>CAUIVZ010000014.1:17887876-18202876 GCA_961763995.1 Juglans cinerea
TTTAGGATTTCGAATTTGGAAATCCTTATTAGAAATAACTTTGTAGCCCTTTATATAGCTTTCCAACGCATCAAGAATCGCATCAATCCAATATTGGAGCGGAACGTTATGATTAAAATACTAAAGTGTGTCCATTATGTCTACTAGCACATTTTGGACTCTGATTCGAATTACTCTCAAACTCCATCATTATCCTTATTTGAAGAGTCTCACACTCATTGAAAATTCTTAGGTTGTTCCAACGTCTTGCCCACTTGAAAGTCCTTTGAATTCTAATGGGTTTGGACTTGCTCTTTTATAAACTCGGAAATTAAACATAAAAATCTGCTCAGGAGTATCCCTAAATAAATAGTAACTCAATTCAAGAATACACATTAATTCCAATGATTTCTATTAACATTTTAGCATTTTAGTCCAATCATAGGGTATTTAGACTAAAGTTTAAAGTTAAGAAGTGATACAATATAAGAAATTATGCAAGTCATCAACGACATACTTAACATGACATGCTTGCAACAGTAAATATTACATAACTTGACATACATGTAACAAATGACATACTTAACAAGACGTACTTGCAATGTATAGTAAAACGTGACAGAATATCTTGCATAACAGATGAACAATTCATGAGAAAAGTAAATTATGTGTGACAAATGAATATGTAATGACTTGTAATGGGACATAAGATAACATACATACATACATTGTAGTTCCTTTACTTATCACCCACCCATACACGTTAAACTGATAGTAGTTAAAAACTAACTTACCTCGGTCTTCGCATTTCTAAGAAAACTCAAGACCGATCATGAATAATTGAAAGTAGTGATTTCTAAAAGTTGGAACTTAATCATTAACAATTAGAAATAAGGAAAAATACTAACTTAGAGCAAAATTACCACTTTACCCTCTACATGTGGGAAAATGACCATTTTACCCCTAACTTAAGGATTTCTATCCTAATTCTAAAAATCACCAAAATTTACATACCTCATGTAAATTTTGTCCTAAACTCAAATATCAAATCAGAAAAATTTAAAACTAAACACAACCATGAAAACTCTATAGGGGCCGAAACTTACATAGGCTATTTCCCTTGAATTTTGTTGCAATTCTTTCGAATTCAAAAGTCATGATCAAACCAACTTTTTGCAACAGAGATCTTCCTATCCTAAGTTTAAAAACATACTTCAACATCCATTAAAAGAAATGGTAGTCATCACCACCAAACGTTGTAGTAAAAAAATCCAAACTTTTTAACAAAAAATAAACCCTTGAATCACAAGTCTTGACCTTATTCAAAACATTTCCATGAATTCAAAAAATTTAAGTCTTCCATCTAACATAATCATAACATCATCCTAAGATCAATTGTGCTTTAAATCATCAAACAAAAGTCACCAAAAAGCATAAAACAACACTTTTCCTTAACTAGCTTTGATCGATCTCTTGATCTATGACTTAAAAAGATGAGATCTTCAAACAAAAATATCACATGGCTTAAAAATGTGTCCTACATAAGATCCAACAATCAAACTTAAAATCACATGGCTGAAAATCAATAAAACATGGATCTAACCCAGAAACATAAAATCTTAGGTCTAACTGAAATCCTCTTGCATAGAAAAATCAGATCTTTGAAAATAATACTAAATATCTTCAAAACATGCAAATAAGAGGCTTAGGATCATTAAACAAAAATATCAAAGCCTTTGGAGTAAGATTAAACCATGAAATATTCAAACTTTCTCACGAAATATTCAACCTTTCTCAAAACAGAAACTATTTTTCCACTTCCAGTTTCTAAGTTTCTAGATCTAAGAAAATATTTCATCAAACTCGTTCAAAAAATCTTCAATGAACATTCATAAACACATGTTAAAAGCACTCCATAAAATTTTCGGACCAAGATATGTCCATTTGCTTGGTCACAAATTCCAAAATATAACACACTCTCTAGTTTAAAGCCCAAAATGACGTCTCCACGGATACAACAAAATGACCACAAAATGAAACAAGTAACATATCTACAAAAACTATACTCAAATTAGAATAACTTTTATGAACGAGTCATTGCGAGAAAATACGTACAAATGGTCGTAAATGGCCACGCAAAATGACACAGAAAATTGCCCGAGAGACCTCTTTTTGGTTTCTATCTAAGAACGGGGAGAAGAAGTGATGAAATGAAAGGAAGGGTGCCTTGCACACCTCTAGACTTCTGGAGGGTGAGGTATGGGCTTGAAGGACTCTTGAGGGATGGTGCTTAGGTCACAAGAGGGCAAGAATAGAGGAGGGGGAGTGGGCTGCTGCTGCTGCCTTCTAGAAGGGGTGTGATGAGGTGGCCTTTTCCCTCACATCAAAGGACTATTTGAGTCTGTTGAGGGCAGAGGTTGATCTGCCATGTTGGGGTGGAAACTTCCTCAAGAAGCTTTGCCAATGTGGCAAATTCGTGGGCCTTAACCAAGTGGGCTTCAATTTGGGGTTTACAAGGGGTTTGGTTAAGGTTTGGGATGCTATCAAGCCCATATCCATTTTTCTTGACCCAGTAAAATTTCCAAGTTTTAAAAGGTTGGATAATGATGTCATAACATGGATTTGAGGAATTAATAGCATGTGAAAGTGATTTAATCAAGTGATTAAACACAATGCTAGAAATTGAATAAAAAGGGTTCGAAGGCCAACTTTAGGGTTTGGGGAAACCGTTTAGGGTTTCAGTTTTCAATCACACTTTTGGGGTCTCAATTGGATTCCAAACATTTAGGATTTCACTATGGTTGAAACCCTCTTTAGTTTGGTATAATTTGGTTGATCAAATGAAAAATCAGGTTTCGCTTAGATGGCATGATCTCACACCTTGATTCCTTCACAAATCCATCTCATTGTTTCTCTTTGTGCCAAGTGTCCAATAATATTCACCAAGTGTGGCTAAGATCCTACAAAGTGACCAAATAAAGCTTCTCCAACCTAATTTGGACATTCCACACTGTGATTTTGAAAACACTGCGCTAGATGCTACTATAGAGGTTACTATTCACTCTGGGAAAGTAAAACATAAACTTTGCACTGTAAAATCCTAATCATTCACACAAACCTAACTGTGCAATTCGTTTATTGAGATTCAATCCCGAAGTGCCTCAAAATAAGCAAAACACATTTTTGAACAAGCGTTTCGTCCGAAAACTGAAAATGTAAAATTCTAAATAATCAACTGAGTCTAATGGCGCAGACCATAACTCAATATGACACTTCTAACTGCATCAAATAAATAAAATTGCACTTCTGGCACCATAGTGAGATAACTCAGGCTTTGGTGACAGATTAAAACCTACGCGATTAGCCGATACGTGAAAACTTGCGTTGTTTTCACGAGGTTCCTAAAACCTATAGAAATTTCACCATTTGATTTCTAGCGGGCTATTAAATCCTCCCCTCCTAAAAAACAGATTTCGTCATCGAAATTGACACAAGTACAAACATTAAACAAACTAAGGAGAAGATGTTGCTCACCAAAACTATCGTCCATCACTGGACGTATCGTCACTGGCCGGCTCTGGTAGAGGTGCATCGATGACCATCGACATGGCCTTCTGCGGTAAGTAGTAGAACGCGTCGTCCTCTAAATCAAATGCCATGTTGCCGAAAAGACCTGGGTCAAGGTGCTATATGACCTCTTCATCGCCATTGTCTGGCTTCTGACCCTCTACCATCAAACGTTTGCTGTGAATTGATGGCATAGGTGATTTTGAAGCTTTGGGCTCAATGGTGGCAACTGCGGCATGCACTTCAGCTGCTCTGCTGGACTCAGCTCCATCTCATGTCGTCCTCGCTTTGAAGTTATCCCGGTCTATCCATGTTGTCGAGTGTAATGGTAGATAACTTTCTTCATGAGGTAACGCCTTCCTCTCGTAGCCCATACTATTCTTATCTATAACTATCATATGATTACACAAAAAGAACTACCACCATAATAGAAAAAAAGTATAACACTCACAAAGGTCACTGCCTAAACTTAATGACTTCTAGGCTACCCTTCTAGGATATTGAATCATTGCTTAAGTGAAATCACTACTTTCCTTACTGCTCAAAGAGTTATTCACCATAGATATATATATACCACTGAGATTCTACCATTCCTTACTATCTCTCTCAAATCAACACTCGTACTGGAATCCTTCCACAAAGTAGATCAAGTCATACCTGCATACTCTCTAAATCTAAAACTTCAAGTATTCGCATAGTTCAATTTGGAAGAATTTAATCCATACACAAATGAATTCACTTTCTCTATTTCCTCAGGGAATCCTATCCGCCTAGGACTAGCTTACTCCTTTATAACCAAAACGAATCGTTCGTCCTCATAGGTTGTACCCTGATAAACGATCAGTTATTAACCTAAACTCAAGACTTTCTCTCTTATAATTTGGCATAGCTCTTTTATCCATCATGATCTGCTTCTTATTCTGACTTGAAACAAAAGTATCTATTTCTACAGTCCACGTAAATCCTCAAGACCAAAATTTTACTCCCCATATAAAAGTCTCCAATATAAAGGCGATTTATGCATCCACAAAGACAATGCTTCGCCAGAAATCATTTAATGACGGTTGGATAAAACTACTATCATAAATGAATCCTACTAAGGCCAAAGCTTCTCCCAAACACTTTACTCTTCATAACACAAATTCCATTAGATCCTCAAAATCAAAACAAATTCCAAATACGCGGAATACTAGTTCATCAACCTTCAATATCCTTCCTCTAACTGCTAGAGGGTATTCTATATCTAAACCGATATGAGCAGTAATACTCCTAATGAGAATTGTTACTCTTACCACCTGGGTAACAATTCGACATCCGAACTAAACTCTCATGCAATACCACAATCACCAAAAACAGGGACTCTCTTGAGTCAAACATCGTACAAGCTACAAACCTCAATGACTTAATATTACCCAAAATAAAAATAATGCAATAATAACATCAATTGCACTCTAAACAACCTTAAATAAGCTTAATTAATATAGAGGTCCTAGAAAAATACCAGCGACGGAGCCAGCTCCTTCAGTTCCTGGGGTGTCAGCATCTGCGTCTCTAGGAGTGACTGCATACACTCAAGCTGGTACTGGAGGCTGTGGCTTTGGTCTGGAATCTCCGTTGGGAACAGTCCCATTTCTCTGACCTCTTTTAGGACAATTTTTTATCAAGTGGTCAGGTTGGCCACATCCAAAACAGAGTCCTAAGGTAAGTTTGCACTTGCCTCCATGGTTCTTTCCGCACATCCCACATATTGGGTACGTGGTCGACACTAAGCTTCCAGTCTCGATGCATTTTCCCTTATCTGGTCCAGTAGACATATTCTTCCTTTCTGGATTTTCTTCAATAGCATACGATGAAGTCCTCTTTCATTCGGTATTGATCTGGATCGCCAGACCTCTCTGCTCAGCCTCTGCTATCGCAGCCACGTTTACCAACTCTTGGTAATTCTCTATTCTTAGGCAAACTACTTGACTATGGATCATTGGCTGAAGTCCTGCTTGAATCTTCTGTGCCTGCATCCTTTGAGTAGAAATCAAGTGTGGTGCAAACCTTCCTAATGCCATAAACTTAGTGGCGTACTGTTCTACGGTCAAACTGCCTTGAGCTAAAGTCGTGAACTCCTACGCCTTTAGATGTTTGACAGAATCTGGGAGAATCTGTTGTCGAACTCTTCCTTGAATCTCTCCCATGACAATGCAGCCAAACTTCCTAGTTCTCTAACTAGAAGCTGCATACGTGTGTCCCACCATATTCCAGACTCTCCTTGGAATAAGTATCCAGCATATAGAACCTTCTGGTCCTCAGTGCATCCTCATGTCTCGTACGTCCTTTCGAGATCTATAATCCATTTTTCTACATTCAGAGGTCCTTCATTACCAGAAAAGTTTGGGTATCTGTGGATTAGAAACTTCTCATAAGAACAACCCCTAACTTCGAGTCTAGGTGCGTGCACTTGCTGCTGTTGCTGATGTCTAAGCACGTCAGTTAGCAGACGTATAGCTTCAACTAATCCTCCATCCATCGGAGGATTCTGATTCTCCCGATTGATGTCACCATCAGGGTTCCGTGGTATTCTATAGCGAGTCATGTGTCACTTCCTGAAACACACGAGTACATGTATCACAACCATGTACTATCTCTTATACATCAAAAAATTCAAGCCAAATGAAGACTAAATTTTCAAGCCTAATAATTGGTGCATCTTCTAAGGACATGTGGATTTAAACCCAGAGACGTATTGCTCTGATACCACCCTCTGACGGCCCCAGATTTCGCTTGGGATAGGATGGACATCTGAAACGTCGGGACATGCAACAAAAGGTTATCTGCCATCGTTCATGACTATTAAAGATGCAATGTTCCTAACATGTATCTAGCATTATGAAATATTTGCAGTGGATAATTTTTTTTCTTTAGCAATACTATGCACCAAACTGAAAATATCCCAAGTACATAAAACATACTTCATATTAGAGGACATACTAAACAACTGAGATCATAACGCTAGTCCAAAATGGCTACATAGTACAAGTAGTAATTTAAGTTAACTACTATACTATCATCGACGTCGCACCATCGCTTAGTCGATCGTTTCCAGTTGGTCGATTCCCGGCTCTCCTTCAGATCATGTAACAAGATCTACCATTCAGGGGGGAATGGTAGTTGGGACTACCACAGTGAAATTTGATTACAAATCTCAGCTAGTTAACAGAAAACCTCCACACAAGTTAATGATGCAAGCATGGCAGTAAAAGCATGTATGCATAATCAAAGTCATAAGTAATCATAGCATAAATTGACATACAACATAGCATAACTGACATAACTTAAACTGAAATGTGAACTGAACATAACTTGCTTAAACTGAGACTTTACTTGACATGAACTTGATCTAAAATTTTACTTAACATGAAGTTGGACTTGAACTGAAACTTAACTTTTATGAACTTGAACTTAAACTGAAACTTATCTTTACATGAACTTGAACTGACTTCTTTACTTAACAAGAACTTGGACTTCAACAGAAACTTAACTTGACATGAACTGAAACTTAACTTTACATGAACTTGAACTTGAACTGAAACTTAACATGACATGAACTGGAACTTGAACTGAAACTTAACTTTACATGAAATTGAACTGGCTTCTTTACTTAACATGAACTTGGACTTGAATTCTGACAATCAAAATGATTTCTCCAATCGTTTCATCAGGAATAGTGAACAATCAGAATGATTATGCCCAACATATTTCGTTAGAGATACTCAGACAATTAGAATGATTCCATCATGAGTATTTTAAAACACGTATCCTAACAATCAAAATGATTACATCAGGAGTATCTGCATAACTAAACTTGAACTGAATTCTGACAATCAAAATTATTTCACCAGAAGTACCTCACGTGAATTACAAATGGAGATGCTCAGACAATCATAGTGATTACATTGTGAGTATCCTAGACATAACTGACTTGAACGTAGCTTAAAAGATATTACTTACTTGAGAAAGAAATATTTCGCAACATGGCATAATATGTAACAAACCACATACTTAACATGACATACTTGCAACAATGAATATTACATGACATGACATACATGTAATAGATGGCACACTTAAAAAGACGTACTTGTAATGTATAGTACAACGTGACAGAATATCTTGCGTAACATATGCATAACTCATGACAGAATAAATTATGTGTGGCACATGAATATGTAATGACTTTGCATGATACATAAGATAACATACATACATATACTGTAGTTCATTTACTTGTCACCCATACACATTAAACTGATAGTAAGTTCAAAGCTAACTTACCTCGATCTTTGCATTTCTAAGCAAACTCAAGCGCGATCATGAGGAACTGAAAGTAGTGATTTCTAAAAGTTAGAACTTAATCATTAACAATTAGAAATAAGGAAAAATACTAACTTAGACCAAAATTACTATTTTACCCTCAGAACACATATCTGAGGTTGTTTTCAAATTTCTTTTCAAAACAAACATGCATATTTTCAAAATCAACATCATTTCATTTTCTTTTTATGCAAAATCTAGTATAGAAACCCCGCTTACCTAGACTTCTTAGCTTTTCAGAAATTTTTCTCAACAATGCCGAACAAATATAAATCTTCACCTATAAAATAATCACGTAATTTTCATAAATTTCCAATTGAACACGTGTCCCGATATTTAAATCTGAAATGCTAAAAATCATCCTATTTTAATTCCTCAAAACCTAAAATTCTCATAACCCTAAATTGCCATCATTTTCAACATCCAGCAATATCCACTTAATATACTTAATCTAATTTCAACACAAACCCCAGTCCATTTAAGAAATCGAACCTAACCCACTTAAAATAATGAAAAGTCACTGTAATAAAATATTACCCGGCCAAATATAATTTAGAACCCGAGCCCAACCCAAAAACATTTAACTTCAAAAATAACTTAACCTTACACACTCAAAAAATAAAAAGGGGTCCAGAAGAAAAAAAGCCCATGTGGCCCAATGTAAAGACAACCCACTTTTAAAACCCTCATGTTTGGTTTTACAACTAAGAGGGCAAAATAATAAATTCATAAAAACCTCCTACTTCAAGATAAGAAAGGTAACATAATTGTTTCTGTTTGAAAACTATGAAAACATGCAGGGGTGATACGGTTGAGGCATACCAAGAGGAAAGAGAGACGCGGCAGATCTGGGTGGTGAGGCGCATATGCTAGCGAGCTGAGCGGCTGAGGATGAGAGAGAGAGTGATGAGAGAGAGGGAGATAATGTGAGAGAAAGAGAGGGTGAGAGGGTGTTCCGTGTAGAGAGAGAGAGAGTTTTTACCAAGGGAACATCCAAGTGGAGTGGAGATATCGTGTCATGGCGGCTCACAACTGCACAAGGTTGGGCATGGTTGTTCGGGATGGTGCAAAGGCACCGTGGGCTTGCTAGTTTCTCGGTCAAGGTGTTGGCGGAAGGCTCTGTTCCGAGGCAGTAAAATAGGGGCGTTTGGCTTGGCTGTGGGAGGTGGTTTCTGGTGGTTGGTTGTTGTGAAGGAGCAAGGTAGCTCACATCAAGATCTTGGTGGTTAAGTATGGTAGGGAGGTTTCGTGCAGTGGATCAGAGTCTTTGGCTGTTTATGGGTTGGCTTTTGCCATTGTTGCTGCGTCTAAGATGGTGAAAGGCATGGCTATTAGGGGACGTGCGTGGGTGGTTGAACCAGGGGTTGAGCGTTTGATGGGTGGTTGAACGTGGAGGCTTGCAGGTTGTGCGGTTTCTCTGGTGTGGTGGTGGCGTGAGGTGTCATGTATGCTATGTACGTACGTGCATGGAGGGTTACGGTTGTTCTTGGTGCAGGGTGGCCATGATGTGTTGGAGCTAGGTCACAAATTGGTTGCTGGAGCCGTGATGGCCTTGAGGGGGTACGGTGGCTCCAAGGCAGTTTTCACGTGGGTTGAGGAGAGGTGGTTTTCTATGGTTTTCGGCTTCCAATGATGCAAAGTTGTGAGACGTGGGTCTTCGTGGTGAGGGAAACTGTTGTGCGTCAAGTGTGATCTAAGTTTATGTTATCTATATATATATATATATATATATATATATATATGTAGACGATGTTGAAACCCTAATGAAGGAGAAGAAAGAGATCAACATGCATGGGTAATGCACGTGTCTAAGAAGCGCTTTTGGCTTTAGCTTGTTGGCTTTGGGTCCATTTCAAATATTTGGCCCAAGTTTCGTAGTGAACAAAAAACAATAATAAAAGGGCTCTTCCTTGAGTTTTGGACCTTGACTCATCCTTAAAAAAATATTTGTTCCATAAAATTTTCTCGGCCCATAAAAAGATTTTCCATCCGACCCAAAAATATTTAAGAAAAATACTAAAAATAGCAAGCCCATTAAAAAAATATTCGATACCCACAAAGATACAATTTGGACCCACAGTCAATATAAAAAATAATAATACTCGAAAATTAACTGGGTTCTTCATACGTAAAAATAAAATAAAATAAAATCCCTTATTCTAAAAAAAAATTTAGAAAGCGGTTTGGTGTTGGACCTAGGTGTTACAAAAAGTGGGTCTCTAAACTTTTGGGGTATGATTTGGTGGAGTTTAAGAAGGGGCAAGAGAACAAGGCGGCTGATGCCTTGTCCAGAAGAGATGAAGGGAGTAAGTCAGAGATTGAAATTCAACTCTTAGCCATCTCCATTGCAACTACTGGATGGTGGGAGAAAATCAAAACAGATTATGACAAAGACCCCTATACCTCTAAACTGATAAATCAGCAGCTTGAAGGGACTCTACCTCAACATTTCTCGAGTAAGGTGGGACTGCTACTCTATAAACAGAGAATAGTAGTGCCTAATTCTGGGAACCTCAAGATGGAAATATTACAGCAGTTACACAACAATGGTGAAGGGGGCACTCAGGGTATGATAAAACTCTACGCAGGGTGAAGAGAGAATTTTTCTAGCCAGGATTTGTGAAGACCAAGACTTTTTAGGTTTTTGCGTAATTTTTTTTTTTTTTTACATAAGCCAATGAGAGTTTCGGTTTCTTAAGAAATTTGGATTTTGAAGCAAAAGGAACTAGGGCTCACACCCAACTTAAGTTCTAGAATGTCACTTGTCATCCAATAGAGCTATGTCTAGGACTTGATGAATCTAGATGGAAATAAGAAAGTGAGGTAAGAAAGATCTAGGGTTTGGCTTACATGCCTACCATAGGGGATCAATTATTTTCTTGCCATGTGTCACGCATGCATGAAGATGTTTGCTTGTAGGAAGAAGCTTTTTGACACATGGGAAAGAGATTCTAGAAGGGAATGATTAGGTTATGGAAAAGTAGAACCTAGGGAGGCCAAGAGGCCATGGATGGTAACCATGGAGAAAAGAGGTTTACTTTTTGCCATGCGTCATACATGCATAAAGGTAGGTAAAAAGTTGTATTGGAAAAGGTCAAAATCAAGGTTTGAAGAAAGGCTTACACGCCTAGGGCTTCGAGAAGGAAAACCTTGTGTAAGAACACCTTGAGGTGGACGGCTAGGGCAAGGTTCTTTGTGTAAAAAGGAACCAATCACATGCTTGTCCAAAAGTGTGGTGAAAGAAGATCTCCTAGGGAAGAGAGGGTTCGGCAGCTCATGCACACACACACACTCCTCACATGCCACTTGGTACTCATGCACACATGTAAGAGATTGAGGAAGATTTGAGTTTGAAGTTTGATAAAAGACCTTATAGCCACAAGATACATTGAACCAAGACATGAAATGGAGGGCAAAAGAGGAAGGAAGCTTCAGTTTTGGAGGAAGAAGGCGCCACATACACAAAAGGTGCTTTTGGTTTCCAACACAATCAAATGATGAGCTAGAGGAAGAGGTCATAGGGTTACATGCCACTTGGCATCCATGCATGGGCTTGGCTCATGCAAGAAGCTTTTTGTGTCTATAAAAATGGAAGGAGCTTAAAACCCTAGGACCTTTAGTTACTTTGTGCATTGCTCTTGAAATATTCGACCATCACCATTCTCTCCAATTTTCTATCATTTTCTCACCATCCAAACACTCTCCACAATATTCCTTCTCACCCAAACATTCTTTCAAGGATAAGCAAAGTGAAAAGATACTTCCAAGAGGAGAGTCTAGAAGGTATGACGCCAACTTTTCCCTTACTACACACACACACGCACGAGTTGAAGCGAGGTGAAGTTTCAGTTTTAGTGAGTCCATCAAGAACTCATGCTCTCACGTACACTTGAGCTAGAACAGTTAGTTCATATACTTTTGGAGATTTTCATATGAATCTACACTTTCACACACACGGCTTGGTTAGGGTTTTCTTCAAGGGAGGTGGATTAAACCCTACTTGTTTTAAAGTTCATAAGTATGGTGTTTTTGGATTAAAGGCCATAGCTCTAGTGTTTCTATGAGCTAAGGTTGTTGTTGAAGTTAAGTTTCGGATTCAAGGAAGAAGGGATTGTAGTCTTTTTCTTGGAAAAAGATGTAAAGAGCACTACACTTGAACACATGAGTTAGGATTTTCTTGAATGATAATCCTAACTAGTATTACATGTGATTTTTCAGCTTGCTTGCTATATATATATTTGGAATTTTTGTAAGTAAACCTCTAACTTGTACTTAGATATTTATGTATATGTCATGAGAACTTGTTGGTTGATTCGATTATATGTGATTGTTCGTGACTTTGATGTTCTTCCATGTGCTATGAAATTTTCTTGATATGATTATTTAAAGCATGATTAAAATGGTCTATGGAAGGTTTGTATGCTATAAAAAAAATGGAATAAGAAGTCATGCTAGGGTTCGGTTTGCACTATGTTTATTTTGTACATGAAAGTTTGTCACTTAACCGTTTTTAGTATGGGCCTAAGTTCATGAAAATGTTGTCAATGACCACTAAAATGTTTCGGTCACCCATGAGTATTCATTATTAAAGGTTTTGCTCAATACATTAGAAGATTCTAAGTTCATGAAAATTTATTGGAATGCATGTTTTCTAAAATAAGAGGTCTCGGCCAACACTATGGATAAAGCATGATCATTGGTGTTTTAAGTTTAATGAGTTAAGAATGATTCTTGGTTATGCTTGGATTTGTATGTTTCGGCCCTTACATGAAAAATATTGGAATGTATGCTTCTTGATTGATGTGAATGCCTTCAAATTTTTATAAAGGAACATGTTCACATGTTCTAATATTTTCAAGCCGTAACGCAAAAATGTATTGCATGCAAGAATGTCATATGGTTATGAAGAAGAATTTCGGCATTTCATGTGTCTCATAAAAGTTCTAAGTTTAATTGCCAAGTCACATACATTGGGATTGTGAAAACCCTTTGAAAGGAAAAAGAGTATTTTTAAAAGTAAAGTTTTATCACGACCCCAAATGCTGGGACAGGGGAATGTCCTAATGGAACTCCTTTGTCCTCTCAGGAGTGTTTAAAATGGACGGATACCCCCTGGGTCGGCGAAGTACTGTCGGCGGATCTCGAATGGATCCTAAAAGAAAAAGACACTATAGCAGGATCACACCTAAAGTTAGTGGGTGCACCTACGGTGAAGGAGAAATGCAAACTACCGTATATAAAAGATAAGACGTAGTCACCTTGGTCAAAGTAGCCAATGGTTGATGCGGTAACTAGCGGAGAATACACGATGCATAGGGGAGCCGTGACGTATCCAATTATATGTTATAAGTCAAGAAAGGCCTTGAGCTCATAAGTATGTTAAAAGATCAAGTATGAAAGGAAGAAAGAATGTTTATGAAAGAAAAGGTTATGAAAGTCAAGTTTTAAACGATGTCTTTTTGAAAGGTCAATTGTATAAGTAAAGTCTCATGTTCATGCATTCATTGCTAAGTTTACTTTCATATGCTTAAGATATCTATTACATGTTATTTGTTTACTTACTAAGATTTCTCGAAATCTCACTATTGTATTTTCCCCACTATCATTCCCCTACTTGGAATGATAGAAGTTGTGCCAGGTACGCAGGACCCTTAGATATGAACGGGATCTGTGAAATAATTGAGGATAAGTTCACACTGGAGGCGCGTCGTCAATCTACCCTAGAATTGCTTAAAGTGTCGATTCAGCGACTCAAAAAAATTTTAGCTAAGCTCAATGAGTCCGATGCTAGAGTTTCAACCTTGGACCCTCAAAGGATGTTAAGATTTAAGCATGACATGAGTTTTGTGTCAAGATATCTGGAGCAAGCTAAGAACTTTGTTGTAGAAGCCACAGAGTTGGGTTTAGATATAGACGTCCGACTGTCTAAGGGAATATTCTTAAGTCTACTTGAGGATGGGACCTTGGTTCTAACCCATTCCACTTTTGGGAAATGACTCTCTGTTTAACTTTGATGTTTTGGTCCCGTGTTTTGGGAGTTCTTTGGAAACTCATAACTACTTTTGATGACTCTTATGGATTATGAAGTACTTTTGGGATTTTATGTTCTTCGGTACCATGACTATTGTTCTATTATTTGACTTAAGTTGACTTTTCGCTGCGATATACAACATACTGCTAGTTATCATTAGGTGCATTATATCTTATCTGTCATATACGAGGGGCAGGTAATCCTGGTGTTGCATGTGCCGGCATTTCAGTTTCTACGAAATCTCAAGCGGGGGATGGGGGCGCCACAGGGTTGAAGGTAGACAGTAAAAGGTTTATTAGAGAGTGTGAAATCTAACAGTGTGTGAAGTCTAACCAAACCAGGCCAAGTGGGCTCCTACAACCTCTTCCTATACCTTCCCTTCCATGGACCCATATCACTATGGATTTTGTGGAGGGTTTGCCACATCTCATGGGTACAATAGTCTATGGGTGATAGTGGACATGCTAACAAAATATGCCCACTTCATACCTCTAACTCACCCTTTTACAGCCAAGTCAGTGGCTCAATTATTTGTCAGAAATATTTTGAAATTGAATGGGATGCCCCACTCCATAGTTTTAGACAGAGGCAGTATTTTTACAAATTCCTTTTGGTACGAACTTTTTAGGTCTCAAGGGACGCAATTGGACCTCAGTACATCGTATCACCCTCAAATAGATGGCCAATCAGAGGCCATGAACAAGTGCATTGGAAATTACCTAAGGTGCTTTGTTGGTGATAAACCTAAAAGTTGGGCTTAGTGGGTTCCATGGGCAGAATGGTGGTATAGCACCACACAACATGCCTCTACTCGACTAACCCCTTTTGAGGCCTTATATGGTTACCCCCCACCACTTCTAACACTTTATTCTCCAATAACTACTCAAAAGTCGAAGTAATAGAAGAAAATTTAAAGTCTCGGTATCAAATCTTACAGTTGCTAAAACACAATTTATCACGGGCCCTAGAACGTATGAAGAAATACACAGATTTGAAAAGAAAGGAACAAGCTTTTGAGGTAGGAGAGTGGGTCTACCTGAGTTTATAGCCATACTGACAGCTATCGGTTGCTCAACGGAAGGAGTTGAAGCTAGCGTTTCAGTAAAATATATCTGCAAGTGCACAAAATCGAAACAAGTAGTAAAGTGTTTTAAAGAAAACGGATATCGAATCCACAGGGAATAATGATGCTATTGAGTATTGAAATTTACTAAATTAATTACTATTTGGAAAACTGAAAATTGGAGAAAGAGTTATCTAAATTGAACTAAATAAAAGAGCATCAAAGCTAAGAATTTAAAGGTATAAGAATAGATCTAGAGCATTTGATTTCACCTAACAAATCTCACAAATGAAGGAATGAGAAGACTTTTTTTTTTTTTAAAGAAGAGTCAAGTACCACATGTCCATGAGTGGCCTTGTCCCAATTTTATTAATAAAACCCTCACTTATGGCGGAGGAATACCTTGGAAACAACATTACAACTTGAAAAGTCAAAAAACATCACCCCTCAAAACTCTCAAAATTTTAAAACATGTGTCCGAACACTTCTTATATATGGACAACCTAACTTTTCCAATCTAATAATACCTTTAACAACCACCGGTAATTCTGAAACTAAAAACCAAACTCTATTACAACCTTTGGCACCACATCGAGCCAGCCCATCTGCCGCAGCATTAGCCTCTCTATACACATGATTTATAAAAACATTAAGTCCATCCATTAAAATCAAAATTTCATCCCAATAATCCTCTAAGTACCACAACCCACATTTCCTATTCTATAACCATTTTATTACTAGCATAGAATCCATTTCAATTTCCACATCCCGAAAACCCAACTCTCGCACTTGACGTAAACTATATAATAAACCCAAAACTTCTGCCGCATTATTAGAATTCTGATTTGTAAATTTTGAAAAACCACAAACAAACTCCCCACTAGCATTCCGAACCACGCCACCCACACCAGAAGGACCCGGATTCCCAAATGAACTTCCATCTACATTTAGTTTAATCCACCCTATTCTTGGCCTTAACCACCTAACTTGAATCAAACTCAACGGAGAAAACTGTGTACATGGCAACTGCAGATTTTTCATTATTTCTTCATCACGACTTGTAATTCCGTTAGACGCCTTCAACTTCAAAACAATCCAAGACAGCCAATGCAATATTGAACACCAGACGGCACTAACAGACTCAAATATTCCTTCCATCCGTGCCTTGCAACGCCTCCACGTAATCACCGAAGGAATAATACCCAGCAACTGTCCCTCTTGTGTTGACCCTCTAGCCACTCGATGCCAACTATCTACCTGTGCTCTCCAATTAATCCCAGCCAAATTTCTCATGCCTAGGCGACTCGCACACAAGCTCCAAATCTTCTCTGCAAATTCCCCTGTTGCAAGAACGTGACTCATATCCTCATAGGCCCCGTGTAAACAACAATCACATCTTGAAACAATTTGAATGCCCACTTTACGAATCCTATCATCCACAGCCAAACATGCATTCATAGCTTTCCACATAATAACTGATATCTTCTTAGGAATCGCCGAATGCCACACCCATTTAGCCCAAGGAGTTTCCAAATATCTTACCCGAATACACTGCCAAGCACCACCAGTAGAGAACTCTCCACTTGGATTCTGAAGCCATATCAACTTATCTCTACCCGGTTTTTATACATCCCAGTTGTTCAATTAATTCTTCAACTTTTTCGATCCCCACTAGTTGTGAAAATAACTCACCATTCCAACCATTTTCTGTTTTACAATCCTTCAATAACAACTCTGGCCTCCCACTAATCTCTTGTTGTGCAGAAATTGGACCATTTTCAGACCAATTATCCCTCCAAAAAGATACGCTACCTTCCCTCACCTTCCATCTTGAATTTTCCAGCACCTTAGACATCACTTACATAATACTTTTCCAGAACACCGATCCTTTATTCATAGACACCAAAGTTATATGCTTTGTACCAACGTATTTTTGCCTAAAAAATGATGCCCATAATGATGATCCTTGTAATAAATTCCATGCCAGTTTCATTTGTAGCGATCTCTGTACTTCCTGCAGATTCCGTAAACCCAATCCACCCTCCAAAACTGGACAGCAAATACTACTCCATGACTTCCATTTCTTTTTTTCTTTCCCATCTTTTAAACCCCAAAAAAAGGTACTCATAAGTTTCTAGATTTTATTCACCACAGATTTAGGAACTTTTATCACCGCAAGACAATGAATAGGGAGACTTTGTATGACATGTTTTAATAATAGAAGACGAGCACCATTCGACAATAAACGAATTTTCCATCCATCTAACCGATTTCTGATCTTATTAATAATAACTTCAAAATGAGCACTACGTAATCTACCAGAAACAATTGGGACACCTAAGTAGTTGAACGGAAATACCCCCTCCGAAAACCCCGTCATCCTTAAAAGCCTCCGACGCCTTCCGTTCAAAAATTGTTTGGAAAATAAAATCGAAGATTTCCTATTATTAACAACTTCACCCGCCCATTCCTCATAAATTTTCAGAATATTCATAATGGCACGTATTGACGCTTTACCCCCGTTAGAAAATAAAACAATGTCATCCGCATATAAAAGATGTGAAATAATAGGCATACCTCGAGGTTGAGTGAACGGCTTGATCTTTCCCAACTCCACTTCTTTCTTTACTAACCGAGTAAAAATCTCTTCAACTATCGTAAACAAATATGGAGACTCTCCTTTTGCACTAAGTTTTCTCATTCCTTCAAATACAAGAAAATAAATAAAAATATGTAGAAATAAAATAAAATCAATAGGATTTAAGGAAAAATGATACTTTTCATAATTAAAAGAGTGATAAAAATTTATTGGTTTGATTCATAGAATTTATTGCCTCAAAGATTGCCTAAATTTTATAATTCAAAGGAATCATTCACCATCAACCAAATCCAAGAGTTAATTCAAAACTCAAATCTACCGCATTATCCATCCCCACATTCATGCACACCTCTCGTTTTCACTTCACCATTAGCTCTCCGGATAGTGTTATGTAAATAAGCAAATAAGTAATGGATCTCCAAACACTCCATAAGCTTGCTTTTCAAATCACTCTCCACTAATGTAGAACAGAAACTATCACCAGGGATCAAGAGGTCTTTATTAAGCTTCTAATGTAAGGCTAGGGTGAAGGCTACAAAGAAAAGGTAGGATTCAAACAAATTAAAAGAACTTAGGTTTGAACACTAACAGAATAAATAGAGCATTCTCACAAACATCTCTTCTCAATCACTGTAAGTCTCTCAACATACCTCTCTTTATTGTACTTTCAAGTATCTCTCTTTACCCCTCTAGTCGGTAGGTTAGACATCTTCTTCTTCTTTTTTAAATAAATATTCCATACTATGTCAACTGCCATTTTGGATGACTCTCGTAGGCCTTTTCTTGTTGGCCACACAGTAGACGAGTTGACTCTTCACACCTCCAAACTTATGATTTTGATAATCTGGCTATAATTACTTTACTTGTAGACCTTCTACCTCTCTTGCCTTTCATGCTCTTGTGAGTCTGTGACTTTAAGTAAACTTAGTTCTCCTGAAAAGTAAGGATATGTTTAAACTCAAATAGGGTAGGGAATATGAAGTTTACAAGAAAGAATAATATAAGGCCAAAATATATTTCAATAAAACTCAAATGGGCGACTAGAGATAAAGATAATAAATAGGTAAGCTTGAAGGCTCAATCGGTCCAAAGAATGTCTTAATCATTTCCCCAGTAATCTTCTGTCTAGGATTTCGCCTCGAGTGTAATCAAACAAGTTCTAGAGTAAGTGGAGACCATATAAATTCACAAAATTCACATAAAATTTCTCTAGGTACTCAAAACAATTAATGATCATAAGAAGCATTCATTGAACATAGAAAGTATCAAATTAAGTAAGATCAAGTAAAGAATTAACAACTAGACTTAAGCAATGAGAATTTTTCCTAAAAATTATAATCAATTTCAGTCATAATCTTATCATAGGCTTTTTATTCATCAAACCATACTGTTTTTTTTTATCATTATCATTATTTATTATTATTATTATTATTATTATTATTTTGAAAATAATATCCTTTCCCCCCAAACTTATATATCACATTGTCCTCAATGGGAAAAAGGAAGAGAAACTAAAGTAGAGAATGAGAGAATGTAAGAGATGCTCCCCTGATTTTGTTCAGTTCTGTCATTTTAATATTTTCCTTGAAGGCGCAGCCGTGTACTTCTTGGAGTTCTCCTCACCTCTTTATTCCTGCAAAATGAAAGAAAAGGAATAATATTAAGCAAAAAATAAAAATTATAAATTAATAAATTAAGAAAATAAAACAAACTTGGGTTGCCTCCCAAAAGCGCTTTATTTAAAGTCTATAGCTAGACATTGTCATCTCATCATTTATTACTGGAGAGATCGATGGAACACTTTTCCAAGTTAAAGTCTTCATCCATATAGGGTTTTAATCTATGTCCATTTACTTTAAATGTGTCTTCTGTCTCGTGATGGACTTCAACTACCCCATAGGGAAAAACGCGGGTCACCACAAACGGTCCCGACCATCGAGAGCGTAGCTTTCTGGGGAAGAGTCAAAGTCTTGAGTTAAATAATAGAACTTTATGCCCGACTTTGAATTCCCTTCTCAGAATATGCTTATCATGCCATCTTTTAGTTTTATCTTTGTAAATCTGAGCATTCTCATAAGCATCATTGCGGAACTCATCCATCTCGTTGATCTGCAGTATTCTCTTCTCGCTAGCCGCTTGTAAATCAAAGTTCAATGTCCTCGTCACCCAATAAGCTCTATGTTCTAGCTGCACGGGTAGGTGGCAGGCTTTTCCATAAACGAGCTGATAAGGTGACCTCCCGATCAGTGTTTTGAATGTTGTCCGATAGGCCCATAGTGCATCATCTAACCTTCTCGCCCAGTCTGTCCGAGGGACACTCACGGTCTTCTCCAGTATGCGCTTCAATTCCCGGTTAGACATCTTGACCTGGCCGCTCGTTTGAGGATGGTATGGTGTCGCCACATGATGGGTAACTCCACATTTAGTCAGTAGTGTTCCAAATTGGCAATTGCAAAAATACTTTCCGCCATCACTGATTATGGCCCTCGGAGTGCCAAATCGGGAAAAAATGTTCTTCCACAGGAAATTTACCACGACCCTCACATCTTTGGTTGGTAGGGCGACTGCTTCCACCCATTTGGAGACATAATCTACAGCCACCAAAATAAATTTATTAGAAAATGAGGATGGAAAAGGACCCATGAAATCTATCCCCCAAACATCAAATAATTCAATCACTAAAATATTGTTTAAGAGCATCTCATGTTTCCTAGAAATGTTGCCAACTTGTTCACAATAATTACATAAATTGACAAAATTAAAAGAGTCTTTAAAAATATTCGGCCAATAGAAGCTGCATTGTAACACTTTTGCTGCTGTTTTTGCTCCTCCAAAGTGGCTGCCTGCCTCCAATGAGTGGCAGTGTTTGAGTATGCTCGTCATCTCCTCCTCGAGCACACATCTCCTGATTATCTGGTCTGCACAACGCTTGTATAGAAAAGGTTCCTCCCAAAAATAATATTTCAAGTCAGAGAAGAACTTCTTCTTTTGTTGATATGTCATCTTGGGCGGTAGAAATTTGGACACCAAATAATTTACCATGACTGCATACCATGGAACGACTTGGACAACCATTAACTGCTCGTCGGGGAAAATCTCATTAATCGGGAATCTCTCCTCGCCAGCTGCCTCTTTAAGCTCAAGGTGAGATAAGTGGTCGGCCACTACATTCTCGGTACCTTTCTTATCTCTTATTTACAAATCAAACTCTTGTAATAGCAGAATCCATTGTAACAGTCTTGGTTTGGCATTCCTTTTCAACATAAAGTATTTAAGAGCCGAGTGATCGGTGTAGACGACCACCTTTGAACCTATCAAATAAGAATAAAATTTGTCAAAGGCAAACACAACTACTAACAATTCTTTTTCAGTAGTAGCATAATTCAGTTGAGCTTCTGTTAAGGTCCGACTTGCATAATAAAAAACATGAAAAATTTTATCTTTTCTCTATCCCAAAACAGCTCCTATAGCCTAATCGCTCGCATCACACATTAATTCAAAAGGTAATTTCCAATCCGGTGATACAATGATAGGTGCTGAAATTAATTTCTTTTTCAATGTTTCAAAAGCATGCAAGCATTCACCAGAAAATCCAAACCAAGTATCTTTAATCAACAGAGTGTAGAGAGGTTTAGTAATTTGGGAAATATCCTTGACAAACCGACGATAGAACCCTACGTGCTCCAAGAAGCTCCTCACACTTTTCACATTGGTCGGTGATGGGAGTTTGTCAATAACTTCTATCTTTGCTCGGTCGACCTCAATTCCCTTGAAGGAAATGCGGTGGCCGAGCATTATTTCCTCCTCGACCATGTAGTGACATTTTTCCCAATTTAAAACAAGATTTGTCTCCTTTCATCTACGCAAAACCAAAGATAAATTATATAAGCAGTTATCAAAAGAGTGACCAAAAATCGAGAAGTCATGCATGAAGACTTCTAAAACTTTTTCCACCATGTCCGAGAAAATGGACATCATGCATCTTTGAAAAGTGGTTGGCGCATTGCAAAGACCAAAAGGCATGCGCCTATATGCAAAAGTGTCGTAAGGACAGGTGAAAGTGGTCTTCTCTTGATCCTTGGGTGCAATGGCTATTTTATTGTACCCGGAATATCCATCTACAAAACAGTAGTAGACGTGGCCAGCAAGTTTTTCTAACATTTGATCAATAAACGGTATAGGAAAATGGTCTTTCCGAGTTGAATCATTCAGTCTTCGATAGTCTATGCATATTCGCCATCCCGTGACCGTCCTCGTCGGTATGAGTTCATTGTTGTCATTTTTTATCACAGTTATCCCACCTTTCTTTGGAACGACTTGCACTGGACTTACCCATGTACTATCTGAGATTGGAGAAATGATCCCGGCATCTAAAAGCTTTCATACCTCTTTATGCACCACTTCTTGCATTGATGGATTCAATCTCCTCTGAGGTTGGACGATCGGTTTAAAATTATCCTCCATTAAAATCTTGTGCATGCAAATTGAAGGACTAATTCCTTTGATGTCCGAGACGGTCCAACCCAAAGCCATTTGTGCTCCCGCAAGACTCTCAGCAACTTCTCTTCCTCAACATCACTCAATGAACTGTTAATAATAACTGGAAAAGTAGAGTCCTGGCCTAAGAAAGCGTACCTTAAACTTGATGGAAGTGGCTTGAGTTCTGGCTTGGGTGATGTCAACTGAGATGAGTGTAGCTCTTCCACTTTCGGTTTTATTAAAGGAGAAAAGAATGGTGTAGCTTCCAAATATTTCTCACAATTCCTAACCTCTTCATCTTTGGATTCAATAGATGTAGAGTGAGAAAGACATACCTCAAGTGGTAGTTTTGGAAATTCAACACCATAAGTTGGTCATCCTTGACCTTGACTCGATCGCTTATTTGAAAGCAAGAATGTACCTCGGAAGGGAATTCCATAGATTTAAATACATCAAAAGTGACCTGCTCCTCGCCGACCCTCAAAACGAGTTTCCCTTTCTGGACATCAATTAAAGTTCTCCCCGTCACAAGGAAAGGTTGGCCCAGTATCAAATGGATCTCCTCGTACTCTTCCATATCAAGTACAATGAAATCGGTAGGGAAGATGAACTTATCAACTTTCACTAGAACGTCCTCAATGAGTCCTCTCAGGTATTTGATAGATCTGTCCGCCAACTGTAGAGAGAGGCATTAGATTAATACTTGCCCCTAAGTCACATAAAGCTTTTTCAAAATAGGAATTTCCTATAGTGCAAGGGATCGTGAAACTCCTCGGATTATTCAACTTAGGCAGCAACTTCTTTTGTAAAATTGCCCTGCTCTCCTAAGTCAGGATCACAATCTCATGCTCCTCGAACTTCCGCTTGTTTGATAATATATCCTTCAAAAATTTTGCATATTTAGGCATTTGCTCTAAGGCTTCAATGAGAGGAATATTAATATGCAATTGCTTAAATATAATCAGAAATTTAGAGAACTGATTATCAATTTTATTTTTCTTTAATCTTTGCGGAAAAGGAATTGGTGGATCATAAATTGAAGGAGAATAAGTTTCAGAAGTAAACTCCCCGGCTTTCTTGGATTTTGCATCCCCTTTATTCTCTCTAATCTTCTCAACTTGCTGGTCGGTCGCCTCCTGGTCGGTGTCTTTCACCTCATCCTCGGTTTCCTTCTTCTCGGTCTCCACATTTTCAGCTTCTGCATCTCGCTCGGTACTTACTGTTTGTGGCTGGTCATATGTCCACCCACTTCGCAATGCTATGGCTTTGACATGCTCCTTCGGATTGGTCACAATGTTGCTTGGTAAAGTCCCTATTGTCCTTTCAGTAAGCATGTTGGAGGGCTGACCGATTTGTGCCTCAAGATTACGGATGAATGCCGAGTTGTTTTGGATCACCATATCAGTCTTTTGCATGTACTACATAAATATATCCTCAAGTGCCGACTTTTTCTCTTGCTATAGAAACTATTGAGATGGTCTAACCAGCCCTTGGTTATTGCTCCATAAAAAGTTAGGGTGATTTCTCCATCCAGGATTGAACGTGTTTGAATAAGGATTGTTTTGACGTTGGAAATTGGATATGTAGTGGACTTGTTCTTGACTCGGTTGGACAAAATGATTCCCCACTTGGCAATCAACACTTGTATGATTTCCTGCGTAATGATCACAAACAACATTAGTTTGAATAGCATTAACGTTCATCTTACCTAGTTGTTGTGAAAGATTTGCCATCTGCGCCACCAGTGAGGTAATAGAAACAAGTTCAAAAACTCCAGCCTCTTTTCTCGGCATTGCTCTCTCCGCAAACCACTGATAGTTGTTGGACGCCAGTTCGTCTAGAAGTTCATATGCAGTTGCATGGGTCTTACTCATTAATGCTCCCCCTACGGCCGCATCAACCACAGATAGGTTTGTGGGTCCCAAACCATTGTAAAATGTCTGTACTTGAAACCAGGCTGGGAGGTCATGATGTGGACACTTGCGCAATACGTCCTTGTATCTCTCCCATTCCTTATATAATGATTCACCCTCAAATTGGGTGAAGGTAGTGATATCATTCCTTAACTTCGTTGTCTTGGCCGGAGGGAAATATTTCGCTAAAAGATTTTGTGCCAACTACTCCCAAGTGGTGATGATGCCAGGTGGCAAAGAATTCAAACTAAGATCAAATTAAATCTTTTTTTTTAAATAAATAAAATATAATCCAAAGTAGTAAAAGTCTAGCTGGTATCAATATCAATAACAAATAATTACTCCCCGGCAACGGTGCCAAAAACTTGTTTGAGTAAAATATATCTGCAAGTGCACAAAATCGAAACAAGTAGTAAAGTATTTTAAAGAAAACGGATATCGAACCCACAGGGAATAATGATGCTAATGAGTATTGAAATTGAATAAATTAATTACTATTTGGAAAATCAAAAATTGGAGAAAGAGTTATCTAAATTGAACTAAATAAAACAGCATCACAACTAAGAATTTAAAGATATAAAAATAGATCTAGAGCATTTGAATTCACCTAGCAAATCTCACACAATTTAGTCATCCTTTTCATAAAATTCTAATTATCCCATATTGATGATAAAAATCCCTTCATTATTCAATATTTTCTCTCGAACAATATCAAAAATATCTCCAATTAATAACTCCATATCTCTATGTGAATTTAACTAATTAGAAACTCATTAAGTTCCTTGGATTTTTCTTGAAAATCACACTAACCGCGGTAAAGTATCTCTAATTTCGCTCAACTAATGGTCTTTAATACTAGAGCTCTAATCACAATTCAACTCTCGGTCTCATTGCAATCCAATAGATCGAGCAATAGCTAGCTAGAAAATTGCAAGCATTAAGAACAAGGAATAAACACTCAATCATGAAAATATTGAAAATCAAATAACTTAGAATATAAATTGTGTATTCAACGATAGGTTACATCAAAGCTCTAGAAAATAAAATTAGTTCATAATGGAATTGCAAAGAATAACAATAATGTTCTTCGTTGGAGTGGGTTGAAGAAGTATGTAGCTCTCGTCTCTGCCTTCCAGATCCGCCTCCTCAAAAGAATACTAGACTCTAACAAAAATCCTCAAAAATCGACTCTAAAGCAAAAAGAAAAAGATGAAAGATCCAGAAGTCCATCCCCAATCTGGGATTTAACATATGTAAAAATGCAAATATGGAAACAAGATAATGCAGCTCTAATCTAGCTTAAAATTTGGAAAATGGTTTCTAAAGATAAATATTAACATAGGAGGAAAAAAATATCCCAAGAATATCAGATCTATAAAAAATGGAAGATTCAGTGATATTTGACTTGATATGCGGAAATCGGGAAGATTTGGTAGTCAGCAGTTTGAGTACGGAACTTGGGAGGATCCCATCGGGTAGATGCCACGTGCACTGAATATAACTGGCACGGAGATCACAAATGAACGGGCATGAAGATCACTACTAAACAGGCGCGGGGATCACTACTAAACAGGCATGAAGATCACTTTGCTGCCTCTCATCGGTCTGAATCCTTAGTCCCTTCTTTTGTACCAAAATGCTCTTCTTTTACACTAAATCTTCTCATTCCTTCAAATCCAAGAAAATCAATAAAAATATGTAGAAATAAAATAAAATCAATAGGATTTAAGGCAAAATGATACTTTTCATAATTAAAAGAGTGATAAAAATTACATAAAAATAACACTTATCAACTAGTACCTCGGTTCTTTGGACCGTTTTAGATCACTAGCCTCGTCGGGGTCATGGTCTACCACCTCCAGCTACCACCATCATCGTCGATTCACCCAATATTCCATGTATCACAACTGAAAAAGAGCGTGAGTCAGAATGTAGCAGTCATCCAAACCCTCCCGCCCATTGATTCAGAAGGTGTAATGAAGCCTGAACCCGAGGAAATACTTTCTAGAAGAATTAGAAAATGGCACAACAAACCTTTGGTAGAGGTCCTTGTGGAGTGGCAGGGGCAAAATCCCAAAGAGACGACATGGGAATCATATACCCAGTTGAAGCAATCATACCCCCACCTTGAGGACAAGGTGTTCTAAGGGGAGGGGTTCTGTCAACAACCAAGGAATTAGGGCTCGAGTACGAAGAGGAGATTGGGGTTGTATAAGGGCCGTGGACTGAAGAACTGAGTTAGGCCTGTAGTGGGCTTAATTTCATAAAGGAATTGTTGTTAATTTCTGTAGTAAACTCTTGCTTTAGCTATCATGTAAGGCCCGTGGGCCAAGTCAGGTTTATTTTTAGTAGCATTTACATTTATGTCCTTAAGGTTGTTAGTAGCTTGAATTACGATTGTGTGCTTTTGTTTGTTATTCTGGTTTGTTGCAATTCTATTGGTGGCAGGCATACGCCAGTGACAGGTTCCCTAAATAGGAATGGGGACCATTTCTGTAAGGCATATCTGAAATCATAAAGAATCTTTTATCAATTCACTCTCTTGTCTTCTTCCCCATTCTGGAGGACCTCACCCTCTAAGTGAGAATATCACTGTGTACTAGATTGTAATTGGGCCTGTGACAGAATCTCACCTATTTAAACTCACTTTTAGATTCAATCTATTCCCAAAACTCAGATCCTAGCAATTTCGAAGCATAAATGGATGATTTTATTAAATCATTGACTCAATAAAATAGATTATGAAAATCGAAAAAAAAAAGAAAAAAAATTTCTTGAGACTGGTAATATACCCCAACATGTTTTCTATATAAGATGAATACCAAATCCAACATGTTTTGTAGAATTGGAAGCAATCATGAAATCAAAAAACAATAAAATGAACCAAGACATCACTTGACTTCTCAACAGATAGAAATGAGTAGATCGGGAGAGAGAGAGAGAGCTTACCGAAAGCCCTCAAAAACTTTTAAAAAGAATATCGGTGGGGTGGTCGGCTGGGGCTGAATCTGGGTTGATATAAGTTTTCTTTTATGAGAACCGGGTGCTAGTATTATGCTCGTAACCAACAAGGGTAGGGTTGATTTTGAGTAGTGTTGAGTGCGGTTTTCGGCCTAGATTTTACCCAAGCTAGAAACCATAATCGGGACCCAATTATTCGAGTTCCAAACTAGACCGGGAAAACCACAACCCAGTTGAACCGCCCTACAGGGTTGGCCTTTCAAACAATTAGGAAAGTTGCAAACATAATTGACTCCATAATTGCTTTTTTATAATAATGATTGTTGTATAGGTGCAAACCCTTCTAAACTATAGCTAAAAGTTAAGAGAAGGGCTGGCGCGCGGAAAATAGTAATATAGAAAAGAGTAATGTTATACACTACACTCTCATCCTACTATGTAAGATGTGGCACATTTATCATCATCGAATCATAATTCTTTCTTCTTCTTTCTTTTCTTCATTCCGTACTTTCTCCTAATCAACTAGCACCTTCTCTTTCTAAATATGCACTTCCTCTTACCTAAGACAAAGCATCTGTTTGTCACGATCACATGCTTCTTGCATAAGCATGATTTTACTCTTTCTATCTTCCTTCATCTCATTTAGTGTCATGAGAGAATCTGACTACGTTCTTTCTTTTCTCTTTCATTTCTCTTTCTCAGCTTTACGACCTATTGTTTGATCCAAATTTGTAGATGTTGCATGCAAATCCTCAACTTCGCTGAACTTGACAGTGACTTTTTCTTTAGCTTTACCATTTCCATATGTTCCACCCACTTTGGATGGAATCTCAACACGCACCAACAATAATCGAAGTGGCAAATTTTCTTCTCTAATTGTAGGTACATGACCTTCGCCTTACCAATCTAAAAAATTCAAAATTCCAAAAATAATTAGAAACTTATTTAGCATTGAAGAAGATAGTACAAAGAAATTGATGAAAATATATAATGAGAATATACCTTATCTTGCTCATTAACACCACTTTGATGCATACCTTCAACTTGTGCCAAGTGACACAAGACTTATTTACCGCTTGTTGAATTGTTGACCATCGATTCATTAGAGATGTGTAGTTATATGTAGAATCAAATTTTATATTTTCCTCAAAGTTTTCATGAATTATTTTACATAACATCATGTGTTTTTATCTTTTCCTTGCATCGCATCTAAGGAAACTTCAAGGCATCCCTCCAAAAGCATCAAATCTTCCTCCACACTAAAGTTTGAACCTTGTTGTTACTTTCGTCCAATAGGTTCAACCTCAATAACATCAACTTGGGGTGGAGACACTTGGTGTTCATTTATCTCATTGTAAATTCTACAAAATGGTCAATCCTATTAGAGATTTGAAGTAGGCAAGTTGAGAATTTATGAAAAATCTCTAATTCAAAACTCTAGTAACATGTAAGTCCAAATGTAGAACGATACTTCTTATTATCCATATTTGCATAGGGTCTAACAAAATCAGAGAGTAGATTTCTTTCCAAAGATTTGAATGTGTTGTTATCTAACACAATAGAAAGTCTAAGGATAAGAGTTGGGGAAAGTTACACCAAAATAAATCTGGAAGCCACCCAAAAAAGAAGAAATCCTAGAATAGTTTATTTCAAATGATAATAAAGATTTTCAATGATGCAATCTCCTTCACATATGATATATATACATATACATACATAATATATATACAGTTTTAACATTAATTCTACTACATCTTCCAATACAGGGGTTAAATACATTCCCACTGTGACCCCCCAGATTTCGCTTGGGATTTGGCGGAGCCTGAAGTGTCGGGACATGAAACACAATGGTACCTACCCCCGTTCATGACAAATAAAGATGCAATGCACCTAACATGCATCTAGACAACATGCAATATTTGCAGGGATAGTTTTTTTCTTTGAGCACTACCATGTACCAGATAAGACATATCCCAAAACATCAAAAACATACTTCATAAACTTAAGATATCAGGTGCAGTATTAGTCCAAAAGGTTTGTGACATCATGAGTACTGGAGACAGCGCTCCTTAAGTACATAACAAACCAATATAACTACTAGGCTAGCTCATTGAGTAGTTACCACAACTCGGTCAAGATAGCCATAATCCTATCAATAAACTGGAGCAATCGAAGCGATGAGCTCTTAGTAACTGTGTTACAGCCTAATTGATCTCCTTCAAGCAATCCTCTACCGATAATCCTGATCCTGCCACATGATCTACCATTCTGAGAGGGATGGTAGTTGGGACTACCAAGTGATATTTGATTACAAATCTCAGCAAATTAACAACCAACTTAAACTAGCAGTATAAGGATGCATGCATGACAGTAAAGGACACGAATGCTAACGTGAACATGAATAAGTGTGGCATGACTTAGCAAGTAACATGACATGTACAAACATCACTTGAAATTCTCGCATAATGAAAAAAACATTAACTTAGTATGTGAGTATTAGTAGTTACTTAAAACAAAATCATTGTGAGTAGCTATGCCCAAGCTTTCTTAATGACTTAACACTTTCTAACAAGAACAAGTGAAATGATCTGCACTATACCAATATGGAGAACTCATACAGCAAAAAAGCAAGAGGTTACATTAAGTCTGAGAAGCAATTGCAATGCCTTCTTTATTTCTTCATAAAACAAGATTTTTCAGGCAGTTAAGATTCTTTAGAGTTGGCTAAGGGGGTTGTGTAACAGCCCGCTAGAAATTCATTAGTGGAATTTCTATTGACTTTAGGAATCTCGTGAAAATTCCATAAGTTTTTACGAATCAACCAATCGCATAGGTTTTAGTCTATCAACATAGTCAGTGTTATCACTCACTATGGTGCTAGAAATATGATTTTTATTTATTTGAGATAGTTAGAAGTGTCAGAATGCGTTATGGTCTACGCCATTAGACTCAGTTGATTATTTAGGATTTTATGGCACAATAAGTTTATTTTCATATTTTCGAACGAAACACCTATTTGAAATTATAAAATTATTTTTTAGGGGCACTTCGAGGTTGAATTTCGGTAAAATATTTTCACTGTAGGTTAATATGAATATTTAGGAATTTTTAGTGCTAAGTTTATGATTCATTTTTTTGGAGTGAATAGTAACCTCGGTAAGCGCATCAATTGCAATGTTTCAAAATCATAGTGTGGAATGTCCAATTTAGATTAGAGAAGTTTTAGTCGGACACTTGGCAAGATCTTTGCCACACTTAGTGAATAATATTAGACACTTGGCACCATGAGGAGCATTTGATGGATTTGAAGGAATCAAGGTGTGAAATCATGCCACTTAAGCAAAACTTTGTTTCATCTGCTCAACCAAATTGTGCCAGACCAAAAAGGGTCTCAATCCTAGTGAAACCCTAAATGGTGGGAATACAATTGAAAGCCCAAAAGCATGGTTGAAATCGGAACCCTAAACGGTTTCCCCAAAACCCTAAAGTTGGCCTCTAAACCTTTTCTAATCCAATTTCTAGCATTGTGTTTAATCAATTGATTCAATCACTTCCACATGCTATTAATCCTTCAAATTTGTGTTAGAACATCATTATCTAACCTTGTTAACCTTGAAAAATTGATTGGGCCAAGTGATATTGGATTTCGGCTTGATAGCAACACAAACCCTCTTTAAACCCCAAAATTTAGGCCCATTCGGTTTAGGCCCATTAAGGCCCACGAATTTAGTCACCATAGGATTGCTTCATGGCTAAGTTTTGTACCCCCACTTGGCTGGTCAGATCTTTACAAGAAGGGCCTAGAAGGTTCTTGAAGTACAAGCTAAAGGGCCACCTCACTCTTTCGCTCTTACACTCCACCTTGAGAAAAGATCTTGGACTGATTTTTATGAGAAGAAAAGGCCAACACTCAACCTTTCCTTCTGTCCTATCACTTTCCATAACTTGTGTAAGAGGCTCTCCAGTCCACTTCCCACGAAAAGCAACTCTCCTTTACACTTTTCCTTCATAGAATACAAAAGACACTCTCGGGCAGTTTTTCTTACCTCTTTTGAACGCCTGTTTCGAAGCTTTTGTAAGTGGTTTCTCGCCAAGTTTCCTTCATGAAAGTTGTTTATTTTGGAGTCTAGTTTACGTTGATATCTTATTTGTTCCATTTGGAGATCATTTGGTTGGTAAAACGTTGTCTATAACCCAGAAAGGTCATTCTGGGCTATAAACTGGAGAGTGTGTTCTTTTTTGGAGTTTTTGACCAAGCTAATGATTAGATCTTGGTCCGAAATTTTTATGGAGTACTGTTAACATGTGTATATGATTATTGGTTGAGGATTTGTTGCATGATTAAAAGTCTTGGTGAAATATTTTCTTAGGTCTAGAAACTTAGAAACTGGAAGAGGAAAAACAGTTTCTGTTTTGAGAAAGTTTAAATCTTTTATGGTTTAATCTTATTCCAATGGCTTTGATATTTTTATTTGAAGATCCTAAGCCTCGTATATACATGTTAAAATGTTATTTTGAAGATATTTGATGTTAGTTTCGAGATAGGAAATTTTATGCAACGAGATATTCTATTAGGCCAAAGTGATGATGTTCTTGACTAAATTTATGTTTTGGTTGATGTTTAGCCATGTGATCTTGAGTTTGATGCTTGGATCTGTTTTAGGACACCTTTGTAAACCATTTGATGTTTTGGTTTGAAGATCACATCTTTATAAGTCATGGATCAAGAGGTTGATCAAAACAAGTTAGAAACAAAAAATCTGTTTTGAACTTAGAAGAAAAACCAAAAAGTTCAAGTATGGTTTTAGTGATTTTGATGACTTTTGTTCATGATTCAAAACATGATTATTCTTAGGAATATGTTATGAGTATAGTAGAAGAAAAACTTTGATTTTTGATATTTGAAGGAATTACAACAAAAATCAAAAGAAATAGCCTTTGCAAGTTTCGGCCCTATAGAGTTTTAATGGTTGTGTTTAGTTTTAAATTTTTCTGAATTGATATTTGAGTTTAGGACAAAATTTACATAAGGTATGTAAAGTTTGGTGATTTTTGGAGTTAGGATGCAAAATCCTTAAGTTAGGGGTAAAATGGTCATTTTCCCACATGTAGAGGGTAAAATGGTAATTTTACTCTAAGTTGATATTTTTTCATATTCCTAATTGTTAGTGATTAAGTTCTAATTTTTAGAAATCACTACTTTCAGTTTCTCGTGATCGCACTTGAGTTTTGTCTCGAAGCGCGAAGACCGAGGTAAATTAGCTTTTAACTTACTATCAGTTTAATGTGTATGAGTGATAAGTAAGGGACCTAAATTGTATGTATGCATGTTATCATATGTGTCATGCCAAGTCATTACTTATTTATCTCTTACACAGAATTTATTTTGTCAAGAATTATTCATCTGTTAAACAAGATATTTTGTCACGTATTGCTATACGTTGATATACATTGCAAGTATGTCATGTTAAGTTAAGTATGTCATTTGTTACATGTATTTCATGTTACGTAATATTCACTGTCACATGTTACGCCATGTTAAGAAATGTTGTCTATTTCATGGTATGTCATGTTACAAAATATTGTCTGTTACATGTATGCCATGTTATGAAATGTTGTCTGTTATATTTATGTTTCAAAGTATGTCATATCTGTCTTCTTACGTTCATGTTATGTTACTCTACGTCAGAACTTCTGTCTTTTATGTCACGTTCATGTCACGTCACGTTACGAAATGTCATGTATGCCAGTTAAGTTATTCAAGTCAATCATGACCCTAAGCGCTAGGATGGGGTAATATCCTAGTGGAACTCTTTTGTTCACGCTGGAGTGTCTAAATAGGTGTGAAATTCCCTAGGTTGACGAAGTACAGTCAACAGGTTGCGAATGGGGCTTAATTAGCTGGTCACCGAAGCGCGCCAAGCACTAACGCCGATGGTGCCACACATTATGTTATGTGTGTCCACAGCAAATGTGGCACAAACAAATAAGTCATGGGGCCACAACAACTGTGGAGCATGAAGTATGGGGCCAAAACAACTGTGGAGCATACACTACGTGAGACACAGCAATTGTGACACGTAGAATACGTAGGGCCACAACAACTGTGAAGTACGTATTAACGCACTCACAGCTGGTATAGACACCTGTGTTGTGATGCAGTAATCGGCAGGAACACACGGCTCAAGGGGACCTGTGTAGCACCCATATGGTCACTTTAATGATTAAGTCTATTGAATAAGATTCCAAGTTCATGTATTTCACGTTCAAGTCATGTTTCATGTTATGTTCAAGTTTACGTTCATGCAATCATGGTAATCCCATGAGACAAGAATATGTTTCAAGTTCATGTTATGTTATGTTCATGTTCAAGTTATGTTCCAAGTTCACATTTATGTTATGTCATGCTCAGGTTCATGTTATGTTCAAGTTCGTGTTCAAATTATGCATGTTCACGTTCATATTATGTTTCAAGTCCATGTTATGTTTTAAGTTCATGTACATGTCATGTCACTTCAAGTTAAGTTTAAGTTCCAGTTCAAGTTATGTCAGCTCATGCCATGTTATGTCCAGTTACGTTATACTTATTATTTCATGCCACGTTATGCCAATATATGTTATGTTTTCTATTGATTTGATTATGAATTCATGCTTTTACTGCCATGCATGCATCATTAACCTGTGTGGAAGTTTCCTGTTAACTTGCTGAGATTTGTAATCAAATCTCACTATAGTAGTCCCAACTACCATTCCCTCCGAATGGTAGATCTTATTACAGGATTAGAAGGAGAACCGGGAGTTGACCAACTAGAAACGGTCGACTAAGCAACGAGGCAACGTAGATGTAGTTACCTCAGATTACTACTTGTATTTTGTGGAGTTCAATCTCCAGTACTCTTTTGTTCACAACCATTTTGGACTAGTGTTGTGATCTCAGTTGTTTAGTATGTTTTTATGTATAAAATATGTTTTAAGTAATTGGGATATTTTAGTTTGGTGCATAGTATTGCTAAAGAAAAAAATTATTCACTGCGAATATTGCATAATGCTAGATGCATGTTAGGAACATTGCATATTATATGTCATGAACGGGGGCAGGTTACCTTGTGTTGCATGTCTCGACGCTTCAAATGTCCGTCCGATCCCAAGCGGAATTTGGGGGCGTCACAGGTTGAGACTCCACAAAACAAAAAGCTAAAATATTACATTTCCTACAATACAAAACTAAGCATTAAAGAATGAATTGAAGAGGGCTTGAAATCTAATATCTAAATCGAACTATCCAACCAACACAAACAGGAAGGCTCTAGTTTGCAAAATACCAAAATCGTACCTGCAATTTGTACGACCAAAACAAAAAAATGAAAAAATCGAGAAAGAAGGAATTTCCTACCCTTTAGCAGCAAGGAGGAGTTTTCCTGCTCTTGCAATCCTAGCTTATGGTTCAGGTCCTACAAGTGGGGTGTTTTAATCGATTCTATAGGGTCTTACACACAAATACAAAATCAAAGAAAAAAGAATATGTTTAACACACTAATAGCATCAAGCAAGTTTTTCGAAACTGAACTTTACAAAAATGCTACCTTTTTTTTTCTAGAGAGAAAGTGCGCAACTGGAAATGGTGGAAATCTTCTTTCCTGTAGCCTAAGAAATGAAATGAAATGCACGAAACAGAGATGAAATGGAACTAAACACATGGAATAGAGACGAGAGAATGAGAGCATCTGTGACGCTACCAGATTCCGCTTGGGATCGAATGGACTCTGAAGTGTCAGGACATGCAATACAAGGTTTTATGTCCCTGTTCATGACAATTAAGGATGCAATGTACCTAGCATGAATCTAACAATATGTAGTATTTGCAACTGCTATTTTTTTTTTCTATAAGCAATACTATGCACTAGACATTATATCCCAAACATGAAACATATTTCATAAACTGAAGATAAGAGACGTTCAAGTTACAGCGTAAGTCCAAAATATCTGTAACCATAATAGTATTTTAGGCAGAGCTCCTTAAGTATAAGCAGAAACTAAGGTAACTATTAGGTTAATTCATCGAGTAGCTTGTGCAACTCGATCAAGGATTCCATAATACTATCAATAAAATGGAGCATCGAAGCGACAAGCTCTGCGTTGTGCCGTCGTTGCGCCTCCTAGTCCTAGCACATGATCTACCATTCTAGGGGGAATGGTAGTTGGGACTACTGAGTGAGATTTGATTATATATCTCAGCAAGTTAACAAACACCTTAACCTGACAGTTTAAAGATGCATGACAGTAAAAACATAAATGTGCAACGTGAACATAAGTAAGCTTGAGGTGACATAAAAATAGCATGGCATTTACTTACATGACTTGAACTAACATGAAATAAACTTAACTGAAGTGAACTTGAAACTGAATGTGACATAGCATGACTTGAACTTGAACACAAAATAACATGAGCTGAGACTGAACATGAGCTTGAACTGAACGTGACTGAAGCTGAACATGAACTTGAAATCTTGTTTAATAATAACTTAATAAATAAACGTGAACATTGGGTGCTACATAGGTCTCCTTGAGTCTTGTGCCCCTGCTGATATCGCATCACATCACAGGCATCTGCACCAGCTGTGAGTGCAGATCAACATTTCGTGACATTACGTAACGTGCAACAGATAACTTTTCTTTTCTTTTTTATAGAAGAGCCAGAGGCCACATGTCCAATAGTGACTCCGTCCTAATTTTATTAATAGCCCTCACTTATGGCGGAGGAATACCATGGTAACAAAACTGATACTAGGAATTTACAGATAAAGCACTAAAACCATCCCTTGTATCAAACCAAAATAAAAACAACCAAACCAACACAACTACTAAACAGAATTAAACAACCATCTAAACAAGCCTATAAGAATAAAACCAAAGACCCTAGACAAGCCTATAAAAGAGAAAACAATAAATCTAAAGAAGCCTAGAAATACCAACACGAAAACAAGACCAATACAAAAACCCATAACCTGTAATAAGTAAAACTACATCTAGCCAGAAAAGAAATCATGCAAACGTAACTTTTGCACCAAGGTAAACTTATTAAACTCTGCTCATAGTCCCACGGTCCACCTCCAATTTAAAATCCTGCACCATACCACTTGCACCTAATTGATGGAAGACCCCATTTTTCTACTCTAATCAAGCCCCGCGGCAAAGGAGGGAGCTCACTCATGGTTTTCCATTCCACATCTCCTTCCCTTGCGCCCCTTCTAGCTAACCAATCTGCAGTGGCATTTCCTTCCCTGTGAATGTGCAAAAACTTGGGAACCATAGTTAAAGCAAATCTTGAAGTTCCTCCCAAAATTTCTCCAAATACCAGATACAACATCTATTATTCTGCAACCATGACAGTATCACCTTTGAGTCCATTTCAATTTCTATTGCTACTAGATTCAACCTTTACATTGTTTAACTCCCTCCAACAGCGCTCACAATTCCGCATGAGTACTATTTCCATAACTGAGATTCATTGAGAACGCCAACAACAAATCTCCCTGCATGTCCCGAATCACTCCTCCAGCCCCCGAAGCTCCTTGGTTCCCTAGGTTACTTCCATCCGTATTCAGTTTCACACATCCCTGTGAGGGCTTAGACCATGATATAAGTTTGATTGGTTGTTGTTGCATTGGAATTGGAGTAATATTTAGACTATTAAGAATGTAAGAGTCAGTTTGAGTTAGCTTCTTTGACTTGGAAAATCCTTGACGGATCACGCCTATCCATTGTTTGATAGATTGCCACACCACATGGGCTGATTTAGCCTTACCTTCCATACGAGCAGAACATCTTCTGGCCCATAACCTCCACGAAATAATAGTAGGGAGTAAACCCAAGATGACACCTATTTGAGAGGCATTTGAAGCTCTCCGAAACCAACTAAGACAAGTTTCATGCCATGTTCTTCCAATCGGCAAACCATGAATAGAACCATATTTTTTCCAAACCTCGGCTGCAACCTCCCCTTCAAATAAAACATGATTTCATGTTTTCCTTGACTATAGCAGTTACATTTCGAGACCAAAGGAATTCCAATCCGCCTAATTCTATCATCCACTGCTAATGCACCATGCCATGCCTTCCACATTAGAACATAAAGTTTTTAGGGAGCATATTATTCCAAATCCATTTATGCTCCTCAACAATCTAGCCTCTTACCCGAATACATTCTCAAGCTGATTTGGTGGTAAAATTACCACTTTCAATTTTAGTCAAAATTAGCATATCCCCTCGCTCTTTACAATTAGCAAGGACGTTGAGTGCCCTCTCTACATTTTCAATCCCCACCAGCCTCTCTAATAGATCCATATCCCATCCACTAGCCAGTTGAAAATCTTTAACTTTCAAGAGAGGTTGCTCACTCACAAGAAAGTTGTCAGCAAAAGGCCACTGATCCAGCCACTTATCGTACCAGAAAAGTACATTTCCTTCTTTGCATTTCCATTTAGAATTATTCAAGACAGTAGGGATACTCTTAACATCATACGCCAAAACCTTGTGCCCTTTTGTGGACCAAGAAGCATCAAAGGTTTCTTTCCCACATATTTCGTACGTAAGAAGTTTGCCCAAATAGAGTTTTCATGCATCAATTTCCAGGAAAATTTTAAATTAAGAGCATTTTGCATCTCATCCAAAGATCTAATACCCAAACCTCCTTCTGCCATTGGCCTACATATTTGCCTCCAAGCAACCCTTTTTTTTCTCCCCTTCCATCACTTTCTCCCCAAAAAAAGGAGCTCATTAAACGATTTAAAGAAGAGATAATCTATTTGGGAACTTGCAAAACTGCCAATAGATGTAAAGCCATGCTAGCAAGGACGTGTCTTAATAAAATCACTCTTCCCCCCACCGATAACAGGTTCATTTTCCATCCACTTATTTTTTTCTGAACCTTACTCATCAACTCCTCCAAATCCCCAATTTTAAGTTTCCCGTAAATAATAGGAACTCCCAAATATTTAAAAGGGAATTTACCTTCTGAAAAACCTGTCAATCTTTTAAGATTTCTTCTTCTAGTTATAGGAATTTTTTTAGAGAAAAATATAGCAGTTTTCTCTTTATTTATCAATTGACCAGACCACTTCTCATATGTAGCCAAGATTTTTAAAATGCACCGAATTGAGCTATGACCTCCATTAGTGAAGATGACCACATCATCCGCATACATTAGATGAGAGACCAAAGTAGTACCTCGAGCTTGTGTGAATTGGCCAAAACTTTTCTTCTCCACACTTTGTTTTATTAGACGAGATAAAATTTCCTGTAAAATAATAAACAAATAAGGGGACAACGGGTCCCCTTGTCTCAATCCTCAGCCACCCTTGAAAAAACCTTTCATAGTACCATTCATCAGTATAGAGTACCAAGGCATAATGTGTAACAGATAAACATCTCGTGACATAGCATAATATATAACAGATAAACATTTTGTGACATAATATAATGTGTAACAGATATACAAGTTGTGACATAGTATAATGTGTAATAGATATACAAGTCGTGACATTACATAACACCACATTTATAGGAACATAAGAATATGAATAATTGTTCTCTTACCAACACATATACAATATCCTGACAGTAAGTTAGAAGCTAACTTACAGTGAGCGTAGCGTGATGAATAAAATGCACGAATTAATGGGAAACTGTAAGGAGATATTTCTAAACATTAGAAACTCCTTACGAATAAACTTAGAAACATATAAACACTGACTTAAATTAAAATGACCATTTTACCCCTCTACATGTTGAAAACTGATCATTTTACTCTTAATTTAAGAATTTCAGATGCTAACTCCAAAACTTACCAAAATTTGTCCTAAATCCAAAGTGCTAAATTCTTGATTTTTGTTGCAATTCTTTCAAATCCTATCTTTCATGTTAAAACCAAAATATGCAACATATAAAATCACATCCTATGCTTAAATATCATACTAGAACATCCAATAAAACTTACATCATAAAATAGAATTTTCCTCCATATTCGAAACTTCAAGTATTTTGACCACAAGAACAACTCTTGATGTTCATAATCTAACTATATTCAAAACAACTCCAAGAACTCCAAAAGCTCAATAACATACTCTCAATATGTTCATAAAACATTCCTAAGGACTATCATGCTTTGAATAATTACCAAAACACTAAAAAGTTACAAAATCATACTTAGCACAATCGATTTGCACCCATTCCACCAAAACCAAGTGCTATGTGGTTTGGTTTTGATCAAACCATTAGATACGAAACTTTTCATGAAGTAAATCATCAATAAACAACCTCACATGCTAAATATTCAAGTTCTAAAACAGATCTAAACATCAAACCTAAGATCACATGTAAAAATTGCATAACAACATAGATCCATCTGAGAACCTCAAATACTAGACCAATTTGAACCTTTGTATGCATAAAAACTCATATATTCATGATCAACACCATAAATCTTCAAAATAATATTCGAATATGTAGATCAAAGTCCTAAGAGAATCATATGTGAATATCAAAGTCATTGGAGCATGCCTTTACAACAAAAGACTTGAGCTTTTCCAAAATAGAATCTATTTTCATACACCCAGTGACTTTGATATTCACATATAACACCATAAACCATAACATCTTGTTAACATGTTATAAACCCAACCATAACTCGAATGGGCCTTCATTTGGGGTTTCAATGGAGTTTGGTTGGGGTTTGGATTTCTAACAAACCCAAATCTAATTTTTCTTGGCACAATAAAATTAACAAGGTATAAAAGAATTAAGGATGTAATGACATGAATTTAAGTTGTTAATAGCATGTGGAAGTGATTTAATCAAGTGATTAAACACTAAACTACAACCAGTTATAATTAGGGTTTTGAGGGGTACATTTGGAGTTCGGGAAAAACATTTGGGGTTTCTATTTTCACCAAGATTTTGGAGTTTCAATTGGATTCCAAGTATTTGGAATTTTCCTAGGGTTGAAACCCTATTTGGTTTGGCACAAATTAGATTGTTGGATGGAATAGTGTTTAGCTTAGGTGGCATGATCACAAAACTTGATTTTCCTTCACATTTCCATCTCATAGTTCTTCTTAGTGCTAAGTGTCCAATACTATTCACCAAGTGTCGCTAAGATTTTGCCAAGTGTCCAAATAAAACTTCACTAACCTAATTTGGACATTCCACACTGTGATCTTGAAAACACTGGAGTGAGTGCCTCGAATAACTCAAAATCCTAATAGGGTATGTATGAATGTATGATGTATTAACTATTTACATATAATGATATAAATTATCACATGATTTATTATTTATTATCAATTGATAGCATATATTATTTTATATTTTATATGGTCAATGATAATAAATTAGATGAAAATTATATCATTAACTTATAAAATTACTATATAAAAACAATATATTAAATTATTAAAAATATTTTTAAAATATATATAGGAGTTCGATCCGATCCGGTCGTGTCCAAAATTTATAGACCTCGGGATTGTATCAAATTTTTTCGGTCCACAATTTGTGGGATCGAGACCGACTGGTCTCAACTTCGGTCCGGTCCGATCCTGTCGATTTTTCCGGTATGGACTGATCTCCTAACACCCCTAGTTGTGAACACAAAACATTGCGTTCTCAAGTTTGAGTTTCCATTAGTGCAAATTTTTATGCTCCATAAAATAACCAATCTAATGTTTCAAGCATTTGAATTAAAGAAGTTCAAATTAGCTTTAGTTATTGATCAAGATCTCTTCAAATTCTCGAATTATGACCAAAAAAATTATTAATATTTACTTTTTCAAGTTCTTGGTGCATGTGTCTTAACAAATTGAATATTTATTAACTTACATTTCATTATTTTTAAAGATTTAGGCTCGGTTTGGATACACAGTTCAGATGAGATATTTTAAATAGTAGTGAGATTTTTTAAGTTAAAATGAGATGAGATAGTTTGTAAAAAAATGTATGTTTGGATAGTGAGATAAGATGAGATAATTTTGACTTTTTGGGATTTGATAAAGAAAAATACTAAAACCACAACTGGGTATTCCCAACTGAGATCCCGACTGGTTTTTTTTTTTACTTAATGATTAAGTAAGTATTTTTTATTGATGTTGTGAATTTAAAAAAAATAATTAAAAATGATAAAAAAAATGCATGAAAAAAAGCATAAAAAAAAAATACATTGGGCGGGATCCCCCATGCGTGGGTGTAGAAGCACTCTTTGATAAAGGGGTGGGTCCCACCAATGATTGAGTAATAGTTATAAATATATTAATAAAAAATAATATTTATGAGTAATTAAAAAATCTATCATAAATAAATTTAAATCCTAAAATATATTGGGAAGTTGTTGGTCGAAATTTATAATTTCTCTTTTTTAAAAGATATTTTTATCTATTTATTTTTCTATATATAATAAATTCGTCATTTTTTATTCTAATTATAAATTATAATAATTTTGATTATTATAATAAATAAGTATATGAATTATGTTGTAGATTTGTTTTTAAATAATTTATTAATTTCGAATTTTATAATAAAATCCTAAAATGCACTTCTATTCAATACTTACAAAATTATCAATTTCTTTGTGAAAATATATTATTCTAATAATGACTTATTGATTATTCTATTTTAATTACAAAGAGATTTTTTTTACTGTATGGGAATCTTTTTCCTGTTTATATCAGAAAGTAATGAGATGAGTTTGAAAACTTAGAGATAAAATAGAAATGTAAAACTAACCGCTTGGATAGATAAAATTATCACATCTATACAGATCAAATAAGATGAGATAATTATCTGGCAAACCAAATCGAGCCTTAAAAAGCTTTTTATGACAAAAAAATAAAAAAAATAAAGTAAAAAAATATAAGAATTCTTCATCCGAACCAAACAATTAAAGATGATAAAAGGACAGTTTTTTAATAAAAAAAAAGTTCTCAAACATGATTACATCGAAGTCAACTCAAAGTTGGGCAACAAATTTTATTTATTTATTTATAAAAATGAGCATTTTCCAAGTTCAAAAAGCCATATGCCACGTATTTGTCCATCTGAAATATGCCTGCATGTCTGAACAAGTGAAACAGGGCCCACACACAATGGAGGGTTGAGTAATATTAGGCTGTCGTCTAGCAATCATCACTATTATTAAAAAAATATATTAATATATTCAAAGTTATTTTTTTAATTATTAAATTAAAAAATTAAATAAAATACATAAACGTTAAAGTGTATAGACAAACTCAGACACGTACTAATATTTCAGTAAATAGTCAAACCCTTTTGGTCTTTATAAAATTATCCCATTAAAAAGTTGAGTGGTTCTACACTCACCGCTGGCACCTGCTGGAAACTCCCGCTAGATATTTTAAGTTTTTTTTTTATGTTTATTTTTTTCATATCATTTTTTAATATTTTTAAAATTTTTTTTTAAAAAAATCATAATATTATTAAATAATAATTTCTTAATTACTAAATAAAAATAAAAATAAAAACGATGACTTTCAACAGTATCCCAGCTAGATCCCTCAGCGCGATCCTTAACTTTTTCCTAAAAAGTTTAGTTCGTCTAAATTTTAAAAAGGCCAAAAGCTGCCAAGTGGCAGTGTGATATTGGTTGATGAGCAGAGTGGCGGCACTGTCCTAAATCCCAAAATTTCCCGCGAATACATGTGGACCGGGACGTATGACAACTTAAATGGATATGAGGTTCTGAACAGTCGATACTCGATAGCGAGGTTACTCGGACGGCTGAAATTCCTCATATATATATAGACATACAATAACAAGATTGGCCCCCATACATATGACAACATACATGTACACATACATAAATACATATATATAGCATGCATGCATAGATACATACGTATATATGATTTGTTAATTTCTCTTTCAAGATATGAGAAGGCTACTATATATTACTTTTATATATATATATATATATATATATATATGCTTTCTAAGCTTTTCTTTCAAGATTCTTAAATCATAAACGTAATGAGACATCCATTGATTTTCTTTTTCTTTTTCTTTTTCTTATATAAGAAGATTTGTATTAAATAAATAAAAAATAGGGTGCGTGCGGAGTTTACGGCACAAATCGCATGCATAATAGAAAAACAAAATGAAATAAAACTGTAAAAGAGAAATATATCGAAAGTAAAGCCGAATTAATAGTACTCCGATATATCCGATCCCATGCAAGTTTTGATCTTGTCTTGTCAGATATTAAGAAAATGCACATTGGGTTAAAATGCATTCTTAGTTAAAATTAAAGGAAATCTCATGATCTTTATGTTGCACATGATGATTTGATGAAGGTGGATTTTTTTTTTTTGGTGCCCATTGTTTGCATTCTTTTGGCTATAACAAAGGAGCATACGGTCATAATCTTTAAAAGATCAAATAATTCTCTACTTCAAAAATCATTTTTTTTTATTTTTTTTCCAACAAATGTATATAATATGTTTAAAAGTGCTTTAAACATATGGTTATCAAACAGTAAATAACATTTTAATAGTAGAACTTATTACTTAACCTATAAGCTATAACTTATAAGTCCTAAAACTATAAGCTATATTTATCACTGGAATCTCAAACATGCACTTAATTAAAGTCATGTTATACTATATGAAGACATATTTTTTGCTCAATAGCTATATATAGTTATACTATATATTTGTTGTTTCATTTTATAAAGACATTTTATTTTTACGTTAAAATTAATTACAAGTAAACAAGATTAAAAATAAAAGAAAGAACGAATATTTAAATTCAATGTAGATTGTATTTCATTAGCTTATTCAAACTTGGGGAATAAATTAAAAAAAAAAAGAAGAAGAAGAAGAAGAAGAAGAAGAAGAAGAAGAAGATCAAGATCAAGAAGATAGCATGATCAGTAGTACTACTCATGTAAAATCAAAGAAGGATAGGTACTGCAGAAAAGGTAAATAAAATATAATTTTGTGCAACTTCGAAATATTAATCTAATTATTATATATAATATATATGCAAAATGAGGGTTTGGGTTTTACGAATTCTGAATCTTGACATGTTCAACAAACATGTCCTTATCATGAAAGAGCTAGAGGTACGTACTATATACATGATATGTAGCTAGCTAAGATTATTGGATTACAAAGTACTTAATTAATTGGTCTAACACATATTTTAGAATATTATTAATTAATTACAGCTAGCTTTTGAAACTTAAAAGATTTAGTACTTGTACGTATAGAACTCTTCAGCCTCTCTCAACTTTAATTTCTAATTAATTACCCACTTGGGGTTAATAATAATTAATTAATCGCTTGAAATATGTAATGTAATCGATCCTTAGCTTGATCAAGCGGCCGCTGTGCAAATTTGAGTGAAAGTTAGTCAAATATGTACATATATAGCCAAAACTAGTTTCAAACAAGGATGCATGCAATGTATTTTATCAGTTCCACATGAAAATGCAGTACTTACGTGTGTTATAAACTAGCTATATATAGTTAGTTACTTATGTATAGATGCATGCTATAGCTAAAATAATATATTGAAGAATTCATATTAATGGCGCTTATCCTTGAATTGGTTAGTTTAATCGAATATTGCTTATAGAGTTCATGATGAACTTTAATTGTAGCATGCTAGCCTAGATAGTGCTTTCTTTGTGTTTTTTTTTTTTTTTTCAAATTCAAAGATCTTGAAATCGACCCAACTAATAAATATCATATATATCTAACCACTTCCTTTGTTTTGATTTGGTTGAAAACTTGTTATCTGCGACGACTCCGATGATGAGATCGATCCTCCATCTAATCGAGCTCACACCAGGGTTAAGAGATTCTCTTGTATTGCACACAATGACAAGGAAGATCTCCTCCCGGCCACTGTTATCTTTCAGGTCAATTTAATGAGTTTTAATATATAATAAAAAAAAACATTATTTGGGAAATGGTTTTGAATGTCCGACTTTTTGGGATTTTGAGGTGTAGTGCAACTTTTGTTATTGAAATCATGTTTCAAAGAATAGGAAACAGTGGTCCGATCCAAAACTATTACCAAACAAGAAGTTATTCACGTTAAGATATAAAATAAATAATAAAATTAAAATTTTTCCTTCAACTTAAGCTTTTGAGACAATTGGACGTGATTTCACATGGTATCAGATCAAAGGTCTTGAATTCGAACCTTGACTCTACAATCTACCTCATTTAATTAAATATTTCACGTGTTAGACTATCTATTGAGGGGAGTCTGACCCACACAGAAGGGGCCGGGAGTGAGTGTTAAGATCATATAAAATAAATAATAAAATATACATCTTCTCATCAGTTTAAGTTCTTAAGAGAATTGGTGATTTCACAATTTTATGATCATTATAGGCAATTAGTCAACTAGTTGAGATGAATATACAATATTAAGTGCTACAAAGTTACATATTATTTCTATATTTATCTAAATTTGATAAGAAAACTTAAGTATTGGTCCAAGTTTAATTATAATGCAAAACTTGTATTTTGATAAAGAAACATATATACATGATGAGAATATTGTCACCTGACATGAGGCAAAGTGTGGGGATCGATCGGTTTCAAGAAAATTGAAGACTCGTGCCAAGGCGGCATCAACTAATATACATATAATAGATCAAATGCAGCAAAATATTTGCATGGTAAGATATTATATGTGGGAAAGGAGATCATGATCTAGATGCCAAGGGAAAGAGTAGCACTCATGGTTAGATATATGCTTACTCTTTCGTTTGCTTCTATGGTGTTTCTAAGCTAACGCATCATTGTTATTTTGTAATTTCACAACTCTATTTTAAATAAAACACATTTTAATAAGATAATGACGTACGCTTACCATTTCCTTTCTTAAAAATATCTTCCATTTAAAACTGAGTCATAAAAAATGGTGTCTCTATCAATTCTTTTGCCAGTTTTCGGTCTTTGTTAGCTATTTTTTGTTCATCTGCCATCTTCCATTTTTTTTAGCTTTAATTATATATTTTGACAAACAAATTTGATTTTTTGCTATTATCTTTATAAAGTTTATATATATTAATGCACATATAAGTGATTATATTTACCGCGTATATATAGGGATTCAAGCAATATGTTTAGCATTAAGAGCATGATTTCCGTTATTCAAATTAAAAATATTCTCATTATAAATATAGATATAATACTATAAAAGTAATAAATATAAAGTTATTCGAATTTATATAAGACTATTTCACAGCTTGAGTCAAATTATATCGTTTAATATAAACAAATTGACTTAAACTCAAGTTTAACCAAACCAATATTAAGCCACTTATTGAGTTAACCTTAATTAATTTGGCCGTCGATCATTTATGCCATTACACCTTCAACACGTGCATGTATTTTCTTTTTCAACCTTTCACTCATTCATTTGCCAGCTTTCTCCTTTTTCTTTTTCCATCTTTCAATCTCTTTGATACCCAACGTCTTTTTTTTTTTTTAGGTGGGATGAGAGGAAAAATTAAAGAAAAAATTGACCACAAAGAATTAAAATTGTTTTAGATTTTAAAGGTTGAGATAAACAATGATTTGGAAAAAAGGGGACATAATATTATATACATATATATATATATAACTGCAACAGATACAAAGAGATTACACAAAATAAATCCACAAATTGATGTGGCTTCATAGAATCCGTTAGATCTACTTTATAATAAAAATAACTTTACAATTTGACGTACTATATCAAATCATATTAATTTGTGTGTTTATTTTTGTGTAATCTTTTTATGACTAAAGTATTTAATTTATATATATATATATATATATATATATATATATATATATAGTATGCATGAAATTATTTGGTGACATATATCTATGGTCAACTTAAAGGAAAATGCTATTTTGAGAATAAAAAATTTCACATCATTCCAAAGGGGCAACCCCACCCCCACCCCCACCCCCAAAATGATTTTTGGATGCACTGAGTTGCATGGAATTATTAGGTGACATCTAATTATTGATTAATCCTCGATTATTCAATATTATAGAATGGACAAATTTGCTTATCAAGCAGTAACGGGTTTGCATGTCTATTATCTTCGACTTTCTCCTACCTAAACACATGAATAATGCCCCTTAGTCACAACACACTTTATTTATTGAGTAGTGATAGGTTGTCGCCAAGTAATGACCGCTTTAGCACAAGTTTGTCCTTTTTTTTCTTTTCATATTTTTTTAACATATTTAAATATTTTAAAAAAATAAAAAAAATACATCAATACATTAAAAGTCACTTTCTTAATCATTAAGTAAAAAAAACTAAAAAAATAAAATATATGAGCGGTCAAACAAACTCAGACAGCATACTAGCATTTCTATTATTTATTTCCTTCTATGAATCCCAAGGTACTTTTAGATTAATTAGCTAGAGAGTCCCCCAAAGATACATTTAAGCTCAAAACATGACCAAAAAATTCAAATTCAAATCCAATTAAATAAAATAATTGTGATCAATTAAATTAATCAAAGTTTTAAAACAGTAGTAAATATCTATCAAGTATTGCTTATTTAATGTTAATTAAAAAAAAAAGATACATATAAGAGGGGTTATGATTTTCAACAATTTTCTAGAGTTAATGTCGATAATGTTATTTAAAAAAGGAAAAATGATAATTGTATTTAAGAAAAACTTATAAAAAATTTTATTCTCTACATATAAGTTATTGACATGCTGAAAATTATAAAATTTGAATTTTAAAAGAAAACCGACAAAATTAATTTTTGTAAGCTTTTTGTAAGCAAAATTAGAAGTTGATGCAAAATTAGAAGTAGATGCTGCACTATTCTTAAAAAAAAAAAAAAGATATATAAATGAACTAAAAATGCTGATCTAAAATTCTTTAAGCCCAAAGCCCAAATAGAAAGGACACCTAATAAACTAGTAGTTGCAAAATTTGCACTAGCATGTCCATAAATGGATCGACAGGTATAGATTCCGTTGATATTGTACGTGTATGTATAATACTTGTACATGGACAGTCATATCTTATTTACAGTGTCTAACAAAGTAAGAGGAAAACTTTAAAAAAGAAAAGAAAAAAAGGATAGAGAAGATCAAGAGATCAAACTCATCAAAGATGAAGTGGGAAGGGAAGAAGGGAGAATAACAACATATCCAACTTCCAATGTATGACAATGCAAGAATGAAAATCTCGAACAAAAAAAAGGGGAGAAAAGAATGAATGAAAAAAAAAAGAATAATAATAAAGGGGAGAAGGAAAATATAAGAGAGGGAGTTCCTTTTTTTAATAATTTGTTTATTTTCTATCGTCTACTGTTTTAGCTAAGAAAAATGGAGTTCCTTTTCGAAAGTGTCACTTTTCATACCAATTGCATGAGAAATCTTTGCAAAGTCATTTCCAAAGATGTCTATCTCTCTGTGTCAATTTTCAATTAGCTAGAAGGAAAATTGTGGGGGCCATATGATGGCAATTTTGTGTTGAGTAAAGTGAACTTCTAACTAATTTTTGGAAGGATGGATCAGAGAGAGTACTGGCCGGGCTGATAATATTTCTTCTTCCATGCATTCATCCTACAGCTGTAATTCATTTCCCAAATAAAAAAAAAAAAACAAAATTGAAAGGGAAAGACCACTTTTCACAGCAAAAAATATCTAGTGCTAACTCTTTCGTGATAATAATAGAGTAATGATATACACACATTACATTGTATAACATATTATACAATAATATTATAAAATAAATGTATTTTTATAAAATAATATTACTTTTATAAGATGTTTTACAAAAATACCCTTTATTTAAAAAAAATGTTATAAAAAATATTGTGTGTAAATAATTTTCTAAAATAAAAAATGAATTTTTAAAAAATCATTGTTTTATTATGAAGTTGTATAGACGTTGTATACATTTTCTAAATTCCGGAAACACACATCCACCAATTATTGTTAGAGTAATGATATTATGTCCTCAATTTGTATTATTCACTTTGTTTCCTTAACGTGGTACTATAATATGGTGCTGCGTGGCTTATTAATTTTTTTAAAATTTCATATTCAAAATAAAATGTCACCTAAAAACACAAAAATATGAAAACTAAAATTTTAGATTCCTTTTATTCTTTATGTTTGTGTTTTTAATTTTTATAATAAACTACGTAGCACCACATTGTAACATCGAAAAGATAAAATACGGTAACATTTCTCATAACCCTAATTTGCCATCTCATATTCAAGACAATTCTTTTAGCCATAAAAAGGAGAACAAAAAAGTTTTCAATTAAAAGTTGGATTTGACTATCTTATTAGTTAAAAGTACAATTTACAACCTCAAATTACTAACATCTTTTCCCTTGATCATAATCTAATTGCAAGATTATATCACTTATCTTATTTGCATATAATTTACACAGTTTATGATCAGATATCATGATCTAGGATAAAGATACACCTATAATTCAGTTATAACTAATTACAATGCATTTTACAAATAATCAATGCAACTATATATGAACTTCATTAAAAATAATTTTCTTATTATAAAGCGAACCTCTATTTAAAATAAGAGCAATGCTAGATACAGTCCCCATTTGGAGACTGCAATGCAAGTCTAGACAATTTTATCTTTAAAATTTTTTAAAATTACAAAACTATCATTTCTGAAATGATATTTTTTCTCATTTAATAAAGGGTCTGCACATGCAATCCCCACTTGGAGACTGCAAATATAATTTCTCTTAAAATAAAGTTGGTAAAATAGTTATAATATAGTGATAAGTTTATCATTTTCCTCTAAAATATATTTTCTCCTTGTATTATCCACGTCAAAAAAAATATCAAGATGGGTTATTATAAATTAGTTTTACATGCATGGTATTCAGCTGAATTGTCTGTACTGTTTAGTCAACTTAGGGAAGAATGGAATTATTACAGATTTTTTTAAACACGGTAGCGTTACTTAACACGTTTCTTCCTCTCCATAACACCAGTATTTAGGGCCTCTGCGTTCCTCATTGTGCCTTTTTCATTAATATCTGCAAACTTCCGTTTACAACTTTTTGGCTCCATGGCTTCCCTTCTTTTCCTCTCAGTCCCTACTTTTTCTTTCCAACTCTCATAACCTTTTCCATAAGCTTTTTTCCTCTAAACCATATTCATTGTATTGAATTTCTTGGGGTTGGCCGGGTTTTGTTTCTCTCTGTTAACGTGTCCTGTTGATGAACCCAAGGAGTTGAGGCTGTTATTGAAACCGAGGCTGAATTGTGTACATCATTGGTTGTTTGTCAAATCCCTGGTTTTGAAACACGGGGTTTGAGAAAAGGAAAGCAATAGGGTTTTAGATTACCAGGAAATGGAAAACTTTTCTTGGGTTTACAAGGAAGAAGAACAGATGGATTTGCCCCCAGGATTCCGATTCCATCCAACTGATGAAGAGCTTATTACCCACTACTTGTTCAAGAGAGTTACTGAATCCAACTTCTCTGCTACAGCTATTGGAGAGGTGGATTTGAACAAGTCTGAGCCTTGGGAATTGCCATGTAAGTTTGCTTACACAAGTTTCCATCATTTTATATTTCTCTGATTTCCCATATTTATATTGGTTTGTTTGGATGAAGGGAAAGCGAAAATGGGTGAGAAAGAGTGGTATTTTTTCTGTGTGAGGGACAGAAAGTACCCAACTGGTTTAAGGACTAACAGGGCTACAGAAGCTGGTTATTGGAAAGCCACAGGGAAGGACAAGGAAATATACAGAGGGAGATCCCTGGTTGGGATGAAGAAAACCCTTGTTTTCTATAGGGGTAGAGCCCCTAAAGGAGAGAAAACCAACTGGGTCATGCATGAATACAGATTAGAGGGCAAATTCTCAGTCCACAACCTCCCCAAAACTGCGAAGGTAATATATAACTCTCTGATTTTTTACTCTCTTTTCTCTGGGATGCAGTTGGATTTGATGGAGTTTTGTTCTTGAATTGCAGAATGAATGGGTGATTTGTAGGGTATTTCAAAAGAGTTCTGGGGGGAAGAAAATCCATATATCTGGGATAGTGAGATTGGGCTCTTTTGGCAGTGAATTGGGTCCTTCTGATCTTCCACCATTGACAGATTCTTCTGCAAATATTGGCAAGACAAAACCTTTTATTGAATCGGCTTACGTGCCCTGCTTCTCCAACCCCATTAGTGCTCAAAGAAACCAAGAAGGGATGGTTGATTCCTTCAATAACTCTCTCTATGGAGTTCCTTCAAATCCCACTGATATTCTTCCAAGAATCCCAGCTTCAAGTTCCTTCTATTCAACTCAAATTGCTACAATTCAAGGAAATCTGCAATTCCCAGGAAGCGTTGGAATGCAAGATCACTCAATTCTCAGGGCCTTGTATGGAAATCAGGGATCAAACTTGAGGCAGAGTTTCAAAACAGAAAGAGAGATTGTCGGTGTCTCACAGGAAACAGCTATGAATACCGACGTGATTGCCGAAATTTCTTCCCTCGTATCAAATCTTGAAATGGATAGGAGGCCATTTCAGGAGGCCCCATCTACCTCAGCTGGGCCACTAGACTTTGACAATTTTTGGAATTATTGAAAACTTGATGTTAAGGTAATAGAAGAAGAGGAAGAGCAGGTGAATCTGTGTACATATATTTTAAATCCAAAAAGAACCAAAAAAAAAAAAATAGAGAAAATGCTAAGCAAATATAATGCAATGTAAGAAATTATATGATCTACTTTCTTTGTGGATTTGTTGAAGTTTGTTTATTTTTTGTTTTGATTGGCATCATTGTAGTCAATTTGCTTGTATACAAAATGAGTGACATAAGAGAATGAGATTCAGCAGGTGGACATGTAATCTTATTTTTGTATAATCTACTGAAAAAATATATAAGAAAATAAAATAAAATTATATTGCATTTGCATTCAGTCAAGTGGATATGTTATGCTCACATCACTGAGGTCACGAGTTCCATTCAGAGAATGTTTTTGAAAAATTCCCTGTTGTGGTGACGCGCTGATCTCTCTCTCATCCTCTTGCAGGCACCACGCGCACACTGCCATAGACACTCAAATATTGTTTATAATTAATTGATAAAATGCAGCTCTGTTTATCCATGTTTGAGTTCCATCTTCATACCTGCTTCTCGCCTTGCAGATATGATGTAAACATTTGTAAGAAGATGGAAAAGAGATCAGAGGCTTATTTGCTAATATGGTACCGTGCTAGCTTAGCAAAGAGTTTAAGCGGTCACTGTAGTTTATAAGAATAAATGAGAAATTATAGAGAATTAAGTATTATCAAAATATCTTATTACTATTTATTATTTTATTATTATTATTTATTTATTTTTCATTATTATTCAAAATTCTATCATTACTTTTTCATACAGAATACTTGAAAATACTTTACTATTCAAACGTAACTTAATCACGTCTGAACTTATAATCTAAATAATGGTTATTACAAAAAATGGTAATAGAGTCCTTAATAAAACAAAATAAAAATGCATGATGTGAATCATACAACCATGAGAACTTGACAAGAATGTCTGAGGTTTAAATAGGAATTTGTAGTATTTAAGTTGAGTATAGATAGGGTCTTAATTGAGATCTATATTGTTTGGAATGGAAAAGTTCTGACAATGTATAATGATTCTAAGGAAATATGTAATTATACGTTATTATTATTTGAAGAGAAATATTTTAACCATAAAGAGATTATACAAAAGTAATATTACGAACTGACGTGGTTTTATATGGTTCGTCAGATTATAAATATACTTTTATTATATAATAGATCTAACAGATCATATGAACCCACGTCAATTTGTAAGACTATTTTTTTATAATCCTTTTGACTGTAGCAGTTATTTTATGACAAAGATTAGGTCTTTATTATTTTCCTGTCCACTTCATTCAATTCGAATTGTAGGCTATGATCTGTAAAGCATGATATGAGAATTATATATAATATAACCCGATATATTTTACTGTTTATTTTCGTGAAAACCATGTGGTGCTTTTGTTCCTTGTACATGATCCAATTTGTCGTCCTTGAACAATTTAAGTTTTGCACGAAACACTCCTCAAATACATGGAAATGGAGAATATTTGTCGACAACAAATTTCGGTTACTTTATCCTTTTTAATTTTGACAGCAAATTTATATTATAAAAAGAAAAATCCCAATTATCTTCTCCCTTGAAGGCTGAAGCATTTCACCAACCAAATTACCAAGATCAAGTTACTCTCAATTAAGCATAAGTTTCCTTTTTTAAAAAGAGAGCTGAGAATTTCTCGTGAGATCACCTATTTTAATATTATTATCGTCTAAATACGTCTAACTGCGAAATTATGATAAAATCAGATCTATTAGTGTCGGTATGATCAGATCATATTAAAGAAAGCTTCTTACCTATACTGTCTTTGGTCAAAGTTGCATAATAGTTGTCATCATCTTATTATGAATTCTAGCTTTCAAATTTCTGAATTTGTAAATGGTATTAAGAGATCACACGCTAATTGTGTAGATCTCTCAAAAGTAAGATGCATTAAATAAAACTTTAGATAAATTACAAAACCTCTATAAAACTAACACTAAAATCTCAAAAACACCCCCATGTTGTAATGACTCGTCACAACTCACCCAAATTATCTTGATGTGGTGAGTAAGATCGGAGTATTAAATATGAGAAACAATAATGATATTACGTACTCTATTTATAATGAAAATAGCATAAAAATAAATAAATCAATAGAAAATAGAAAATAAGATAATGTTATTATAATTTATAACATAGAATTTTAATCTTAAATATGAAAATTTATTTGATTATTTCCTTTAAACATAATATATATATATATATATTAATAACATTTTATAACCTAATAAATTCTCAATATATTCTTTTTGATAAATACATAATATTAATATTAATATACATTAGTATATTAATTATATTTTATGCTCTAATATTAATATTATTAAAATCGAAAAATAGGGTCAAACCGAACCGAAACTTATAAAACCGGAAGAATAGATTTAAGAGAATAACCGATCTCTAATCAGTTTTTAAAAATATAAAATCAATACATATTAATTCGATCTTAAATTTTATCAAACCGGACTAGTTATATCCAACCTCTCCAGCATATTTGAGTAATGAGACATTGAGATCTGATAAAAAAATGAAGGATATTTATGTCATTTCAGACGATGGAGGGCCCACCCTTACCTGACCGTTTAACAAGATTGTCTCGCGTGGTAGAGGTCCCACATCGATGAGGTAAGAGGTAGGACCTGGAGGAGTTTGGGGTTAGGCCCTTTCTAACGGTTCACATGTAAGCAGATGGGGTCCACCGTTCGGATTCGGCTTTCTCAAGCGTCATGATTTTTTTGTTTTTAATTAGGATTGTCTGGCCGTCTTCTTCTCGCCACGTGTCCTTGACGTATGTGTCCCAAATCCCAGCTCTCTCCTCGTGTCGGTAGAAAGAAGGGCCGTACGGCCGCATAAAATTTTAATAAAAATACATTAAAAAAATAATTTTTATAATTAATTTTTACAAAATTTATTTATATTATATGATTTGTCCAAAAATATAAATACGAACTCAGTCCCTAAAAAAAACCCAATTTATTTCCAATTTAATCTCAAATACATATGTCGTTATGCCATCATGCATATATAAAATTAGACTCATTTATTTTTACAAATAAGATAAGATAAGATGAAATAAAAATTAAAAGTTAAATAAAATATTATTAGAATATATTTTTTAATATTATTTTTATTTTATAATTTGAAAAGGTTTAATTATTTATTTTATTTTGTATGAAAATTTAAAAAAATTATAATGATTAGATGAGATGAAATGAGATGAAATGAAAAGTTTTGTGAAAGTGAATGAGGCATAAGCTTATGGCCCTTTTATTGAACAAAATATGATGTTTAATAACACGTTTTGTTAGTTTGAAAAATTATTATGTTCTAATTTTTTATCAGTTGGTTCGTTTTCGATGTTGCGTATATGTTAATTTGATTGAAATTTTTATGTTTCATATAGTAACCACCTCATAGTTTTTGCTTGCGCGGTTGCGTCTCATTTGCAATGAAAGATACATAATTAAAATCTCACCCATGCATCTACATGATTATTATTATGAATTTGATTAAGAAATGTTACATGTCCCCCCAAGTGTTTTAAGATGGGGCCTATTAGAATTAGAGTTTCACATGGCACTAGTTGTATTAAGAATATTTCAAATATTATCAGAATATCTTATTATTATTTATTATTTATTATTTTATTATTAATTTTTTATTATTATTCAAAGAATACCTGAAAATATTTTATTATCACAAACACAAATATAATGTACCCTATGATTACATGAAATGAAATTCCTAACCCCGAAAAATAGTAAAGTTTTGGGTAAAAGTGAAATTATATTCTTCAATATAATAATAATGTGTAATGTACGATGTTAATATTTCCTTAAATAGATATGGTGGGGTCAAGCTTATCCCGTTTTACTTATTATTTAAAGTTAATTTTGTTCCTCTAAATCTTCCGGAAGAGTACAAAAAAATAAAAAAAATAGAGACGTAGCAATGACATGGGATAAGAATTTTGTAAATATTTGTAAAATAGTTTAAATTAAGATCTTTATTAAATTTCTCAGAGAAAAAAATTGAACAAAAATATTATAAAATTAAAATATTTTTTGAATATAATTCTTAATATATATTTTTTTAAAATTTGAAAAAAATATATTATATATTATATTTATTTTTTAAATTTGAAAAAATTATAATAATTAGATAAAAAAATTAAAAATTTGAAATTGAAAAGTATATTATGTTTTAATGAAATCATCACATCTAAGTTCTCAAACATGTACAAGTCCTACACTAAAACCTCTTATAATTTTTTTTTTCTTATAATTGATGCATATCATTGATTAACCTTTGCGTTTAGTACAAAAACTTTGCTGAATATATCAAACCTCATTACTTGAGGATTCTGCTAAGTAATCGTCTATTTTCAAACTGTGATTCTGTTGAAGTTGAAATGTGAAAAAGAAAGTTAGGAGTATGAGTATCCCATCTTTTAGTCAATTCAGATACTAAATATTTAGGTAAGGTTTCCAACTTCCAAGTACAAAATACAGACAAACCAATGAATGTGACTATAATAAGATTGATAATTAAGCAGATATTTTGTTAGTTTCAACTGACAATGTTTTTGGGTTTCTCGGGCGACAAAAATAATTGGTTGGTTAATAAGTGGAGGACGAATTTGACCAAGCAACCCTTTTTGCTAGCCATTGCTCATTTGCTCTACATAGGCAAACCTTTAACAATTGCCATTCTTTTATCAGAATTCGATTTCAGGATTTTTATTTTAAAAGTATGAAATCACTATTTGTCTAAAAAATTTAAGTAGATAGGAAGATGTAGATTTAATTTTTTATATTTGTCTTAATATATCGTAAATATTTCATATTTCATTGAATATGACTTCGACTCCAATTTGCCCTTATCCCACTTCAACTTTTCCTCCAGCTTATCTAGCTATACGAGTTCCATCTGATTTACTCTCATCTCATCAATCTCAACAGTCACTGTAATTATTCAGGTCAACTTCAATCGGACCTCGACCTCTATAAGGATTGGGGTCACTACAAGAAATTTGATTTTTACGGATAAATTAAATTTTATCCCTAAAAGTAGATGTGACGCCACCAGATTCCGCTTGGGATCAGACGGACATCCGAAGTGTCGGAACATGCAACATAAGGTTACCTGCTTCTATTTATGACATATAAGATGCAATGTTCCTAACATACATATAGCATTATGTAATATTCTCAACGGATAATTTTTTTTTAGTCATACTATGCACCAAACTTATATCTCAAATACTTAATACATAATCCATGCATACTTAAACCATTCACGATTATAGCATGGGTCTCAGAAGACTGTAGTCTCAAAACAACGGAGACCTGACTCCATAATTACATTACTAAAATACACTAACTATTAGGCTAGTTCATTGAGTAACTAGCGTAACTCGACTAACGATACCGGAATACTATCCAAAGACCTAACTATGGAGGTTGCAAGCTCCGTGTTGTGTCTACGACGTCTAGTTAACCTCCTCCAGTTTGCCAGTGTCTACTCTCTGTTCTAATTCTGACACATCGCCTACCACTTGGGGTAATGGTAGTTGGGACTACCACGGCTGAAATTTGATTACAAATCTCAACAAATTATCAGGAAATTTTCACACAAGTTAATGATGCATGTATGGCAGTAAAAGCATGAATGCATAATCAAAGTCGTAAGTAAGCATAGCATAACTTGACATATAGGACATAAATGACATAACTTGAACTAAATTGAAACTTAGCTTGACGTGATATGACATGTACGTGAACTTAAAACATAACATGGACTAGCAACATAGCATGAACATGAACTTGAAACATAACATGAAATTAAACATAACATGGACTTGAAACATAGCATGAACGTGAACATATATAATTTGAACATTAACCTGAGCATAACATAACATAAACGTGAACTTGAAATATAACATGAACGTGAACGTGAACATGACATAACATGAACGTGAACATAATCTAACAGGAACGTGAACTCGAAACATGATATGGACTTGGAAAATAGCATGAACGTGAGCATACATAACATGAACATGAACGTGAACTTGAACATAACATAACGTGAAACATGACATGAACATGAACTTGAAATCTTATTCAATAGACTTAATTAATAAAAGTGATCATATGAGTGCTACATAGGTCCCCTTGAGCCGTGTGACATAAAGTGGAGAATAATGAGGGGCAAGGACTGCCTGCAGCAACTGTGAGATATGGAGGTTGATGGAGTGGATTTCTCCTTCATATCAAGGCACTATTGGGTGCAGCCAATGGCAATTGATGGTCTGCCAAGTGGGGGGAGGAAACGTCTTCAAGAAATTTTGCCAAGGTGGCCAAATTCGTGGGCCTTGGTGGGCCTCAACCAAATGGGCTTCAATTTGGGGTTTAAAGGGGGTTTGGTTAGGGTTTGAGATACTATCAAGCCCAAATCTAATTTTTCTTGGCCCAATCACATTTCCAAGGTTTAAAAAGTTGGATAATGATGTCATAACAAGAATTTGAGAAATTAATAGCATGTGGAAGTGATTTAATCAAGTGATTAAACACCATACTAGAAATCGAATTAAAAAGGGTTTGGAGGCCAACTTTAGGGTTTGGGAAACTGTTTAGGATTTCGGTTTCAACCAAGCTTTTGGGATTTCAATTGGATCCCAACCATTTAGGGTTTTGCTAGGATTGAAACCCTCTTTGGTCTGGCACAAATTGGTTGATTAGATAAAACAAAGGTTTGCTTAGGTGACATGATCTTATACCTTGATTTCCTTCATAATTCTATCTAATGGTTTCTCTTGGTGCCAAGTGTCTAATACTATTCAATATGTGTGGCTAAAATCTTGCCAAGTGTCTAAATGAAACTTCTTTAACTTAATTTAGACATTCCACACTTTGATTTTGAAAACACTGCACCGAGTGCGCTTATCGAGATTACTATTTACTCCGAAACCAATACATAATAAACTTAGTACTGAAAAATCATAAATATTCACATTAACCTATAGTGAAAATCGTTTACCGAAATTCAATCCCGAAGTGCCCCTAAAAATAATTTCACAATTTCGAACAGGCGTTTCGCCCGAAATTATGAAAATGGGTTATTATGCCATAAACTCCTAAATAATCAACTGAGTCTAATGGCGTAGACCAAAACAAATTCTGACACTTCTAACCAGCTCAAATAATTAAACTCATAATTCTAGCACCATAGTGAGTGATAACACTGACTATGTTGACAGACTAAAATTTGTGCGATTAGTCGATTCGTAAAAACTTATGGGATTTTTACGAGGTTCCTAAAGTCAATAGAAATTCCACCAATGAATTTCTAGCGGGCTGTTACATCCTCCCCTCCTAAAAAAAGATTTCGTCCTAGAAATCGACAAAAGTACAAACATAAAACACGCTCAAAAGAAGAAGTTGTTTACCAACCTACTGTCCATCATTGGATGCCTCATCACACTCAAGGGGGCAGGTAACATTCTTCCTGATGTAATGCCTTTCTCTCGTAGTCAACACTATTCTTATCTATAACCATCACATGGTTACACAAAATAACTACCACTATAGCATAAGAGTATAATACTCCCGAAGGTTATTGCCTAAACTTAATGACTTCTAGGCTGACCTTCTAGGATACTGAATCCTTACTTAAATGAAATTACTATTCTCCTTACTATTCAAAGAATTATCCACAACATATATATATATCTACCATTCTTAACTCTTTCTCTCAAATCATATCAATTTTTACTAGAATCATTCCACAAAGTAGGTCAAGTCGTACCAACATACTCTCTAAATCTAAAACTTCAAGTATTCACACAGTTCAATTTGGAAGAATTTAATCCATACACAACTTAATTCACATTCTATATTTTCTCAAGGAATTCTATCTGCCTAAGACTAACTTACTCCTTATAATCAAAACGAATCGTTCCTCCTCCTAGGTGGTACCTCGATAAATGATCAGCTATTACCTCAGCTCAAGACTTTCTCTCTTATTATTGGCCTAGCTCTTCTATCTATCATAAGCTACCTCTTATTCTGACTTTAATCAAAATAATCTTTTCCTATTGTTCATGTAAATCCTCAAGACCAAGATTTACTACCCATATAAAAGTCTCCAATATAATGGTGATCTACGTTTTCAACAGACACTATACTTTGCCAAAAACACTTAATGGCATCTGGATAAAACTACCATCATCAGCGAATCCTACTACAACCAAAGCCTCTCCCAAACACTTTACTCTTTCGAACACAAATTCCTTTGGATTCTCAAAATCAAAACCACTCCAAATATGCAGAATACTTATTTATCAACCTTCAATATCCTTCCTCCAACTGTTAAAGGGTATTCTATACCTACATTGATATGAACAATAATGCTCTTAATGAGAATTGTTACTCTTACCACCTGGATAACAATTCAGCTTTTGAACTAAACTCTCGTGTAATACCACAATCACTAAAAACAGGGACTCACTTGAATCAATAATGTACAAGTTACAAACTTCAATGACTTGACATTCCCCAAAATAACAATAATGCAACAATACAATCAATTCCAATCAAATCAACCTTACATAAGGTTAACAATACCTAGGTCTTAGAAAAATACTAGTGACGGTGCCAGCTTCTTCGATTCTTGAGGCGTCAACATCTGCGTCTCCCTGAGTGAAAGCATACACTCTCATGGGCACGTGCTGCCTCGGCTTTGGTTTGTAGCCGCTGTTGAGAGAAACCCCATTTCTTTCATTCCTCAAAGCAACACTGGGGTAGTCTTTGATCATATGACCCAATTGGCCACACCTGAAACAAGTTCCCAACGCGATTCTGCACTTGCCTCCATGGTGTTTACCGCACTCTCCTCAAGGTGGAAATGTGATCGGCATTGAGCTCTCAGTCTCAAATTCTTTTCCTTTATCTGATCCAGTAAACATCTTCTTCATTTCTGAACTTTCTTCAGCAGCATATGATAAAGTCCTCTTTCTTTCCGAAATGATCAGGGCAGCCGAACCCTTCTGCTCTGTCTTTGCTATCGCGGTCACGTTTACCAACTCTTGGTAATTCTTTATTCTTAGGCAAGCTACTTGGCTACGGATCCTTGGCTGAAGTCTAGCTTGAAACTTTCGTGCCTGCATCATTTGAGTAGAAATCAAGTGTGGTGCAAACCTTCCAACGCCATAAGCTTAATGGCGTATTGCTCTATGGTCAAACTGCCTTAAGTTAAAGTCGCGAACTCCTGCGCCTTCAGCTGTTTGACAGAATTAGGGAAGAATCTGTTGTCAAACTCTTCCTTAAATCTCTTCCAAGATAGTGCAGCCAAACTTCCTAGTTCCCTAACTAGAAGTTGCCTTCGGGTATCCCACCATATTCTACCTTCTCCTTGGAATAGGTATCCAGCATATAGAACCTTCTGGTCCTCAGTACATCCACAGATCTGGTATGTCCTTTTGAGATCCATATTCCATTTCTTAGCTTCAGTGGCTCTTCATTACTAGAAAAGTTTGGACAATTATGGATCAAGAACTTCTCACACAGATAACCCCTGACATCGGATCTGGGTACGTACCCTTGCTCTTGTTGCTGTTGTCTAAGTATGTTAGCTAGCAGACGTATAGTTTCAGCTAATCCTCCATCCATCGAGAGATTCTGATTCTTCTGATTTGTGGCTTCCTCAGGGTTTCAGGGTATCCTATAGTGAGTCATGTGTCACTTCCTGAAACACATGAGTACACATATTAAAACTACGTACTATCTCTCATACTTCAAAAAATTCAAGTCTAATGAAGACTAAAATTTCAAACCTAATATTTGGTACATTTACTAAGGACATGTAGATTTAAACCCAGATACGTATTGCTCTGATCCCACCTTGTGACGCCATCGGATTTCGCTTGGGATCGAACAGACATCCGAAGCGTCGGGATATGCAACACAAGGTTATTTGCCCCCCGTTCATGGCATATAAGATGCAATATTCCTAACATGCATCTAGCATTATGCAATATTCGTAGCGGATAATTATTTTTTGAGCAATACTATGCACCAAACTTATAATATCTCAAATAGTTAAAACATAATCCATGCATACTTAAAATATCCACGATTACATCACGGGTCTCATAAGACTGTAATCTCAAAACAACGGAGACCTGGCTCTATAATTACATTGCTAAAATACACTATTAGGCTAGTTCGTTGAGTAACTCGCGTAACTCGACTAATGATGCCGAAATACATTCAAAGACCTAACTATGGAGGCTGCAAGTTTCGTGTTGCGTCTACGACGTCTAGTCAACCTCCTCTGCTCCCTGCTCTGATCCTGACACATCGCCTACCATTCGGGGGAATGGTAGTTGGGACTATCACGGTGATATTTGATTACAAATCTCAGCAAGTTAACAGGAAACTCCCACACAGGTTAATGATGCATGCATAGCAGTAAAAGCATGAATGCATAATCAAAGTCGTAAGTAAGTATATCATAACTTGACATATAGTGTGACATAAATGACATAACTTGAACTGAACTGAAACTTAGCTTGACGGGATATGACATGTACGTGAACTTAAAACATAACATGGACTAGCAACATAGCATGAACGTGAATTTGAAACATGACATGGACTTGAAACATAGCATGAACGTAAACATACATAATTTGAACATGAACTTGAATATAACATGAACCTGAGCATAACATAACATAAACATGAACTTGAAACATAACGTGAACGTGAACGTGAACATGACATAACATGAACGTGAACATAACCTAACATGAATGTGAGCTCGAAACATGATATGGACTTGGAACATAGCATGAACGTGAGCATACATAACATGAATGTGAACTTGAACATAAAAAAGCTTGAAACATAACATGAACATGAACTTGAAAACTTATTCAATAGACTTAATTAATAAAAGTGACCATATGAGTGCTACACGGGTCTCCTTAAGCCGTGTGACATAAAGTGGATAATAGTGAGGGGCAAGGACTGCCTACTGCAGCTGTGAGATATGGAGGTTGATGGGGTAGATTTCTCCTTCACATCAATGCACTATTGAGTGCAGCCAGTGGCAGTCGATGGTCTGCCATGTGGGGGAGGAAACTTCTTCAAGGAGCTTTGCCAAGGTGGCCAAATTCGTGGGCTTTGGTGGGCCTCAACCAAGTGGGCTTCAATTTGGGGTTTAAAGGGGGTTTAGTTAGGGTTTGAGATGCTATCAAGCCCAAATCTAATTTTTCTTGGCCCAATCACATTTCCAAGGTTTAACAGGTTGGATAATCATGTCATAACAAGAATCTGAGAAATTAATAGCATGTGGAAGTGGTTTAATCAAGTGATTAAACACAATGCTAGAAATTGGATTAAAAAGGATTGGAGGCCAACTTTAGGGTTTGGGAAACCGTTTTGGGTTTCGGTTTCAACCAAGGTTTTGGAGTTTCAATTGGATCCCAACCATTTAGTGTTTCGCTATGATTGAAACCCACTTTGGTTTGGCACAAATTGGTTGATCAGATGAAACAAAGTTTTGCTTAGGTGGCATGATCTCACACCTTGATTTCCTTCACAATTCTATCTAATAGTTACTCTTGGTGTCAAGTGTCTAATACTATTCACTATGTGTGGCTAAGATCATGCCAAGTGTCTAAATGAAACTTCTCTAACTTAATTTGGACATTCCACACTATGATTTTGAAAACATTGCACCGAGTGCGCTTATCGAGGTTATTATTCACTCCGAAAAAAATGCATAATAAATTTAGTACTGAAAAATCATAAATATTCATATTTACCTATAGTGAAAATCGTTTACCGAAATTCAACCCCGAAGTGCTCCTAAAAATAATTTCACAATTTCGAACAGGTGTTTTGCCCGAAATTATGAAAATGAGTTATTGCGCCATAAAATCGTAAATAATCAATTGAATCTAATGACGTAGACCAAAACACATTTTGACACTTCTAACTAACTCAAATAATTAAACTCATAATTCTAGCACCATAGTGAGTGATAACACTGACTATGTTGACAGACTAAAACTTATGCGATTGATCGATTCGTAAGAACTTATGAAGTTTTTACGAGATTTCTAAAGTCAATAGAAATTCCACTAGTGAATTTCTAGTGGGTTGTTACAGTAGTTATTTGAGATGAAAATTATATTTCTTCGCAAAACATGGAAGCAATTTTTTACGGATTCGAACAAACAAATATCTATTTGAATTAGAGTTTCTGGGACGAAATATAGCCTCTAAAAAAAAAACCGTTTGAACATTCACAAACTCGTTTGAACAATATGGTATTTCACATTTGAATGTTGACATAACTGTTCAATTAATAGTCGTGGTGGGAAATTATACACAATTGTGGCGCCCCAAGTTAGAAATCGTTTAAACGTACGATTTTCATTCGAACGTAGTTCGAGACCATTCGACAGTATGGAATTTTCTATTGGAATGTAGATTCAATCATTTTTAAAAGATGAAAAATCTACCTATACAGATTAATTATTATGTATGGTAAATTAAAATGTATCATATATGCCGTCCTAGAAAATTTATATAATTAATTTCAAATTTAATTAACGGTTTTTTATGATAAATAAGAATTTGCAATTAAAAAACAATTCTTCTAGGGAATGTCATTTTTTATATTTTCGAATGGTAAGTAAAATAAGAAAACTAAGTATTGATAACAAACAAGCTAGCTATATATAATAAATAAAAACGGTATAGTAATTAAAGTGACAATGTTCGATACAAAGCAAAATGATCGATACAAAATAACACTAATGTGTAAGATTATCCAGGTCCTCCTGTATCACAGTAATATGTCCCTCAATCTCTTGCAGTCGAACCATGATGGGCACTGTAATCCTTCCTCGATCCTCTCCATGTCCTGGATCAAAAGTGTGTGATGCTCCTCGAGCAGAGTCACATCTCCCTAGTAGTAGTCCCTGCAGCCTTTGTATCAGCACCAACATTCGTAGAAGCTGGGTCATGCTCCGTGCCAGTACCGTGTGCAGTAGCAACATTATTGCGAGCCTTTCGCAAGTGGCACTTGCTGTTAAGGTGCCTGATCTGTGGTTGCCTCCGCTCTGTTATTAGCACATCAACCCTCGAACTAACTAGAGATCATCAATGCATGTGGTAGACTACCTTTAGTGAAATACCATGACTTCGATTGTATGCGGATGAGGATGTATAGAGCAGATCAATCAGCCTCCTTGTGCTGTCCATTCGATGCCAAAATCAGTCTTGTGTCTCCTTAGATCAATATTGTTTGAGACAATCAAATTCAGCATGCAAAAATAATGCACGACAATCAACCTGTTTGATTACCTTGTTGCCATCATATGGAGGAGCCAAATCGTCATGCATCAACAGACGAATCTCATCAAGCGTTGGACCATTGTTTGCTGAAGCCTCATCCTCGATGGCATCTTCACCATCTATACCTAAAGTCAGTTGTTGTGCAGGCTATGAACCCACCACACGGGTGTGACGACCCGGACTTTGCCAAATCCTCACTTGTTACTTTCATTACTTTTAGCCTTAGCCCAATTAGAAATTGGCCCAAAAGGATTGATGAGGTGAGCATTTAGTGAGGGACACGAGCCCCATCCTATTGTTAGTGAATAAGGCACCCAAGCCCACAAAGAGACCAAAAGAACTAGTGAGACTCGGCCACTAGAATATTTAGGGTTTAGAAACCCTAATTAGGGTTTTGATAATGGATGGAGGTGCCAAAAAAGAGATAGTGACCCTTAGATTCCCTAACCGCAATCATTTGTGACCTAGGGAAGGGGCATTTTGGTTGGATAGAGCAACTTGCCACTTGGCAAGCATGCAAGGAAGCTTCTAGAGGAAGCAAAAGAGATGAAAGAATGACAAGGCATTAGCTCACTTAGGGCAAATGCCCAACTAGGCAAATGCCCAACTACCCTGCCACATGGCCAACATGTAACCTTGTTATCAGGATTCGTTGAATTTGTACTTAAAGTTGGAAGGAAGATAGAAAGAGAAAGGGTGGGTTTCGATTACCCAAAAGCCACTGCCACCCACCACTGGCATTATTGCATAGAAGTCTCTAGGAGGTTCAATGACGGGGAACTGAAAGAGGTACATGGGGTAAATCAAAATCTGAAGACACAAGTCTCTAGGATAATTTTAGGGTTTTGGTTAAGGAAAGGAACACGCCTCACCCATTGAAGGATAATCTTCCTTTGCCAAGTGTCACACTGCACAAGCCTTTATAGTTTCTAGAAGAGGCAACAATGAGGAAGGTGAAGAGGTGGCTATGGGAAGGAACCCCATGCCACCCCCAAAGACTTCTAGAAGAATCTTGGAGTAAGAAGAGACAAGAGGTGTTTCGGCTAGGGTAAAACACACACACACATATGCCAAATGGCAACTATGCACATGCCTAGGGACAAGAAGGCTCTAGTATTGAGGAGACACATTTAGGGTTTCAGCCATAATTGATCTACATGCCCCTTTTTATCCTAAGAGTGGGTTCATTGAACCTAGACCACAAAAGGGATTGACAAGGGCCATTTAGGGTTTTGGTTAGGGTAAGAACTATGCCACTTGTCATCCATGCTAGAGAAATATTTGGCATTTCCGAGAGGGAAATGATGAAGAGGAAGAAGGAAGATTTCGGCCAAGGGAGGAAGGGACATGCCACATGGCACCCATGCACAATGACCCATTGGTTTCCACAATCAGAGTAATGATAAGAGAGAGAATGTGTGGGAAATTGAGTAGGCATTTAAGGGCTTCATTAAAGGGCCGACGCCCTACACCCCCCAAAGGATACCCAAAGGTCATTTTGTCTAATTTCAGATTTTTCACTTCCCTTTCTTCTCTCTCAAACACGTCCACCCTAGGAAGAACAAGCCACACCCCATACTTTCCTTCCATCCAAACGAATACCACACACACGGCTTGGGAAAGGAGAGCAAGGAACCCCACATTAGAGAGAACCGGACGATAAGAACCACCAAGCCTTCTACTACACTCACTTCTCCCAAGCACACACGCTCACAAGGATTTCCTTGGGTTGAAGAGGGTTCAGCTTGGGTGAGTATGACACCACCTTGTCTCAAGTCATGGAAAAATGAGAATACTTGGATCAATCATGTTGAGTCTTGCCAAGCATAAGAGTCTAGGGTTTTCCTCTCAAGGAAGACTGAACCACCACTAGCAAAAACAACAGTGAAAGAACCCTTATAAGGTTGAGTGACACACGGCCACCACTAGGAGTTCGAAGAAGGGTGTGACGCCCCCAGATTCCGCTTGGGATCGGACGGACATCTGAAGCGTCGGGACATGCAACATAAGGTTACCTGCCCCCGTTCATGACATATAAGATGCAATGTTCTTAACATGCACCTAGCATTATGCAATATTCGTAGCGGCTAAATTTTTTTTTGAGCAATACTATGCACCAAACTTAAAATATCACGGGTCTCAGAAGACTGTAATCTCAAAACAAGGGAGACCTGTCTCCATAATTACAATGCCAAAATATACTATTGGGCTAGTTCGTTGAGTAACTCGCCTAACTCGACTAACGATACCAGAATACTATCCAAAGACCTAACTGGAGGCTGCAAGCTCCGTATTGCGTCTACGGCGTCTAGTTAACCTCCTCCAGTCTGCTAGTGTCTGCTCCCTGCTATGATCCTGACACATCGCCTACCATTCGAAGGGAATGGTAGTTGAGACTACCACGGTGCGATTTGATTACAAATCTCAGCAAGTTAACAGGAAACTTCCACACAGGTTAATGATGCATGCATGGCAGTAAAAGCATGAATGCATAATCAAAGTCATAAGTAAGCATAGCATAACTTGACATACAACATGGCATAAATGACATAACTTGAACTGAAACTGAAACTTAGCCTAGCTTCACATGACATGGCATGTACGTGAACTTAAAACATAACATTAGCAACATAGCATGAACATGAACTTGAAACTTAACATGGACTTGAAACATAGCATGAACGTAAACATACATAATTTGAACATGAACTTGAACATAACATGAACCAGAGCGCAACATAACATAAACGTGAATTTGAAACATAACGTGAACATGAACGTGAACATGACATAACATGAACGTGAACTTGAACATAACATGAACTTGAAACATATTCTTGTCTCATGGGGTCACCATGATTGAGTAATCTTATCTTATGGGGTTACCATGATTGACATGAACTTGAAACTTGACATGAACGTAAACTTGAACATAACATAATGTGAAACATGACTTGAACGTGAAATACATGAACTTGGAATATTTTTCAATAGACTTAATCATAAAGTGACCATACGGGTGCTACACGGGTCCCCTTGAGCTGTGTCCCTGCCGATTACTGCATCACAACATAGGTGTCTATACCAACTGTGAGTGCGTTAATACGTACTCCACAATTGATGTGGCCCCACGTAGTGTATGCTCCACAGTTGTTGTGGCCCCATACTTCATGCTCCACCGTTGTTGTGGCTCCATGAATTGTTTGTGCCACACTTGCTGTGGACATACGTAACATAATGTGTGGCTCCATCAGCGTTAGTGCCTGGCGCGCTTCGGTGACCAGCTAGTTAGGCCCCATTCGCAACTTGTTGACTGTACTTCATCAACCCAGGGAACTTCACACCTATTTAGACACTACAGCGTGAACAAAGGAGTTCCACTAGGAGATTACCCCATCCTAGCGCTTAGGGTCGTGATTGACATGAATAACTTAATAAGCATACATGACAGCTCGTAACATGACGTAAGATAAACGACATAAATCTTGACGTAGCGTAACGTGACATGAACGTAAGATGACAGACATGACATAAAATGTAACATACAATATTTTGTAACATGACATAACATGTAACAGACAAAATTTTATAACATTGCATAACATGTGACAGTGAATATTACGTGTAATGACATACATGTAACAGATAGCATACGTAACGTGACATACTTGCAATAGATAGTAATATGAGACAAAATATATTGTGTAACAGATAAATACTTCATGACAGAATAATTCGTGTAATAGATAAACATGTGATGACATGTGATGACATGGCATATATAACAACATACGAACAAAAATTGTAGTTCCCTTACTCATCACACATACACAGTAAACTGATAGTAAGTTAAGAGCTAACTTACCTCGATCATTGCGTTCAACGAGATTAAAGCGTGAAACTCGAGAAACTGTAAGAGGATATTCTAAAAGTTAGAAATTTAATTACTAACAATTAGAAAAGTGAAAAGGGACAACTTAGAGTAAAATGACCATTTTACCCTCTACATGTGGGAAAATGACCATTTTACCCCTAAGTTAAGGATTTCACATCCTAACTCCAAAAATTACCAAAATTTACATTCCTCATGTAAATTTTGTCCTAGACTCAAAGAACAACTCAAAAAAAATTTAAAACCAATCACAACTATGGAAAACTCACAATGGCCGAAACATACATAGGCCATTTCTCTTGATTTTGGTTGCAATTTCTTCCATCTTCAAAACCCATGATTAAACTCAAAATTTTGTAACAAAGATCTTCCTATCTTAAGTTTAAAAACACACTAAAATATCCATTAAGAAAAATCTAATAATAAACACCAAACGTTTTGTAACAAGACCCAAACTTTTTAATAAAAGTAAACCCTTAAATCACAAATTTTGACCTTAATAAAAACATTTACAAGAATTCCAAAAAAATCAAATCTTATTTCTAACATATTCATAATATCATCCTAAGATCAACCATGCTTTAAATCATCAAACAAAAGCCACCAAAAATCACAAAACAACACTTGGAGTTTTTTGGTTTTAAACTTAGTCTAAAACAGAAACTTTTCTCTCCACTAACTTTGATCAATTTCTTGATCCATGGCTTATACACTTGTGATCTTCAAACTAAAACATCACATGGTTTAAAAATGTGTCCTAAAGAAGATCCAACCATCAAAATTAAAATCACATGGCTAAAACTCAATAAAACATGGATCTAACCCAAAAACATCAAATCTTAGGCCTAACCGAAATCCTCTTACATAGAAAAATCATATCTTTAAAAACTAATACTAAATATCTTCAAAATAACATCCTAACATGTATATAAGAGGCTTAGGATCATTATATAAAAATATCAAAGCCTTTGGAATAAGATTAAACCACGAAATATTCAAACCTTCACAAAACAAAAACTGTTTTTCCACTTCCAGTTTTCAAGTTTTTAATCTAAGGAAATCTATCATCAAAAGCTTTATTCATGCAACAAAACCTCAATGAACATTCATAAACACATGCTAACAATACTCCATAAAATTTTCGGACCAAGATATGTCCATTAGCTTGGTCAAAAATTCCAAAACATAACATACTCTCTAGTTTCACGCCCAGAATGACCTTTCCATGGTTAAAAATACTTTTGACCAACCAAATGAGCATGAAATGAGACTAATAAGATATACACGGAAACTAGACTCCAAGACGAACAACTTGTATGAAGGAGGCATCGTGAGATAATTTTAGAAAGGGTCGAACACGGCCACGCAAAAAGGCCCAGAAATCTGTCCGAGAGAGCTCTTTTGGGTTTCTCTCTAAGAACGGGGGAAAGAAGTGATAAAATGGAGAGAAGTGTGTCTTGCACGACTTTAGACTCCCGGAGGGGGAAGTTATGGGCTTGAATGACCCTTGATTGGAGGTGGCTATGTGACATAAAATAGAGAATAGAGAGGAGCAAGGACTGCCTACAGCAGCTGTGAGAGATGTAGGTTGATGGTGTGGATTTCTTCTTCACATCAAGGCACTATTGGGTGCAGCCAATGGAAGTGGATGGTCTGCCATGTGGGGGAGGAAACTTCTTCAAGAAGCTTTGCCAAGGTGGCCAATTTCGTGGGCCTTGGTGGGGCCCAACCAAGTGGGCTTCAATTTGGGGTTTAAATGGGGTTTGGTTAGGGTTTGAGATGCTATCAAGCCCAAAACCAATTTTTCTTGGCCCAATCAAATTTCCAAGGTTTAAAAGGTTGGATAATGATGTCATAACAAGGATTTGATTAATTAATAGCATGTGGAAGTGATTTAATCAAGTGATTAAACACAATGCTAGAAATCGGATTAAAAAAGGTTTGGAGCCCAACTTTAGGGTTTGGGGAAACCGTTTAGGATTTCGGTTTCAACCAAGCTTTTGGGATTTCAATTGGATTTCAACCATTTAGGGTTTCGCTAGGATTGAGACCTTATTTCGTCTGGCACAATTTAGTTGATCAGATGAAACAGAGCTTTGCTTAGGTAGCAGGATTTCACACCTTGACTTCCTTCACAAATCCATCTAATGGTTCCTCATGATGCCAAGTGTCTAATACTATTCACTATGTGTGGCTAAGATCTTGTCAAGTGTCCAAATAAAACTCCTCCAACCTAATTTGGACATTTCACACTGTGATTTTGAAAACATTGCACTTGGTGCGCTTATCGAAGTTACTATTCACTCCAAAAAATGCATAATAAACTTAGTACTGAAAAATTCTAAATATTCATATTAACCTATAGTGAAAATCATTTACCAAAATTCAACCCCAAAGTGCCCCTAAAAATAATTTCACAATTTTGAACAGACGTTTCGTTCATAATTATGAAAGAGGATTATTGCGCCATAAAATCCTAAATAATCAACTGAGTCTAATGGCGTAGACCATAATGCATTCTGACACTTCTAACTACCTCAAATAATTAAACTCATAAATCTAGCACCATAGTGAGTGATAACATTGATTATAATGACAGACTAAAACCTGAGCGATTGGTCGATTCGTAAAAACTTATGGGGTTTTCATGAGATTCCTACAGTCAATAGAAATTCCACCAGTGAATTTCTAGCGGGCTGTTACAAAGGGTCTCCCTTCTAGTGATAATTTCAGCCATAAGAGTTGATGAGCACACACGACATGTACTCCTTACACACACATCACACACACTAGTAACCTATTAGGGTTACGAAGATCGAACCATTGTGAAGGAAGTACAAACACCATTTGGCCTAGGGCATTCCCTCAAGGCCCAAACTCTTGAAGAAAAGTCACCAAGTAAGAGAAAGAAACCTTAGGACTGAATAGGGTGAACCCTAGAACACGACACACACACACTCAGATTGAAGTGTCGTTGATTTTGTTGAGTCTAATGATTTGAACCTACACTTTCAGCTATCTTGATCATTGGCATTTTCTTTACTTCGGATATTTGTAAGTTAGCCTCTAACTAACTATTGGATAATATACTTATGTAGCGTGTAAAATTTGCATTTGTTGATCAAATTGGATTATGCAATTGTTGCATGTCACATGCTATGCTTTCGGCCTTGAACATACTTACCATGCTCAAATGTTGCTTATTGATTTAAATGACATGTTTTGATTTCGAGTAATGTTGTATGCTTGGTTGAGCCTCCAAATGTTGTTTTCTAGCACAAGTATATTGCATGTTCTAATTCTTTCAATCCTTAAACGTGATGCACTTTGGATATATGGCACATATACATGAGTTCGTTGCATGAGAGTCACATGGTTACATGATATACACGTTCGGGTCATGCATTAAAGGAAAAAAAGGTTTTTTGTCACAAATACATGTCCTATGCATTTCGGGTTGTATACTTTTGAAAAGAAAGAAAAATATTTTGTCACGACCCCAAATGCTAGGATGGGGGAATATCTTAGTGAAACTTCTCTGTCCACTCTGGAGTGCTTAAATTGGAGTGGTAACCCCTGGGTTGACCAAGAACAATCAACAAATTTCGAATGGGTTCTTTTAAAGGATTTCGGAGAAAAGTAGCACCTAACGCTAGTGGGTGCAACACATTGCAAATGCGGTGAAGGCGAATTGTGAATTGCCATATTATATGGACTTTGATGTACTCACACCCGATTATGAGAGCCGGCTATGTGATGCGGTAACTAGGAGGGAGCCCACAGTGCGTAGCGGAGCCATGAGGTGTCCACTCACATTGTTACATGAATGAAATGGCTATAAGTGATTAACATGATTCATAAATGGAACTTTTACATGGCTATTTTTGCATCTCTGATATGTGATCACATGGTCAATGTTTTTGGAAAACAAGTACAAGAATGTAATGAGTCATTTGTCAAGTTCATGTCCATGCATTCATACTCCTGATTTGTCTTTACATGCTTATGTTATCTTCTTGTATGCTTTTGGTTAACTTGTTGAGATTTCTTGAAATCTTACTATGGTAGTTTCTACTAACATTCCCTCCAGAATGGTAAAAGTTGTGAAAAGATTAGAAGAGGACCATGGGGAAATGCAAGCAGGAGGGGTCCCCAATAATTAAGGAGGCCCTCAAGAGCCCCGAGTGCTATGCGGAGCCGACAATAGAGGAAATGCTAGAGGCAACCGATAAGTTCATTAGCGAAGTACTAAAACTTTTCGAGGACTTGCAGAAGATCATAGCGAAAGACAAGCCCAATTAGGTGGTGTTTTTGGGATTCCTGTATAAACAATGTTTTGGATTCTTGGTGAACTAAGTACTAAGGGATGTGGTTTAAAACCCTTATTTTGTATTTTGGAAGTTTCTGAACAAGTATCTTGAGATTTTAATAGTTATTTTATTTGGTACCCTACATAAATTGCTCTATGTTTACGTAGACTTGAACATTTTTCCACTACGATTATTACATACTACTAGTAACATGTTAGGTGCATTGAATGTTAACTATCATGAACGAGGGGTGTGTAGCTTTGAGTTATATGTCTCAACGCTTCAATCTCCGTCCAATCCTAAGCTGGTTTAGGGGCGTCACAGATGGGGGATCTCTAGAAACTCAACGATACTGTTTGCTAAGATAGTAATACTGACTCCCTGAATAACGAATGAGAAGGAGTCCTCATCAGCCCCCATCTCTGATATGGCCCGATAATACTCACCAACCATATTAGAATAGGCCACCCCCTCTGCTCACAGATCGGGCCCCATCCTTTATTGCTGATTATAGAAAATAGGCTTATTCCATCCCAGACAATATCGCGAGTCTTCTAAAATGAACTCCCACTCAATCAATATCGGTCTCCTCGTCTCACTAGCTTCACCACCAGGCTGCCCCTCCCTCCCACGTTTTCTTCCAACATATGCTATTAATTCAATATTCATAAAACAAATAAACAATGAATATATAGAAAATAGAAAGTTATAATTATGTTATACTAAGTATTGTTTGAATAGAAAATATGCAGTTTGAACTAATAGTTAGCCTATTCGAATGATAAGTAAAACCATTCGAACAACTATGAGGTCCTATTCGAATGGTTTAAATTCATAACATAACATACTATATTAGTCTAAATTATAGGGTTTTTTTCTTTTGTTTTTTTTTAAAAAGAGGATGGTACCCCAAATTTATTAATAACTCTCACTTATGGCGGAGGAAAACCGTGGTTATGACCGGATACCTGGGGGCTACAAATAATCATAAAGACCCAAACCCAGGCATAAAAAAAATGAAAAAAAAACTTAAATCATAAAACCACATTGCAATATAAACTAAAGAAAAACTCTACAAAGCAAAAGGAACACACACAACCTGCAAAAACAAGGTTAGCACATGAAAAACAAAACAAAACAATACCAACCAAGAAATAAATTAAAAACATAAAAAGCAAGATGAATTAGCGGCAATGAAGTGAAGGAAGACCCAGCTTGTCCAATCGAATTAAGCCTCGTAGCATCCTCGGCACTTCCCCAAGGACTTGCCACTCCATGTGTTGACCCATCACACCATACTTTGCAAGCCAATTTGCAGCTTTATTACCCTCTAAAGACACTTCACACTGAGCAAACCATAGAATCCATAAGGGCAATAATTTCCTCCCAAAAGTCTTCCAGATACCATGCCCCACATCTTCTTCTCTTCCACCATGACACCAGCACTTGAGAATCAAGTTCAATTTCCACAAAACCAATCCCCAGATTTTTACAAGCTTTAAGACCATGCAGAAGAGCTAATAACTCATCTCTGTTATTCGAACCAACGTCTATTGGAGAAGCAAAAGCTTGAATCAAATTACCTTGATCATCTATGATAATACCACCCACCCCTGAAGGCCCAGGATTGTCAAAGCTACTACCATTTGTATCTAACGTAAACCAACCTTGAGTGGGTTTTTTCCATGCCACCAACTTAGGACTGCGCCTTGATGGAACTACAGGTGGAATGTAAAACCTGAGTATCATGCCTGGAACATTTAGAAACCTTGTAAATGTCTTGACAGATCAAACTAATCCAATGTTGAATGGATTGCCAAACCACACTAAAGGACTCTAGACGACTCTCCATGCAAGCGACACATCTTCGACGCCAAAGACGCCAAGAAAGAAAAGAAGGGAGAAGCCCTACAAGTATCCGCACTTGAGAAGAAGAAGATGCACGTCTAAACCACGCCCCACCATCTCTTTCCAAGTGCCACTGATATGTAAACCAAAGATAGTGACATAGTATCGCCAAACCCTACCATCAAAGTCCCCTTTGAACAACACATGATTTTTGTCTTCATAGTTACCCTCATCACAACAATCACACTTAGAAGCAATCGGTTCACCAATTCGACGAAGACAATCATCAACACTTAGAGCATTATTCCAAGCCTTCCACATAGAAATCAAAACCTTCAGAGGAAGCATATTATGCCACATCCAAACATGCCCTGCTATAGTAGAACCCCTTATACGGATACAATCCCAAGTTGACTTTATAGAAAAACAACCATTGTCATGCCTTGTCTAGATCAACACATCCGATCCCCCCTTACAAACAGATAATGCATCAATAATATCATCCACATTTTCGTGCCCCACCAAACGAACCAACAAATCCACTTCCCATGAATTAGACAGTTTAGAATCCATAATTTTAAGCATAGGTCGACCCACTATCAAAAGATCATTAATTAAAGGACCCTGATCCCTCCATTTACTATACCAAAAGAAAAGATTACCTTCCCTGATACGCCACTTTGAATTATCCAAGACCAATAGAATACTTTTAACAATCATCTTCCAAAATCTCGTACCCTTGTTCAGATCAATGAGAGTCCAAGGTTTAGAACCTACATATTTTCCTTTAAAGAACTGAACCCAAAGAGAATTACCTTGGATTAAATTCCAAGTGAACCTCATATGCAAAGCCTTTTGCATGTCATCCAGGTTACGTAAACCCAATCCTCCTTCATCCATTGGCTTACACATTTTGTGCCAAGTCACCCATTTTTTCTTCCCTTTCCCATTAGCCTCGCCCCAAAAAAATGTATTCATCAATCAGTGTAACTCCTTGATGCTGGATTGAGGGACTTGTAAAACAACAAACAAATGCAAAGCCATACTAGAAAGCACATGCCGTAGTAAAATAAGACGACCTCTTGAAGATAGAAGCTTCATCTTCCAACCACAAATTTTATTCTGGACTTTGTTGACCATCTCCGCTAGATGAACTTGCTCAAGTCTTCCCAAAATAATAGGCACCCCTAAATATTTAAAATGAAAGAGACCTTTCGAAAACCTAGTCATATGTTTAAGAGCTCTCTTACGACCCAAAGATATTTTTTGAGAAAAAAACATTGCAGTTTTTTCTTTATTAATCCTCTGGCCTAACCACTTCTTATATTTATTGAAAACAGATAAAAGCTCCTGAATTGATCTTGTACTACCATTGGTAAAAATCACCACATCATTAGCATACATAAGATGGGATATTTGAATCGTACCTCTGGCCTGTAAAAATTGAGCAAGTTTTTTCTCCACAACACTATTCTTTAGAAGTCTAGAGAGTACCTCTTGAAGAATAATAAACAGGTAAGGGGAGAGAGGATCCCCCTGACGCAAACCATGACTTCCTTGAAAAAAATCTTTAGAGGTCCCATTCATCATAACCGAATACCAAGGCAACAAGAAACAAGCCCAAAGTAAATCAGATACCTGAGGGGAAAAACCAAAACAACGAAGAACCTCCAACAAGAAATGCCAATCAACCGATCATACGCTTTAGCCATGTCCACTTTAAGGATGATATTGCCACCTTGAGACTTCTTATTAATAGAATGGACAATTTCCTCCATAAGAGAAATATTTTCAAATATGATGCGCCCAGAGATGAAGGCACCTTGCTCAAGAGAGATCATCTTTGGGAGGAGACTCGTCAGCCGATTAACAATAACTTTAGCACATATTTTATAGAACACCGTACAAAGACTTGTCAAAACCCGTAGGCACATCAACCTTCGGAATTAAGACAATGCATGAGGCCGAATAGAATCTCGACAATTACTTAGAGAGGAAAAATTCCTAAATTGCTTCCCAGACATCCACCTTTACTACCTCCCATCAAGCCCCAGAGAACTATTTGTTGGAACAGAAGAAATAGCCGCATAGACTTCATCCATAGTAGGAGTGCAACAGATACGGGCATTCTCCTCACCTGAAATAACAGGCGAGATTAAATAAGAAAGATCTGGAAGTTCTCTCGAAGGGTCCACTTGAAGAAAACCAGAGAAATAATCCACGACTCCTTGATGTATGGCTTCCAGCGAATAAAAAACAACCCAATCCGCAACTCTCATATCTGAAATGCATTTCCGTCTCTTATTTTCCAAACAAGCATGGAAAAAAGAGGAATTTTGGTCCCCATCCACCTTCCATTTTAACTTAGCCATCTGGTCCAACCTAGTATCCTCCTTGCGCCTCCACGAAGATAGTTATGCAGCAGCCAATTGTGACTCCCTATCAGCATCTTCATCCCAACCGTGTATTAATTTGCTTTCAAGCCTCTCCACTTTCTCCTTAAGCTAATCAATCTTGGCCGTAGTCCGACCAAAAACCCCTTTATTCCATTCACGGAGGGCCACCCGAACTTGTTTTAATTTATTAGCAAACTTCCATAAACCCATACCTTCAGCTGGTACCATCCAAGCTCTCTGAACACAAGCCAAAAACTCAGGATGATCAACCCACATCTGCTGGAACCGAAACGGAGAAGGGCCATAAGAGAAAGGATCTTTGGTTAACTCAATGTGCATTGGGCAAAGATCAGATGTCGGTCTTGGTAAATATGAACAAACGTCAATTGCAAATCTTGAAACTAAAGTGGCATTTAAAAACACACGATCAAGCTTCGCCAGCTTCTGGCTAACCCACGTTGACCATTGCACCAAGTAAACCTCCTATCCTTTGTTTTCATTTCAAGCAAGCCACCTTAATGAATCCAACTATTGAACTCTTCCATAGCAACCCGAGGCCTAGGGCGACCACCCTTTATTTCTGAGTCAGATCGAATAACATTGAAATCTCCTGCAAATAAACAAGTTATAACATACTATATTACGTTATAGTTATAATATACTAGTTATAATATGCTATATTAGTCTAAATTATATTATAAAATACTAGTAATAGTTATATTATACTATAATATAATATAATAGTTATATTATACTCTAATATACTATATATATATATAGTAGTTATAATATTTTATACTAGTTATATTTGTAACACCCCATCTAAAAATCCTGTTAAGACTTAACCATTAGCTCCCATAATCTTAGTCAGTGAAAGATTGTTATTATTGTTGGGGAAATGTTTTTTTAGCATGAGAATCCCATTTTTTATTATTATTTTAGTTAGAATTATTGGAAGGGTTCTAGTATTATATTTTATTTTAGATTAATTACCAAGAAGCCAAAAGTGGAATGACACTTGACATTATTATTGGGCTAAGCAGAAGGCTAAGTATGAATGGTTTTAGATGTGAGCCCAAGAATGTTTAATTAAGGGCTCTCAATCACTAATGATGTGATAGGCTAAGAACATGTGTCATAAGCCTAGACCCATTAGGATTTAAGAAGTTGTAGGTCTCTCTTAGAGAACCTTAGAAATTAGGCCCAAATATGTAGAAGACATGAAGCCTTCGAGCCTAACTTGATGATTGTAAAGGCCTTTGGTCCAACCTTAGAAAGACATGTTATTTGAACCCAATCTTAGTAGGCCTTTGAGGCCTTAGATGAGCCCTCAAATATGGGAAAAAGGTCCACTCAATAGCCCACACTAAAAGCCCACAACCAAGAGACTTATGCAAATTGCCCTAAAAGCCCATCAAGGCCCAAAAGCCGTGTCTTCTATTTTTACACTTCTAATTGAAACCCACATATACCATACCATTAGTTTCCCTCAAGCACAAGAAGTGCCACACACCCCTAAGGTTCCCACTTGACCATATTTAAGTTTCTAACTTGAGTTAAGGGCATTAATCAACTTACACATATTAGTGATCTCTATACCATGTTTTAAGCTTAATTTTTCTTCAAATTATATTCCACATTTTTTATCTGAGATTTATTGATTTTATTATTGATTTGCATTATTCTTAGACTAATTTAGAAGTTTAATCTTGAACCAACACATGTCAATAGAAGCAAAGCCATGGCAATGCCCAAATCACCACTATTCAGCACTTAGGTGCACCCTCATGTGCATTGCACCAAATCAGCCCCTAGCCCATGCCATATACACATTTTTCTCAAGGAAAAATTCATCATTTACACCTCACCTTATCCCCAAACAAAAACCACAAACCGATGGGCATCCACACTTGAACCACTCGGCAATCTCACTTCACCCCCTTCCATGAGCTGCACACACTTGAGCACTTGGTAGTCAATCCCTCCACCTTCTACCACCTGAAAAAGCCTTCAAAGAGTGTCATTATATCTACACAAAACATCCATGGAGAAATGAAAAGAAGGTGAGGCAAGCATGGGATGAAAGTTGGCCAGTTTTGAGACCACTACCCAAGGGCATCATGGCATGACCTCATTGCATTTTTTTAATTTTTATTTTTAACTTCTGCACCATGGTAGAACCTGCACCCACATAACTCAATGTATCACCTGAAAATGAACAAATGATGGGGGTTTGAACACTATTCACCTTCACAAGTGATGATACGAGCTGAAACTTGCATCACCACACTCCACTGCCCACTTCAACCAATCCCCAAGCTCTTCTTCATCCAAAGCCAATGCCCCCTCCCTTCTTGAAGCCTATAAATACATCCACCACTTCCTCATTTATCCACACCTCTACTCCAAGCCTTCACTTGAGTTCTTGAGAGCATTTCTCCCCCATAGTGTGCAAGAGAGTGAAACCGAGTAAGAGTTTGAGTGTTCTTGAAGTGAGTGTGTTTGGCAGATTTAAGGGCCACAACTTCTATAAGTGTTCTTTCCAATCCTTTTGTTAAGTTTAGAATGATATGTTAGGTTTCCATTTATGGCATGAGAATGAGATTTGATTTAATTTAATTGAGGATTACCAAGCTAAGTTCAAAACCAGGTTAATTGGGAAGTATGTAATGCATAAATTGTTTAAGTTGAATTTTTAGCTATGGCATGTATTAGTATAATGTTATATGATTCAACAATGTCTTAGAATGAATTTTGAAGGTTTAATATCGAAGTTGGAAGCATGCCATAATACGCTTAAACTCTATCTTGTGTTGATCATCAATCATGTTTTGGTTTTGCTTAAGTTTAAGTTTAATTCATGAAGTTTTGATTAATTTACCTAAGCTTGATTATTGAGCAATTATAAAAGCCTTGTGATTGGGATAAGAATGAAAATGCATGATTTAATTAGGTTCTAAATATTTCTTTGGTAAAGAAAGCTAGAAACATCATGCATGCTTAAATTGAAGGTTTAGTGATGTTTAGGTCTTAAGCCATGTTTAAGTGTTGGGATGAACTTGTATGACCTGAGCCAAAGTTTTTAATTTGTTCCTAAGGTTATAATTACTATTGATACTTAATGTATTTGAGTACACATACATCCATAGACGTTGAATAGTTGAAATCACACTTAGGCCTTAATGAAATGCATGCCACGGGTTGGGTGTAATTGGCATAGTTGTACTTTGATTCTTAAAATTCTAAGGGCATAGATGGTTTTAGAACATAGAAAATATGGGGCTCGTGAAGTTTGGTAAATTTTGGGGCCAAAATGTAAATAGTAAAAATTTAGGGGCAGTTTTATAAACCACATTTTGAACCATTTTAATTATGAACATCTTCCTTAATGGTTCAAACCCTAATTTAGTATAACATTGATTATAGCCGCTTCAATTTTCTAAACTTAGAAAATTTGTAAGTTGGCCTCTAATTTACACTTTGATAAGTTATTTATGATTTATTGATAAATGTCACATTCATGTTTTAATTGTCATTTTGAGCATGAAACATACCATTGTGCATTTGATTAAATTCTTCAACATGACATGTGCATTTTTCATTATCATTTGAACATTATGTGAAGCTTTCATTTTCATACTTCGCAAACACATGTCATGAAAAATATTTTTCAAGCATAGCATGAAAGCTTAATCTTTGTCACGACCCTAAATGCTAGAATTTGGAACTCCTTTGTCCACTCTAGAGTGATTACAAATGGAGTGGTAGCCCCAAAGTTGATGAAGAATAGTAACCGGGTTTCGAATGAGTTCTTTTTAAAGAACGCCGGAGCGAAGTCAAATTTTAAGACACCTAAGGCTGGTGGGTGTATATGTTATGATGTTATGATATTATGATGATAATGATATTATGTTACCAATGCATTTAGAATGAGTCTGCAGACAACGTAGTTTTAACAAGAGTTGTACTACGGTCACCACCAGGTACTCGTAGTGCATATGGGGAACTGTAATGATACCATACGTTATGATGTAATTTTAATGTTAATATGATTGTTAATGATGCTTAACGATGATGAAATGTTATGTTTTCGAAAGTTGAATTGAAAAATGTTCTTTGTAAGAAAATGTGCATCAAAGTTTTTCTGAAAAAGTCGAGGAATCTAGAAGGGAGACAAATACAAATTTTTTGCATAGCATGCATTTCATATTTATCATTAATCATGCATATTTTATCTATGTGCAAATTGGTTATTTAACTTACTGAAATTTCAAGTAAATGTCACCCCTTGTGGACCCACTATCACTCCACTCAAGATGATAGAAGTTGTATCAGGGCCAGACGAGGACGAACAAGATGGACCAGTGGATCCGAGTGATTAAAGAGGAGCCAGACCTCGATCAAAGATTAGATATTTTGATGTTCATAGCGCTAACCCTTCGTACCTTAGAGCGCATGAAGGAGTTGATCTAATCATGAAGACTTATTATTTGAAATATTTTGTATTAAAGATATGTGTAACGCCCGTCCTTATGGTGAGACTTTAGAAAATAGTTTTTAAGAAAAGGAGACGGGAATTACTAACCCTTTTAAAACTTTTTCTTTTCCTTCAAAGTATATGAAAGCTTCCAAGTTTAAAACTAAAATCTATTGTATAAATATAAGAGAGGGTTTTGCAGTGGAAATCATTAAGTTAAATAAAAACTCATTTTACAAAAATACTCTTTCATACGTTACATAAAACTTGTCTAGGCTTCTGTCACACTTCCCTTGGGCTATGTTTGTCCTGACGCTTCTTCCTTGTTTTGTCCCTGAGAGTGGGAGGGACATACATAAAAACTAAAGCGAGTCGAATACTCAGTAAGGATTACTTCATACTGTAAAAATATACTAAAATAGATTTTCAGTCATGCATTCACATTCATCTACATACTTTACATAAGCATTCATCTGAATTAAAACATTACAAGGTGGGTTTTTCTTTAAGAAGGTTTTCCTTTCATAAAACATTTCCACACCTTGTACTTTCATTCATAAAGAAACTAAAGCATACATGCATTCATTCATTCATTCATTCTTTTCACTTTTCCTTTGACCGGTACACACTATTACGCCCCGTGTGTTGGGGTTAGCGGTCTTTTGGACCTGGATTCCTCCCGTGGCCACAGGTTGAGAATCCCTTTCAGTCAAGGGGTAGCATTGGGTGCACCGCCAGTACTACTTACCCGGCATTGCAATCTGCCTAGTCCTTTGGTACCCATTCATTCAGTCATGGCCGTTACATATTTTCATACATTAAAACATTCATTTCCTTTCATTCATTCAGTCATTTCAGTCCTTTCATTTTCATTCCTTTCATTAGTTCATTCATTTCATAAACATCGTTTAAAAGCATAAGCTTGAACCTCAAAATCTAAAACATCTTTTAAAAGCATAAACATGAGCATGTAAACATCCATTCATGGCATCATTTAAAATCATTTCATAACCTCGTTTAAAATCCCTTTCATAGCGTCAGGTAAAAATACATTTTCATCGCGTCACTTTAAATATCATTTAAAATCATTTAGCATAAACCTTAACATTTCATTTCATCATTTAAAATAAAGACAATAGTTACTACATATAGTATCCATTCACATGCATACAACTATTACTTTTGGGTGCATAAATAGGGGCTGCTAAGGAAGGCCATACATGCATATATCTTTAAACATTCATACCTAGCATATTTTCATAAAACATCATTAATTTCATTTCATAAAGCATCATAAAGAAAAATTTCATTTTTATTTCATATCATTTAGAAAACTCTATAAAAGTATGAACATAATACTTACCTAGACTCCATGCTATACTCATTTCATGTAGTCCATTCATGTGCGTGTCAGATGGCAACCTACATGCATACATAATCTCACATTAGTCCTTTCCTCAAGTGCATAACTTCAATTTAGAAAATACATAAACTACTTCCGACTTGGACTTCCTTCATCTAGACATACTCTTTCATCCAAGTCCATTTTCTATATTTTCCTTTATCACGTTTCCTCAATCTCAGGGTCGTAATTTGTGACCCACTTGAGGTCACCTTTCAAACACAGAGCCTCCTACTTCACATTCTTATCTTTCAAAGTGAACCTCTTTGATTCACTTTAAAGGAGAAGATACATTGTCGCCTCAATCATTCTCTCTACCTACCAAACCATCAACTTCGACGCATAACTTGGACCAACCAAGTGACACATCTCAACCTTAGCCAATACATACATTCATTCTTTCATTCCTATACAACCTAATCGACACTTCCTCAAAATCTTAACCATGCACATGACACAACTTTAAGCTAACCGTGAGGCTTAAACATCGTGTACTCATACTTACGACAGACTATCTATTACATATGGTAAATCTGTCTGCCACATGCGTCCAACCAATTTACACATGTACCTCATTGTAACACCTTGACTAAAAAGCTACTTTGGCCTTGACTTTAGTAGCCTTAATCCTAGTTAATTAGGAGTTGAGCTATTATAGAATAAGAACATTTTTGGATATTTGAGTTGGTAAGAGGACCGTATACTTTGGGTTTAGTAGAATTATTAGAAGTTTCTAGTGCAATATTTATTTTGAGGAAAAAAGACATTTTTGGAGCTTGATTGGTTAGTAATATTATTTTGGAGAATTTTTAGTGCTTTAATAATTTTGAGGATAAGAAGCCAAGAGACCCATAAGGGAATGACACATGGCATATTAGATGGAATTGGAGAAGGCCCAAAGAGTGGTTTACTAAGGGCCCAAGCTTTTTGAGTATAAACGCTTAGGAGAGGCAATAAGACTTTAGGGCCCTAATGCACTAAGGATGTGATGGCTAAGGTTAAGATGTTAAAAAGTATTAGGCCCAACTTGAGAGATATAAAGTTTTAAGTCTTTCTTGGAGGACACTAGAAAATAGGCCCAATGAAAAGGATGTAAGGCCATTGGGCCTAACTTAGTAAGAGTAAAGGCATTAGGCCCAACTTGATGGACACTAGGCCCTACTTGATGAACATAAGACTTTAGGCCTTTAATTCTCTAAGGATGTGGTGGGCTATGAATAGGTACCATAAGCCCTAGACCAATTTGAGAGTTATAAGGATATAGGCCTTTCTTGTAGAACCTTAGAAGTTAAGCCCAAGGTATAGAAGGCTTGAAGCGTTTGGACCTAACTTGGTGTGAGTGAAGGCCCTTGGCCCAACCTTAAAAAGACTTGTTTTTTGGACCCAAATTAGGTAGGACTTTGAGGCATTAGATGAACCCTCAAATATAGACATAAGGTCCATTCAATAACCCACAATCAAGCCTCATAGGAATTCAAGACTTGGTAGGATAGCCTTGGCCCAAGTTTAAGGAAGGCATAAGGCCTTTGGGCCAAGCTCGGTATAGATTTAACCCATGGCCCCATTATGTCAACGTAAGCCTATCAAACCCATCTTAGTGGATCCTGAGGTCTCTTTTAATCTCTTAAAATCTGGAAATAAGGCCCCCTCTCATTCAAGCCCAAGAGCCCATAAGCCATCAACCCACACACTTGGCCCCTACAAGGCCCAAGCCATGTTTGGGCTTATTTCACTATTCAAGTTCAATGCACCATACTATGGGTTTACTTAAGACCATATCATACCCTAAGTACCCAAATTAAGTTTTAGAAGTTGGCTAAGACCATTAATGAGTTAGTGATCTTTAAGCTATGCTTTGAAACTTAATTTCGTCTTAATCTCTTTTTAACCTTTTAATCATTTTTTTTATTATTTCATTTCATCATACTTAGACCTTACTAATACTCTAGATAAACCTCCTCACATGTCATTAAGGGAAATGACATATCAAACCCCAAATCCACATCAATCGGCTATTGTGTATGCCTTTGAGTACTTAGATTGTTTTTCCCTTAGGACCAATATTTTTGTGGCTTGTCCTGAAGGGTAATATGGTCCTTAGACATATCATGAGACCCCTTCAAACCCAGAATAGGTCTTGGATGAAATTGGTTCCACAAACCAAACTAAGAAGCCAAACCTATTGCACCTTAGTCTAGTTTGAGTGGCAACCGGTTGGGTTGAGATTTAACCAACCATTTGCCTTGGTTGAGCCACCACCCCATTCCACCTCCATCACCACCCGATTCCCAAGAGGCCCCATAACCATCATGAGAAATTTGAATTAGATCTTCCCACCCAAAACCATCCAAAACTGAAGCTCAAACTTGCCAAGTGAAAACCACTTGAATTTGCCGATTTGCATGAGTGGTTTGCTTGACTTTTTGCCATCTGAACCATGCTCCACGACCTAGAAACCTCTACAGCATCATTGTAGCCGCAATAAGGAGGAAATCATGGTTGTTTTAGGCCACTATTTCCCCTGCACAAGGTGATAAGCCCATGGAAACAAATTTGGAAAATTCAGCTCTTACACCACCTCCCACTTCACCCAATCACCTTACATCAAGGCCAACGTCTCCACCCCCTTGGCCACCTATAAATACCTCCCTCACTTCCTCGTTTCCTCCACACCTTAGCTCCAAGTTTTGTCTTGAGTCTTGAGAGCACTTCTCCCCCATAGAAAGCAATAGAGTGAAACCGAGTGAGTTTTGGTGAGTTCTTGAGTGTTCTTGAGCAAGGTTGTCTTGAGTCCTTAGAAGGCCACGGAATTTCTAAGTTTTCTTGCTCTTGATCTTAGTTTTCATGTCAAGCTTTATTTTCAAGTGTTGGTATGAGTTTTGGTTGATTTTTGAGACGCTTATCATGCTTAGTTAAAAATCGGGTCATTAAAGGATGGTTTGTATGTTTAAATGATTTTAAGTGGAGATTTAGCTATGGCATGTCCTAAGTATGATTTAATATGATTTATCATTGTCTTAGAATGATTATGGAAGGTTTAATTCTTGATTAAAAGCATGCCATGATAGGCTTAAAATCTATCTTATTTTGATCATCAAGCAAGTATCGGTTTTGAATAAATAGGAGATTAAGGATTTCTTAGCCGTGATTAAATGTTGGGATGAGCTTGATTATACAATAATTAACTTTCATCATGTCATTAAAGACCTTAGTGATTGTTTGTTATTATAGATTATCTCATATGCATGCATTCATAGGGATCAATAGTTGAAAACACACTTAGGCATCAACTAGAGTGCATACCACAGATTGGGACTGTTTGAGCATGTTTCACTTTAAAATTCTAAGGGTATAGATGGTTTTAGAATGCCAAAAATATGCAGTCCATGAAGTTTGGCTAGATTTGGAGTTCATTTGCAATTAGTGAAAAATTAGGGCCTTAGCGACAATTTTTTGAAAGACTAGGGGTATTTTTTGTAAATACCCATTTTTTAAACCATTGTTTATGAACCTCATCCATAGTAGTATTAATCCTAACTTAACACGCACTTGATTTCAGCAGCTACGAAATTTTTTTAAATTACTCAGGAAGTTTGTAAGTTGGCCTCTAACTTACACCTTGATAAATTATTTATGAATTATTGATAAATATTTTATTTATATTTCAATTATCATTTTGAGCATAAAATATCATTTTATCTGATAGATTGAGTGCATACTTATATGACATGTGATATTTTTGCATATTGCATCTATAAATGCCATTTTTGCATAAAAGCTTGCCACATATGCACATGTCATGAAAAACATTTTTCAAGCATAGCATGAAAATAATTTTTGTCACGATCCCAAAGGCTAGGATTAGGAATTATCTTAGTGGAACTCCTCTGTCCACTCTGGAGTGCTTAAGAATGGAGTGGTAACCCCTGGGTTGATGAAGAACAGTCAACAGGCTTCGAATGGGTTCTTTTTAAAGAACGCCGGAGCGAAATCAATATGTTATGATACCTAATGCTAGTGGGTATACATGTTATGATGTTATGTTATATTTACCAATGCATTGAGAATGAAGAATCTGGATGGGAGACATGCATACTAATTTTTCTACATATCATACATTCCATATTTATCATTCTTCATGCTTAATTTATCTTTGTGCACATTGGTTGTTAAATTTACTGAGATTTCGAGTAAATCTCACCCCTGGTGGGACCACTATCATTCAACTCAGAATGGTAGAAGTTGTATCAGGACTCGAGGAGGACGAGCTAGATGGAGCACTGGATACGACTGATTTAGGAGGAGCCAGACCTTGAGAGGAGATTGGATTTAATCATAAAGTTTACAGCCCACGTCCTTCATGCTTTAGAACGCATGAAGCAGATGATTTGACTTAGATTATGCTACATTTGGTACTTTGAACTTGATGATCACTAATAAATTGGGATGCTTTTAGTTATTCTTGCATAAGTTATACTTTCACCTTTATTTCTACTGTGATTATTGCATACTGCTAGTTGCATACTAGGATGCATTGCATAATAACTATCATGTAGGGGGTATGTAGCCTTGTGTTGCATGCCTGACTTTCTAAGTCTCCGTTCCATCCCAAGCGGAGGTTGGGGGTGTCACACTCACCCTCTTATCACCTAAGATCAACATATAATCCACTAAAACGTCTGCTTGTTTACACAAGCCTCGTACACTCCGACGCTAACATTCAACTCAAATCCAACTAACACCTCACGGTACACAGCACCTCCAAACTCAATAACTTATCTCGACACTTCACTCGACCCACATGACATACGACCACGTCATGATAACACCGCATCCAATCAGTTTACACAGTTTGCAACCCCGAACTGTACAGTGATCCCGTCACCTCACATGGCATCCGACCATTATGCAAACTACGTAGTGATCACATCACTACAACACCATCACATCAAAACTCCACACCTAGTCTCGTCACTTCACAGCATATTGCCACATCACCAACTACATCACACGGCACAATGCCCCGTCACTCCACACGACTCACGGCCATAATACAAACCGCACAGTAATGCCAAACACTTCAAGTACGTCTCCACAGAACACACTTCAAAACTACGCAGCCATCCCAACACTTCAAACTACATAATCCCAGACACACTCCACAACACAACTCCATATCATAAACAACTCCGTCCCAAAATCCACAATTCACAACGCAGCACAATCACAACATTATTCAATACCAACTTCGCAACAGTAGAATTCTTAGTGAAAAAGGGTTAGGAATTATACCATAGCGAGAGGTTGAATGCTTGTTGCGTTGCTTGTTGTCTAGCAAGGTCCTGTTGACGGCGGCCACGCACGTGCGAGGAAAGGTCGTTTGAGGCATGATGGTCACTGCCATGACCCTAAGACATGGCTGTTTGGGGTCGCTAGGGTTTGGAGGGTTTCGTGGTGGCGACAGGACGTGAATTGGGGTGGTTTGTGGTTGGCTTGGCAGTGTACGGTGGTGGGGGTGTGTGTGGGTGCTAGAGGCCGAAGGAGAAAAGAGAAGGAGGCAAGGCCTCAGCTGGCTGGGCACAGTGATGCTTGGGCTTAGTCACGGGGTTGATCCCGAGTGGCCGTGGGTGGCAACAACAGGTGAAATCCATGAGGGAGAAAGGGAGATGTGCAGCTGGGGTGCACGACGATGGATCTAGGGAGAGGAGGTGGCCTACGGTTGGGCATGGTGGCTCGTGGTGGTTCGGCACCACAATTTGGGCGAAGCTGCGGTGGCGATGGGGAACCCAAGGGAGCAAAGGCTACGAGGTGAGCCGTGGGGAAGTCTATGGCGAGGGTGAGGCCGTGAAGGGAATTTAGCTAGTCGGCAAGGCTCGGGGAGGGCTGCTCTTGGTGGCGTTGCGGTCGAGAGAAATCAAATGGAAAAGGGGAGAGAGAGCTACGGGCTTCGGCCTGGTTGCGAGGAGAGAGCGAGAGAGAGGTCCGTGGGGGAGGAGATCGAAGGTGGGGAAGGTTGCTGGTGGGGTGGCCGTCGGCTCTGCTGGTCGCGGTGGGCGTGCGAGAGGGGGAAAGGAATCGGGGAAGGGGGAGGGGGCGACAGATGCCGGTAGGGGAGAGAGAAGGAAGAGGGAAAAGTGAGGGGGAATATAGGATTTGGGGGATTAAATCCCAGCCCTATATCTAGGGGTCCCTAATCTAATTCAACGGTGGAGAGTTAAACATTTAAAAATAAACTAACTAAATAAGAGGTAGATGAAATAAAATGGAACTAAGACCAAATAAAAATAAAACTTTATTTTATAAAAATAATAATCTTCATCATAAAATAAAATGATGAGTTTTATAAATATTTCTAAGAGAAATAAATCTATCTAGATAATAGACTTTTTAACATAAAATGAAATAATGAATATTACATAATATTCTTAAAGAAATAAAATCATTTGAATAAAAATGATTTTCTAAACTATATTATTTCGGGGTTTCAAAATATAAAGAGCTTACTTTAAAATTAGGCTTGGTTCAATAATACCCAAAATATCCCTCTTAAAAATAATTTTGGACATTTAAAATATTTCTAAGGCTTTAAAACACTAGGTCTAATTTAAAAATACCTGCTAAGTTAAAAAAACACAACTTCGAGATTTAAAACACAACGTAAGACTCGTGACCAATCGAGAGAAAAATGAGTGGTTGGTCACAATATGCTACCTTATCGTTTGAACTCATGATGAATATTAATGCTATTGAAATGTTTTAGTTCATTTTGGCATAAGTTATATTTAGTCATCCTTATTCCGCTGCGCTTATTGCATACTACTAGTTACATTCTATGATGCATTGCATACTATCTGTCATGAACGGGGTATGTAATCTTGTGTTGCATGTTCTGACACTCTAAGTCTTCATTCCATCCCAAGCAGAGGTTGGGGGCATCACAGGGTAGTATCATAGCATTACGCCTCAGGGTAAAACCACATTTCCTTAGGAATGATATGCCAGAGTGTAGGTGTGAATCTTTAGTTTGGATAGGCTTGAATCTTAAAGATGGAGCTAGATCTGATATATGTGCATCTCAGGATTTGAATGAGTGAAGCAAAATGGCACGTGATAGAAGGGAAATGAACCCCGATCAATCCAATGCTCACAGAGAACAATAATGCCCATTGGATGGAGGACACGACTTGGCAGACGCAATTCACCAGATGGCGTAGATGATGAGGCAGCAGCAAGAGATTATCCTGAGGCAGAAGTAGCAACAGCCTCACCCAGAAAGGCAAGAAAGAATGGAAAACCGAGGCTGCTCATACGAGAAGTTTTTGATATACAGATACCCTAGTTTTATAGGAATCAAAGGACCCATGAAAGCCAACAAGTGGCTACTGGATCTCGACAGGACCTTTGAGATCAGTGGTTGTACTGAGGAGCAGAAGGTGTGGTACGTAGGGCATCTGCTGCAAGGGGAGGCCAGTATCTGGTGGGATACCAAGAGGCAAGTCCTGATAAGGGAATAAGGAAACATTGCTGCTTTGACCTGGGATAGGTTCAAGAAGGAGTTCGATAATCAACTCTTTCCAGAATTGATGAAGCAACAAAAGGTTCAAGAGTTTGACACTTTAGTACAAGGCAATTTCATAGTTGAGCAATACGCTACAAAATTTATGGAACTAAGGTGGTTCATCCCACATCTGATTGCTACCAAGTAGACGAAGTGTTGCGGCCAAGATTAAGTTAGATAGGAAAAGGGCTTCTTCCTTCTCTACAAGGGGGAGTAATTCTGAAAGGAGGATAATACAAGGAGCTGTTAAGGGCAAAAGCATCATGCTAGCCCCGCCTACTACTTGCAAGAAATGCAGAAAGAGTCATGACGGTGAATGACGAGTTGGTTTATAGGTGTGCTTTCGGTGTGGTCAACCAGGGTACGTGATTCGGGAGTGCCCCCACAATGCACGAGGTAGAAGGAACACTCCTAACCATCGGCCAAATTAGAGGCTGCTTGCCCAAGCTCGTGTGTACGCTATCACCACTGGAGATATAGACGAGGAGATTCCTGAAGATGAAGAAACATGAGTTATCACTGGTATTTTTCCTTAGTACCCCCCTCTTTTAGAAATGAGCTCTTATAAATTAATTGTTAAGGATATGGTAGTTAATTATGCTTTAGGTAAGATCATGCTATATGAATATACGACCTATGCTTTGTTTGACTCCGGCTCTACGAGGTTTTTGTGTTCGCAGCGTTCGCACGCACGTGTAACCTGCTGACCCAAACATTACCTCAAGCTGTAGTAGTGTTGATTCCTGATGGGAGTACGATCACCTGTACCCAAGTCCGTAGGAATTGCCCACTAAGCCTCGGCAGAAGTGAGGGAAGCATATCTATTTGTCTTCAATTTATTAGGGTTCGATATTATACTAGGGATGGACTAGTTATCCAAGCACTATGCTAGGATAGATTGCCGAAACAAGGAGATTATCTTTGATCCACCAAAAGTTGGATAGATCTGTTATATGGGAGGGACTGTGAAGGCTAGCCCCTCTCTAATTTCGGCTTTGCAAGCATGGAAGCATCGCTAGTGATGCTTTGGCTTATCTGAAATTCATAGTAGAAGCTTCTGACAGTAAAAGGAGATTCAAGGAATAACCATAGTTGAGGAATATCCTGAGGTTTTCACTGAGAACCTACCCGGATTACCCCCCGATAGAGGAACATAATGTTTTATAAAGCAGGAACCTACTACAACCCTATCCATAGAGCACCCTATCATATGGCTCTGTTAAAGCTGAAGGAATTGAAGGAGTAGATCGAGGAGCTGCTGAAGAGGGGATTCATTTGACTTAGTTCGTCACCTTGGGGTGCAATAGTTTAGTTTGTAAAGAAGAAGGATGGATCGTTACGGATGTGCATGGATTATAGGGAATTGAACATGGTAACAATAAAGAACAAGTATCTGTTACTACGTATCGATGACCTATTAGATCATTTGCAAGGAGCATCATTGTTCTCGACGATATACTAGAGGTCAGGATATGATCAGCTCAAGATTAGGGAACATGACATCCCTAAGACGGCGTTTCGAACCAGATACATGCACTACGAATTTCTGGTAATGCCCTTTGGTCTAACCAATGCCCTTGCCACATTCATGGATATGATGAGCAGAGCATTCAGACCCTACCGAGATAGCTTTGTTGTCATATTCATTGATGACATAATTATCTACTCTAGAAGTGAGGAGGAGCACAAGTAGCATCTCCGTTTGGCATTGGAAATATTAAAAGAGCAAAAGTTATATGCCAAATTCAGCAAGTGTGGATTTCGGCTTAAGGATGTGAAATTCTTAGGGCATGTGATCTCGAACCAAGGAGTGGCAGTTGATCCAAGCAAGATTGAAGCTGTGGTAAATTGGAAATGTCCGATTAATGTACTCGAGATCCAGAGTTTCCTGGGATTAGCTGGTTACTATTGAAGGTTTGTAGAAGGATTCTCGAAGCTATCATGATCACTCACTACCCTAAGTAAGAAAAATTCCATGCATGTCTTGATGGAGAAGTGCGAGTAGAGTTTTTTGGAGCTCAAGGAAAGGCTTACAACCGACCGGTATTAGCATTGCCTGAACCATATAAGCCTTATGTGGTATATAGCGACGCATCTAAATTAGAACTTGGATGCGTACTCATGCATGAAGCACGGGTTTATGCTTACGCATCATGTCAATTAAAGAACCATAAGCAAAACTACCCCACCCACAACTTTGAATTAGCCGCTTTGGTTTTCGCCTTGAAGATTTGGAGGCACTACTTGTACGGAAAAACTTGCAAGATCTACACTGACCACAAAAGCCTCAAGTACTTATTCAGTCAGAAGAATTGAAATATGAAGGTGGTTGGAAACAATTAGCGAGTACCAGTGTGAAATCAACTATCACTCTTGGAAGGCTAACGTCATAGCAGATGCGCTAAGTTGTAAAATGCAAAAGGATGACCCTTCCGATTCCGCGATGGAAATGGAGTCACTTCTGCACAATATGAGCAGTTTATTAATTAAGGACCTCCATCTTGATGCATCTTTCACTGCAGTACGAGAAATGTACATGTAGAATGGGAGGAAGTGAAGAAGTGATAGATGAAAGATCCCAAATGGTTAGAAGTCAAGCAGAAGGTTGAAAGGAAGGAAGGGCAAGAAGGTTTCACCCTCGAAGATGATGGGTTGTTATACTGTCAAGACCGAAAGGTGATCCCGACTGATTCAAAAATCAAGGAAAAGATATTGAAGGAATCATATCTGACTCCATACATGGCTCATCCAGGGAGTACAAGGATGTATCAAGACCTGAAGCGGCATTTCTAGTGGGAAGGCATGAAGAAGGACGTGGCCGATTTAGTAAATAAATGTTCTATTTGTAGGGTAGTCAAAGCAGAATATCAGAAACCCGTTGGCGAGTTACAGCCACTTCCAATCCCAGAATGGAAATGAGAGGATATATCAATGGACTTCATGATCGGACTACCAAGAACCTCAATAGGTAATAACTCTATTTGGGTCGTGGTCTATTGCTTAGCAAAACGTGCTCACTTTTTGCCAGTAAAGAATACTGACCCTATGGAGAAGACTTTTTGCTAGTAAAGAATATTGACCCTATGAAGAAGTTAACCCGACTATTTGTAGTAGAGATACGCGTTTTACCTCACGTTTTTGGCAAGGTCTTCAAGACACAATGGGCACCAAGTTGAAATTCAGTAATGCCTATCATCCTCAAACTGATGGGCAAACTAAACGAACGATCCATACTCTAGAAGACATGTTGAGAGCCTATGTCATACAAGGGAAAGGTGATTGGGAAAAGCACTTTGCACTAGTAGAGTTTGCTTACAATAATAACTTCCAAGCCACCATTCAGCTAGCGCCTTAATTAGGAAGCTCTGTATGGAAGGAAATGCAGATCTCCCTTATACCGGAATGAAGTAGGAGAAGGAAAAATTTTTGCTACAAAGATTCTGCAGGTGATGAAAGAGCAAATTTAGTTAATAGAGGAAAGGATGAAGGCTGCTCAAGATAGATAAAAGAGCTATGCCGAATGTAGAAGAAGGAGCATTGAGTTCAAAGTTGGCGACTAGGTCTACCTCAAAGTATTGCCAATGAAATGAGTAGTTTGATTTGGGAAGAAAGGGAAAGTAAGACCAAGATACATGGGATCCTACGAGATACTAGAAAGAGTAGGATCGGTTGCTTATAGACTGGATCTTCAGGCGAAATTCTAGATAATTCATGATTCATTCCACGCATCTTCCCTTAGGAAGAGTCTTGGGAAATAAATGCCAGTAGTTGTAGATGCGGAGGATATTTCGTTACAACCCAACCTAATTTATTAGGAAATTCCTATTTAGATAACTGATTCGAAGGAGAAGGAACTTATGTGACGCCCCCAAATTCCGCTTGAGATCGGACGGACATTTGAAGCGTCGAGATATGCAACACAAGGTTATCTACCCCCGTTCATGACATATAAGATGCAATGTTCCTAACATGCATCTAGCATTATGCAATATTCGCAGCGGATAATTTTTTTCTTTAGCAATACTATGCACCAAACTAAAATATCCCAAATACTTAAAACATACTTCATACTTAACGACATACTAAACAACTAAGATCACAACAATAGTCCATATGGTTGTGATCAAAAGAGTGCTGGAGATTGAACTCCACAAATACAAGTAGTAATCTGAGGTAACTACTGTATTACCACAGCATCGCACCGTCGCTTAGTCGACCGTTTCCAGTTGGTCGATTCCCGTTTTTCCTTCAGATCCTGTAACAAAATCTACCATTCGGGGGGAATGGTAGTTGGGACTACCACAATGAGATTTGATTACAAATCTCAGCAAGTTAACAGGAAACTTCCACACAAGTTGATGATGCATGCATGGCAGTAAAAACATGAATGCATAATCAAATCAATAGAAAACATAACATATCTTGGCATAACATGGCATGAAATAATAAGCATAACGTAACTTGACATAACATGGCATGAGCTGACATAGCTTAAACTGGAACTTAAACTTATCTTGACGTGACATGACATGTACATGAACTTAAAACATAACATGGACTTGAAACATAATATGAACGTGAACATGCATAATTTGAACACGAACTTGAACATAACATGAACCTGAGTATGACATAACATAAATGTGAACTTGGAACATAACTTGAACATGAACATAACATAACATGAACTTGAAACATATTCTTGTCTCATGGGATTACCATGATTGCGTGAACGTAAACTTGAACATAACATGAAACATGACTTGAACGTGAAATACATGAACTTGGAATCTTATTCAATAGACTTAATCATTAAAGTGACCATATGGGTGCTACACAGGTCCCCTTGAGCCGTGTGTCCCTGCCGATTACCGCATCACAACACAGATGTCTATACCAGCTGTGAGTGCGTTAATACGTACTCCACAGTTGTTGTGGCCCCACGTATTCTACGTGTCACAATTGCTGTGTCTCACGTAGTGTATGCTCCACAGTTGTTGTGGCCCCATACTTCATGCTCCACAGTTCTTGTGGCCCCATGACTTATTTGTTTATGCCACACTTGTTGTGGACACACGTAACATAATGTGTGGCACCATTGGCGTTAGTGCCTGGCGCGCTCCGGTGACCAGCTAATTAGGCCCCATTCGCAACCTGTTGACTGTACTTCGTCAACCCAGGGAATTTCACACCTATTTAGACACTCTAGCATGAACAAAGGAGTTCCACTAGGATATTACCCCATCCTAGCGCTTAGGGTCGTGATTGACATGAATAACTTAACTGGCATACATGACATTTAGTAACGTGACGTAACATGAACGTGACATAAAAGACAGAAGTCCTGATGTAGCATAACGTGACATGAATGTAAGACGACATACATGACATACTTTGAGACATAAATGTAACAGACAACATTTCATAACATGGCATACATGTAACAGGCAACATTTCGTAACATAGCATACCATGTAACAGACAACAATTTTGAACATGGCGTAACATGTGACAGTGAATATTACGTGACATGAAATACATGTAACATATGGCATACTTAACTTAACATGACATAATTGCAATGTATAGTAATACATGACAGAATATCTTGTGTAACAGATGAATAACTCATGACAGAATAAATTCTGTGTAACAGATAAATATGTAATGACTTGGCATGGTACATATGATAACATGCTTAAGTAGACTTTAGTTCTCTTACTTATCACTCATACACATTAAACTGATAGTAAGTTAAAAGTTAACTTACCTCGGTCTTCGCGCTCCGAGACAAAACACAAGTGCGATCACGAGAAACTGAAAGTAGTGATTTCTAAAAGATTAGAACTTAATCACTACCAATTAGGAATATGGAGAAATATCAACTTAGAGTAAAATTACCATTTACCCTCTACATGTGGGAAAATGACCATTTTACCCCTAACTTAAGGATTTTGCATCCTAACTCCAAAAATTACCAAAATTTATTTATGTAACTTTTATCCAGAACTCAAATATCAATTTAGAAAAATTTAAAACTAAACACAACCATTAAAACTCTATAGGGCCGAAACTTACAAAGGCTATTTCTTTTGATTTTTGTTGTAATTCCTTCAAATATCAAAAATTAAAGTTTTTCTTCTACTATGCTCATAACATATTCCTAAGAGTAATCATGTTTTGAAGCATGAACAAAATTCATCAAAATCACTAAAACCATACTTGAACATTTTTGGTTTTTCTTCTAAGTTCAAAACAGATTTTTGTTTCTAACTTGTTTTGATCAACCTCTTGATCCATGACTTATAAAGATGTGATCTTCAAACCAAAACATTACATGGTTTAAAAAGGTGTCCTAAAACAGATCCAAGCATCAAACTCAAGATCACATGGCTAAACATCAACCAAAACATAAATTTAGCCAAGAACATCATCACTTTGGCCTAATAGAATACCTCGTTGCATAAAATTTCCTATCTTCGAAACTAACATCAAATATCTTCAAAATAACATTTTAACATGTATATAAGAGGCTTAGGATCTTCAAATAAAAATATCAAAGCCATTGGAATAAGATTAAACCATAAAACATTTAAACTTTCTCAAAATAGAAACTGTTTTTCCTCTTCCAGTTTCTAAGTTTCTAGACCTAAGAAAATATTTCACCAAAACTTTTAATCATGCAACAAATCCTCAACCAATAATCAAATACACATGTTAACAGTACTCCATAAAAATTTCGGACCAAGATCTAATCATTAGCTTGGTCAAAAACTCCAAAAAAGAACACACTCTCCAGTTTATCACCCAGAATGACCTTTCTGCGTTATAGACAACTTGTTACAATCAAATGATCTCCAAATGGAACAAATAAGATATCCACATAAACTAGACTCCAAAATCAACAACGTTGATGAAGGAAACTTGGAGCGAAACCACTTACAAAAGCTTCGAAACAGGCGTTCAAAAGAGGTAAGAAAAACTGCCCGAGAGTGTCTTTTGTATTCTATGAAGGAAAAGTGTAAAGGAGAGTTGGTTTTCATGGGAAGTGGACTGGAGAGCCACTTACACAAGTTATGGAAAGTGATAGGACTGAAGGAAAGGTTGAGTGTTGGCCTTTCTTCTCATAAACTTCAGTCCAAGATCTTTTCTCAAGGTGGAGTGTATGAGTGAAAGAGTGTGGTGGCCTTTTAGCTTTGTACTTCAAGAACCTTCTAGGCCCTTCTTGTAAAGATCTTGCCAGCCAAGTGGGGGTACAAAACTTAACCATGAAGCAATCCTATGGTGACCAAATTCGTGGGCCTTAATGGGCCTAAACCGAATGGGCCTAAATTTTGGGGTTTTAAGAGGGTTTGGGTTGCTATCAAGCTCAAATCCAATATCACTTGGCCCAATCAATTTTTCAAGGTTAACAAGGTTAGATAATGATGTTCTAACACAAATTTGAAGGATTAATAGCATGTGGAAGTGATTTAATCAAGTGATTAAACACAATACTAGAAATTGGATTAGAAAAGGTTTAGAGGCCAACTTTAGGGTTTTGGGGAAACCGTTTAGGGTTCCGATTTCAACCATGCTTTGGGCTTTCAATTGGATTCCCACCATTTAGGGTTTCACTAGGATTGAGACCCTCTTTGGTCTGGCACAATTTGGTTGAGCAGATGAAACAAAGTTTTGCTTAAGTGGCATGATTTCACACCTTGATTCCTTCAAATCCCTCAAACGCACCTCATGGTGCCAAGTGTCTAATATTATTCACTAAGTGTGGCTAAGATCTTGCCAAGTGTCCAACTAAAACTTCTCTAATCTAAATTGGACATTCCACACTATGATTTTGAAACACTGCAATTGGTGCGCTTATCGAGGTTACTATTCACTCCAAAAAAGTGAATCATAAACTTAGCACTAAAAAATTCCTAAATATTCATATTAACCTACAATGAAAATATTTTATCGAAATTCAACCTCGAAGTGCCCCTAAAAATAATTTCATAGTTTCAAACACGCGTTTCGTCCGAAAATATGAAAATAAACTTATTGTGCCATAAAATCCTAAATAATCAACTGAGTCTAATGGCGTAGACTATAACGCATTCTGACACTTCTAACTATCTCAAATAAATAAAACTCATATTTCTAGCACCATAGTGAGTAATAACACTGACTATGTTGATAGACTAAAACCTATGCGATTGGTCGATTCGTAAAAACTTATGAAATTTTCACGAGATTCCTAAAGTCAAAAGAAATTCCACTAATGAATTTCTAGTGGGCTGTTACAACTTAGAAGTCAGAAAATTCCTCTGGTTAAGGTGCTTTGGTGAAATCACGATATTAAAGAAGCCACATGGCATAAAGAAGATGACTTGAAGACCAAATACCCTTATTTGTTTGGCTTGTGACTTGTGTGACATCACAATGCATCATGGCATTTGCATCCATTCATGCACGCATGGCATCTATTTCTTTTCACCATGTGACTCATAGTTCCCTCATTATTTATAGCATCACCATGGCCGGTAATGGAAGAGCCGCTCGACCATTCTATATGACCCCCAGCCGATTATGGAGGCTTAGAATCGAGCAAAGATGAAGAAGGCAGAACCATATGGTAGACTCCTACTGGACTCAACAGGAGAGATTAGAGTACCATCGAACACATATTCTTGATCATGACGGGAGGGGTAACATCAGGACACGGAGAGCCCAAATTCACGAGGAGCGACAACCATATGACCCCATTAGGTGGATGGGTGAGACTAGGACTCGTTGGCTTAGACACCAAATTTGCTCGACCATCCCCATTTCACCCGATCAGCATAAGTCTAGCCAAGTAGGAGAGCAACAACAAATAGAACAAGAGCAACTATACCATGCTCTCCTTTCCACTAATATGTTAGAGATGTCTGACTCTTCATCGAGTCGTATACGCTTTCGTGAGGAAGGAGATCCAGAGGTTGAGAGAAACGAAATTAGGCAATGGAGGATGAATGAGGAATGAGTCAAAGCATATTATGTCTCCGAAGAGGATGCCTACTATTATAACATGCAGGATGAGCTCATAGAAGATGACATCGACTACCCCTCTTCGAGCTCCAAGCCTTAGAGCCATTGGTAAGCTTATGTTTAGCAATTGTATCTTGTATGTTTGTGTTTTTACTAGGACCCCGATTTTGAGGACGAAATCTTTTTTTTAAGGGGGGGAGGATGTAAAACCCAGCTAAAAAGCCCATTAAGACTTAACCATTAGCTCTCGTAGTCTTAGTTAGTGAAAAATTATTATTATTGTTGGGGATATTCTTTTTAGCATGAGAATCCTGATTTCTTATTTTAGTTAGGATTATTGGAAGGGTTCTAGTATTATATTTTATTTTAGATTAATTTCCAAGCCAATAGTGGAATGACACTTAGCATTATTATTGGGCTAAGCAAAGGGCTAAGTATGGATGAATTTAGGTGTGAGCCCAAAAGTGTTTAATTAAGGGCCCTCAATTGCTAAGGATCTGATGGGCTAAGAATAAGTGCCATAAGCCTAGACCCATTAGGATTTATGAAGTTGTAGGCCATTCTTAGAGAGCCTTAGAAATTAGGCCCAAATGTGTAGAAGGCATGAAGCCTTGGGCCTCACTTGGTGATAGTAAAGGCCTTTGGCCCAACCTTAGAAAGACATGTTATTTGGACCCAATCTTAGTTGGCCTTTGAGGCCTTAAATGAGCCCTTCAATTTGGACATAAAATCCACTCAATAGCCCACACCAAAAGCCCACAACCAAGAGACTTACACAAATGGCCCTACAAGCTCATCATGGCCCAAAAGCCTTGTCTTCCATTTTTACACTTCTAATTGAAGCCCATATACACCATACCATTGGTTGCCCTCAAGACTAAGAATTGCCACACGACCCTAAGGTACTTGACCATATTAAGCTTCTAACTTGAGTTAAGGGCATTAATCAACTTACACATGATTAGTTACATCTAAACCATATTTTAAACTTAATTTTTCTTCAAATTATTTCCCACATTTTTTGTCTGAAGTTTGTTGATTTTATTATTGATTTGCATTATTCTTAGACTAATTAAGAAGTTTAATCTTGACCCAACACATGTCAATAGAAGCAAAGCCATGTCAATGCCCAAATCACCACCATTCGGCACTTAGGTGCACTCTCGTGTGCATTGCACCAAATAAGCCCCTAGTCTATGCCATTTACACCATTTTTTCGAGGGAGATTTCATCATTTACACCTCACCTTAACCCTCCTAGTTCAATTCTAGCAATGGACGAATTGTTTCCAAGAAACCCAACCAATTCTATTACAAGCATAGTTGAAACCAAACCGAGTGGCCGTGGGTTTCAATTGAATTTTTTGCTCTTGGTTGAGCAAACTCCACATGCCACCACCCCTTCCCTCCAATGCTCAAGAGTCCCTCAAGTCATCATGGGAGTTTTGACCCAAGCTATCCCTAAACAAAAACCACGAACAGATGGGCATCCAAACTTGAACCACTCAGCGACCTCAATTCACCCCCTTCCATGAGCTGCACACACTTGAGCACTTGGTAGCCAATCCATCCACCTTGCACCACTTGAAAAAGCCTTCAAAGAGTGTCATTATACCTGCACAAAACAACCATGGAGAAAGGACAAGATGGTGAGGCAAGCATGAGATGAAAGCTAGCCAGTTTTGAGACCCTTACCCAACGGCATCTTGGCATGACCTCATTGCATTTTTTTTTTCATTTTTGTTTTTAATTTCTGCACCATGGTAGCACTTGCACCCACATGACTCAATGCAGCACCTTAAAAATGGAGAAATGATGGAGGTTTGAACACTATTCACCTGCACAAGTCATGACACAAGCTAAAACTTGCATCACCACACTCCACCGCCTACTTCAACCAAGCCCCATGCCCTTCTTGAAGCCTATAAATACCTCCCTCACTTCCTCATTTCTCCACACCACTCCTCCAAGCCTTCTCTTGAGTTCTTGAGAGCATTTCTCCCCCTTAGTGTGCAAGAGAATGAAACCGAGTGAGAGTTTGAGTGTAAATACCAATTTAACCCTTTTAACTATGAACATCTTTCTTAGTGGTTCGAACCCTAACATAGTATAAGTTTGATTGCAGCCGCTTTGATTTTCTAAACTCAGGAAATTTGTAAGTTGGCCTCTAACTTATTGATAAATGTCACATTCATGTTATAATTGTCATTTTGAGCATGAAACATAACATTGGGCATTTGATTAAATTCTTCAACATGACATGTGCATTTTTGTTTATCATTTGAACATTATGTGAAGCTGTCATTTTCATACTTCGCAAACACATGTCGTGAAAAATATGTTTCAAGCATGGTATGAAAGTTTAATTTTTATCACGATCCCAAAAACTAGGATGGAGAATTATCTTAGTATAACTCCCATGTCCACTTTGGAGTGATTAAAAAAGGAGTGGTAACCCCTGGGTTAACGAAGAACAGTCAATGGACTTCGAATGTGTTCTTTTTAAAGAACACTGAAGCGAAGTTAAATTTTATGAGACCTAAGGCTGGTAGGTGTATATGTTATGATATTGCGATATTATGATGATGATATTGTTATGTTACCAATGCATTGAAAACGAGTCTGTAGACAACGTAGTTTCAACATGAGTTGTACTACAGTCACCAGGTGGTACTCACAGTGCATATGAGGAACTATGATGATACCATACACTATGATGTAATGTTCATGTTAATATGATTGTTAGTGATGCTTAACGATGATGAATTGTTATGTTTTCGAAAGTTGAATTGAAAAATGTTCTCTGTAAGAAAATGTGCATCAAAGTTTTTTTGAAAACGTTGTGGAATCTGGATGGGAGACAAATACAAATTTTTTGCATAGCATGCATTTCATATTTATCATTTATCATGCATATTTTATCTTTGTGCAAGTTGGTTGTTTAACTTACTATGATTTCAAGTAAATGTCACCCCTGGTGGACCCACTATCATTCCACTTAGGATGATAGAAGTTGTATCATGGCCAGACTTGATCGAAGATTAGATCTTATTTTGATGTTCATAGTTTTAACCCTTCGCACCTTAGAGCGTATGAAGGAGTTGATATAATTATGGAGACTTATTATTTGAAGTATTTTGTATTGAGGATATGCTACCTTGTCGTTTGAACTCATGAAGAATATTAATGCAATTGGGATGTTTTAGGGTGCGTTTGGATGTTGAAGTGAGTTGAGTTGAGATAATAAAATATTGTTAGAATATTATTTATTATTATTATTATTATTTTAGGATTTGAAAAAGTTGAATTGTTTATTATATTTTGTATTGGGATTTGAAAAAGTTGTAATGATGAGTTGAGATGAGTTGGGAGAATTCTACCCTTTTTCTCTCTACGGAATAGGGTTTTCCCTACCGCAAGGTTCTTGGCCTTCACGTGAGGATGCGTGGCAGCCATAGATGGTGGCACGAGTCGGCCTTCCTTTGCCAACCTGGTGGCTGCCGTCCCTCAACCCATACCTGAGATGATGCTTGTGCCCAGACCTCCAAAGATGGTGGAAGGAGAGGTTTATTTTCAGTTTACCAAAGTGGAGATTGCATATTCAGTGGAGCCGTTCCGCTATTTCGTCGTGCTCAAGTTTTTGAAGCAACACCCTTCTTTGGACGCCGTGCGTGCGTATCTTCAATGAGGAGACCTCGTAACGTCTTTGCACGTATGACTAATGAAGCCGACTTTACCAAGGCATTGTCACGGGAGGTCTGTGAGATCAATGGGATCTTTTATCGTGCATTCAGATGGTCACCAGATTTTAATGAGGATGCAAAGTCTTCAAGGGTTCCGGTATGGGTTTCTTTGCCGGGTCTCCCTCCAAATTTTTATCAAGAAGCTTTCTTGAATATCCTTATGGTTCCTATTGGGACGTTTATTCGTCGTGATAATCCGACTCGTTGCGCTACGAGAACGGATGGAGCAAGATTATGTGTGGAAGTTGATGCTGCAAAACCTCCCCTGACTCATTTTCGGATTGGGGCACTGGGGTTGCCCTCGAGTCGAAAGCAAGAGATCGTCTATGAAACGCTCCCTGCATATTGTTCTTCTTGTAACATGTAGGGTCATAACTGGCGGACGTGTAAACCTGGACAAGCTGGAAAGAATGGGAAAAATCAAGTTGGTAGGAAAGGCCATTCAGAGACAAAGAAATTGGTAGAAGATCAGGGGATAGAGTCGAGTGCTTCTGATAATGTTGAAATTCCCCCTCTTGTTGTTGTGGAAAATATTATGAGGATAGGAATGGAAATAGAGGATGTAGGGGAGGAGGTCATGACTGAATTAATTCCTCCATCGACAGATCCTATGGTGCAGTTGGTATCCGAGAAGGAAGATCATTCGGTGCAGTTGGTAGACCATGTGGTGCAGTTGGTAGCTGAGAAGGAAGATCATTCTGTGTAGTGGATGACTAAATTAATTCCTCCAGTGACATATCATGTGGTGCAATTGGTGCCACCTCCTGAAACAGGCTGAAAAGGAAATGGTGTTAAACGTTGATGATCTAGATTATGATGGGAATGTTATGGGCTTGTGTCGAGTGGAGCATTCTATGGATATTCATCAGAATATGCTTGAGGTCCTGATTGCGGACGTGAATCCGATAGTCGTGCAGAATTAGCCATTGGTAGAGAGGACTCTAATGAGGAAGTTGATGAACAGATCCTTATGGAGGAAAATATTTCTTCGGAACCGAAACCAGAACACCATCCAGAGGTTTTTTTACAAGAGATTATCTTACAGAGTCCGAGGTGAATGAATGTAAAAAGAGGTATAAGAAAAAGATGTTTATTAAAATGTGAAGTTCTTCTCGTGTTCTTGCCCAAAAATCTAATCTAGTTCAATGATTGATTCCATCTTGGTATGGAATATTAGAGGGGTTGGGACCTCTAGAAGTAGATTAAAGATGTTGGTTGGAAGATTGAAACCGAAAGTTGTTGCTTTATTAGAACCATTTCAAAATTTAGAGGGTGCTCGTAAATTGGCAAGATGTCTATATTTTGATAATTTTATTTCAAATGAGGTGGAAGGAGGAAAAATATGGATTTTCTGGAGTAGTAATTATAAGGTGCAAGTTGCCAGGATGGGAATGCAATTTATTTCAGTTATTGTAGGTGATGGTGCAGAGAAGTTTTTGCTGTTTGTGATTTATGCCAAATGTTCCTGGGCAGAAAGGCGATACCTGTGGGAAGATCTCAGCATTAATAATTTGGGTTCAGAGCCTTGTGTATTTGTGAGGGATTTTAATATTATCCGGAATGATTCAGAAAGGAGAAGAGGTCGACCTTGTCCTAATGTCGCTATGGATGATTTTAATGATTGGATTCATCAAGGGGGTCTTATGGAAGCGGCTACGAAAGGGAGTGTGTTCACTTGGTGTAATGGGCAGTCAGGTTTGGCTCGCTCGTGGGCACGACTTGATCATGCTCTAACGAATAGTTCTTTCATTAATTTGTTTCTTAATGCTATTTATTCATATTTGTCGCATTCCACTTCGGTTCATGCCCCCATGTTCATTGAGCTCAAAAAAGATCCTTTCTCTTATGGGCTGGCTCCGTTTCATTTTCAACAAATGTGGGTGGATCATCTTGGTTTCCTGGATTGTGTTCGCTTTGCTTGGAATTTACGAGTGGAAGGTTCTCCATTACAGATTTTAAGCAGGAAATTAAAACAAACAAAGGTGATGCTTCGGGAATGGAACAAAAGGGTATTTGGCCGAACTTTGGGTCGTATTGATGCCCTTGAAAAATAGGTTGAGGTGATTGAACAACAACTTCAAACAACTTGGGAGGTTAATTTGGAGAGAGAGCTACATGAGGCAGTCTCGACTTTGGCTGGTTGGAGGTGTCGGGAAGAGATGAGATTGGCACAAATGGCTAAGTTGAAATGGAAGGTGGAGGGCGATCGTAACTCAAAGTTCTTTCATGCTTGTCTTGCTAACAAGAGAAGGAAAAGAGTGCTGGAAATGAGATTGAATGGGGTGGTTCATGAGAGTCTGGAAAGCATACACCAAGGGGTGGTGGAGTTTTTTCAAACCTCACTTCAAGGGGATCCACCTGTAGAGCAACCTAGACTGGAAGAGATCATTGATCCGGTCATACAAGAGGAGGAAAATGTCACCCTACTTCACCCGCCTACGCTAGAGGAAGTTTTTGAGGCCTTGTCATCCATTCCAAATCATAGTACCCCGGGTCCTGATGGGTTTGGATCGGGTTTTTATAAAAGTAGTTGGGAGGTTGTTAAAGTTGATGTGTGGAAGGCAGTATTGGAATTCTTTACGGCAAAGCACCCTCCTAAATTTTTTACTGCCTCATATTTGGTTCTTATACCAAAGATGGAGTCACCCACAGGTTTTGATAAGTTTCGTCCTATTAGTCTTTGTTCTGTGTTTTATAAAATTTGCTCCAAGATTATTGTCTCTCTATTAACAGGTTTATTGCCTCGCCTGATTTCTTCGGAGCAAGGAGCCTTTATTCTTGGATGGAGTATTTTTGAGAACATTAGTATCACCCAGGAATTGGTGCATTCTATGAATAAAAGGATTCACGGGAGTAATATATGCTGAAAGTGGATATGGCAAAAGCTTATGATCGGGTGGACTAGGGGTTTTTGATAGCAGTCTTACGAAGGTTTGGTTTTTCCTCTCAATTTTTTGATTTGATTTATTCATGTGTTTCTAGCCCTTGGTATTCTGTCATGATGAATGGTACCGTTATGGGTTTCTTTCAGGGCGGTCGAGGTCTTCATCAAGGTGATCCTCTGTCTCCTTACTTGTTTATCATTCAACAAGAGGTCCTATCCCGATTGATCCATAGGAGCGTGCGAGAGAGTCAGTTTGGCCTTTTCTCTCAGGCCCGAGGTATGCCTATTGTCTCTCATTTGATGTATGTTGATGATGTCATTATTTTTTCTAATCGAAGTCAGAGGTCGGTGCGGGTTCTACAACAAATTCTGAGTCAATATGAAAGGTGGTCAGGACAAACTATCAATGTTTAGAAATCCGCTTTGTATTGTTCAGATAAAATTCCTACTAGGCGCAAGCTGCGGTTTTTACATCAGACTGGCTTTATGGAGGGGAATTTCCCTTTCAAATATCTAGGAGTGCCCATAATTGGGGGAGATTGAAACAAGCTCAATTAGAAGACATGGTGAATAAAGTGAGGCAAAAGATCAGTGGCTGGAAGATGATGCTACTTTCTACGGGAGGAAAACTTGTTCTTTTGAGGCAAGTTATATCCAGCATGGCTATTCACCTATTTGCTGTTTTACAGGTCCCTCAAGTTACTATTTCCAAGATTCAGAGATTGATGAGCTCATTCTTTTGGGGAGAAGCCGATGGGTGAGATAAAAAGAAAAGGGTGGCATGGAATCATATTTGTAATTTGTGGAAGGAGGGGGGGCTTGGTGTACGGAGTCTTCAGGACACTCAGAAAGCCTTACATATGCGCTTTGCTTGGAACCTTATTCAAGGTAGTTCTTTATGGGCTAATTTTTTCAAAGCAAAATATGTTGGATCAAAGCCGTGGTCTCTCATAGATACTAATAAAGGATCTAGATTTTGGAGAATGGTTGCTAATTGTATTCCATTGTTGTTAAATAATTCCAATTGGAAGCTTAGAGAGGGAGAGATTTTTTTTCTAGTATGATAAATGGAGGGATAGTGGTCCCCTGATTAATGATATGCCTTTAGTGGGTTCACCCCTTTTAAAAGTTAAAGATTGCAGGTTGTCGGATAGTTAGGATGTGGAGTTCTTGGAGAATTTAGAAGGGCGGGAAAAGGTGGATGAGATTGTAATCACTTTATCTAGGCCGAATTATGGGAAGGATGTTCTAATTTGGACTCCTACAGATACAGGTATTTTCTCTACAAAATTTGCGTGGAATTGTATTCGTATCAGAGGTACTCCTATGGATTGGCATGCGTAGATTTGGCATAATAGTCTTCCTTTAAAAATGTCTATCCATTTTTGGAGGGCTTGGCATATGGCCTTGAGTGTGGATGATAGATTGCGGCGTATTGGTATTCCTCTTGTTTCCAAATGTGATTGTTGTAATAATGGTCATATTGAAGACATTAACCATGTGCTCTTTGAGGGTGATTTTTCACAAAGAGTTTGGTCCTTTTTTGGCAATCTTTTTGGTATCCCTCTTGGTAGATCTTGGAAACAGAATGCTGGGACTTGGTTTAGGCGTGCTAACTCCTCTTCGTAGGTGGGATTGATTGTTGGCATCATCCCCGTTATTGTTACTTGGTGTCTATGGAGGAGGAGGTGTCTAGCTCAGATGGAAGGTATTTTGGAAACTCATAACTCTGTTGTTCATTCTATTTGTGTTGTTAGGATCTCTTTGTTAGGCGGCTAAGCAAATCAAGAGTTTGTCCCATAGAGATGGCATGATCCTCGAGGCCCTGAGGATAAATCCGGTAGTTCCGAAAGTTCCATGTTGCAAAGTGGTAAGGTAGTTTAAACTGCCGTCGGGGTGGTATAAATTGAATTTAGATGGTAATAGTATTGGTAATCTAGGTGTAACACCCCGCTCCTTCCTTCTTACGTATGCTTCTTCCTTCTTACGTACATTCCTTCTTTATGACGTAAGCAAATCCTGAAGGCAGGAATTATGTGATTTATCTACCCTTCTATCTAGTGACTGTGAGACTCGTCATGCGTGCTGAACCATGATGGCGTGTTTAAAAGATATCGTGGGACTTTTAGGGCACACCTAGTGTTTTAAATGTGCTGAAATATTTATAAAGAGTATTTTCAGTGTTATTGAACTAAGCTTGATTTTAAATACGACAATTATAATATTCTTGAAGAGCTCCAAAAATATTATAATTGTCAGAAATCATTTTAAGATCATTATTAAAATGATTTCAACTATTTAAGATATTATAGGATTTAAATTATGTTGAAAAATTTTATTAATTAAATGGTTTTATTCCCTTTAATATGTTAAGTAAGACTTCATCATTTTATTAATGATGAAGGAATATTATTTTATAAAATAAAGTTAGTTTAAAATAATATTCTACCTTAATTCTCTAAGCGCTTTTAATTAAGTTAATGTTTATGCATTTTAAATCAGTGTTTGAGATCCATCGTTAGATCGTTACGTGGATCCCCAGACGAAGGGACTGGGTTAAATACCCAGACCCCCTCTCTTTCTTCCTTACTTTTCCCCAGGTCTCTCTCTCTCCTCCCTCTCCCTCAAGTGTACGCGGTACGCTGCATGACTCCACCCCAAGCCGAATGCTCCACTCTTCATCCCGGCACCGCCGTGCGCCGGTGAGCCTCACCTCCGCCACCGTTGGCACCACCTCACGCCGGCGACCCCCCACCGGCAAACCCAGCTTCCACCTTGCAACCGTCCTCCCCCACGCACGTACACAACCTCTCATGCACGGTTTCACCGTGCGCAGCCTCTCTATCGCCGTACGCGGCCGCCCAAGCCACCACACTGCCACCGACAGCCTCCCTTCTCATCGGTGAACTCCCATGGAACCCCAAGCCACGGGAAGCCCCCTCTCCCCCGCCGTCGCATGCACGCACGAAACCCATTTATGGGTTTCGCATGGCTTCAAGGCCACCGACGGCCCTAGCGCCGCCGTGTGCCGGTTCCAGCTCCACCAAGCGCCTCCCCTGGCCACCATGGCTCCTCCCCGAGCTCCTCCAGGCCAGCCAAGCTCTCCAGCCCTCTCAAGCTCTCTCACTCTCCCACGGCTCCTCTCCACTTCACAGCCTCGATCCACCGTGGCGCCACCCCAGTGCCTCCACGAGTTCCACTGCACCTCCCTCAGCCCCTCCATGGCCAGCCACGACCAGCCAAGCTTTTCCCCCATTTCCATGCCTCAAGACCCACAGGTTCCCCTTGGAAACCCACGACTTTGCCTTGTGCCGCCACCTCAGCCGCCATGAAGACCACTAGCAGCCTCCCTTGACCTCCCTTAGTCCAACCCTAAGCCCGAACCACCACTTTGAGTGGTGGGTAGCCACTGCACGTGATGGACAACCACTGCGCGTGGCTGACTGCCATTGTAAATGGCTAGATCCGTCGTGTTATGCTCCTTGCCACCATCACAAGGCCACCACGAGCCTTTCCAAGACCACACCTAGCTATCCAAATACCTAAACGGTCCTCGTACGTGGTGTAGCCGCTCCGTACGTTCCTTCTAACGTCATCGACCGTGACGGGCAACAAGCAACGTACGGGTTATCCCAACGATGGTATAACCCTCTATCCCTTGTTATTTATGTTATTAGTTGACTAGGTTGTGGACTGTGCTGTTGGTATTTGTGGAGTTGTGGTATTGTGATGTGGTGTTGTGTAATGAAGTGTTGGACATTCTGTGTAGTGAAGTGTTGGGCATATCTGTGTAGTGTTGTGGACTGTGTTGTAATTGTGGCGTGGTGTATGTGGAATGGGAAGAGTACACGCCGAGTGTCATCTGTGTGGCGTGACGTATATGAATGGAGTACATGTGGAGTGATGCACCATATGGTGGATATGCCATAATGGTGATGTGGCATGGTGTGTATGAAGGAAGTACATGTGGAATGTACTTCGTATGCGGAGTGATGCACCATGTGGCGGATATGCCATAATGGTGGTGTGGCGTGATGTGTATGAGGGGAGTACATGCGGAATGTACTCCATATGATGGATTGATGCACCATATGGCTTGTACGCCATCGTGGTGATGTGCCATAGCATGTGAGAAGGGAGTATGCATAGGTGCAGCGATACACCGTGTGGCGTGTCGCAGAGATAAGGATGGTTGAGTGGTTGTTGGGCTTAGAACATGGTGAATAGTGTCGGGAACTGTGGAACAGTGTCCTGTAGTAGTTATAGTATAGCCTGTAGTCTGAGGTGACAAGTGTCACTATGTTGGACTTACGGCTGGAAGTACGGGTGAAGAGAGTACGCAGCGGAAGCATGACTGGGCGACGTCATTTTGTGACGTGGTTTCTGACAGTCGTGCTTGCGATGGGTGAAGTGATAGGGTATGAATGGCGTAACGGGAACATGACGAGATGTCACAATGTGTCGGGAGTACGTGAGGAACCTTACTCACGATGGGTTAGGAATTGACGTAGCAGAATATTGGGTGACGCAATAAGGTCACGGTGTAGCTTGGGAATAGTCTCGAGCTATATGACGTGACATAAGGTGTAGTTATGAATGGAGTCTTATCGTGTTAAGTGTTGGAATGAACTGTCAAAAGGGACAGGTAGCATGAAGAGTCATGCTAGCAGGGTTAAGAGAAGGTTGTTATCAGAGTATGGTGCTTGGTTATACATGCAGGTGATCAACGTGTTATATGTTGATCTTAGGTGATAAAGGGGTAAGGTACATGCGTAATCTGGTGAGACACATGTGCCGGACGGATTCACCATATGTAATGGGTAATCCGTCCTGAGTATAGTTGCACGGTGCTTAAGCCTCAGAGTTGGATTAGAGCCGTGTGGTTTATATGGATGGGAATGAGGATTAGTATGGGCTAAGGTGCATGAAGATAGTGACGAGTGTACTGTCTAAGGAAGGGTGCGTGACTTAGTCGGTCTGAGTCATGCATCGAGATGAGTTCAATAAGGAGAGTAAGACGAAGGTCCTAGTGTCTTAATCCTAAGGTGAATCATGGATTCACTTTAGTGGATGAGCACTAGAGGCAAGACCTTGAGTTGGAAGATGTGGTGACCGTAATGGATCCCCGAAAGTCTTGTCATAGTAAGGGACATGGAAGAGCACGGGATAGAAGGAGAGTATTCCAAGTGAAGCATAGTTTTATTTCTAGTTTAAGTTGCTTATGTACTAGATAGAGAATGACGCTAAGGTATGTGTATGCATGTAGGTTGCCATCTGACACGCACATGAATGGACTGCATGATATGCAAGTAGCATGGAGTCCAGGTAAGCGTTACGTTCATACTCTTCTAGAGTTTTCTAAGATGCAAGAAACATTTTTCCCTTTAAGATGCTTTAACAAAAGAAATGAAAGATGCTTTATGAAAGAAAACGATAAGTGTTCAAAGGTATACGTACGTACGACCCCTCCTTGGCAGCCCCTATTTACGCACCCAAAGTATTAATTGTACGCATGTGAATGGATGACTATACGGTGTATCTATTGTATGTACTTTCTAAGAAAATTCACGAACTGATGTAAATGCATGAAAGACATGAAAAACGGATGCTTTTATGGATCCTACGAATTGACGCTTTTATGGATGCCATGAGGTGATGCTCATGGATACCATGAAAGACAACGTTTAAGGTGATGCTTATGGATGCCATGAAAGCTGACGTTTTAAATGTTTTATGATGCCATGAATGGATGTTTTATGAATGCCCTGAAAAGATGATGTTTAAGCTCATGCTTTTAAAAGATCGATGTTTTCTCACGAAAATGAATGTTTTCTCATGGAAGGACATGTTAAATGAAAGATAAGAAAAGAATGAAAGATCAAGCTCTTTCGAGTTGACATGAATGAAGGAAAGAATGAACGAAAGCATGAAATGTATGAAAATGCGTAACAACCATATGAATGAATGAAAATGGGTACCCAATGAATGAATGGGCAGATTGCAATACCGGGCAGTAGTGCTGGTAGTGCACCCAGTGCTGCACCCTAACGGAATGGGATTCCAACCCGCGGCCACGGGCGAATCCATTGGCCATAAGGCCGCTAACCCTAACACACGGGGCGTAACAGTGTGTACCGGCCTATGAAAGTGATAAGAAAGAATGCATGTATTCATGAATATATGAATGCATGAATGCACGAGAGTACAACTCTTTAAGAAATGAAGGCACTGATGGGAGAAACGTTTTACGACAAGAAAGCCTTTTAAAAGCAAAACCCCGTCCAGTGACTCTTGAAGAAATGAAGGCACTGACGGGAGACACGTTTACGAAAAGAAAGACTATTAAAGAAAAATCCCGTCCAGTGACATTTTCAAACGAACGCATGTATGACACGTAAGCATGCACGTAATAGTATGTACGAATGATGAATGCATGAATGAAAACCTATGTTATTATATTTTAACTGTATGAAGTAATGCTTACGAGTATTCGACTCATTTTAGTTTTTATGTATGCCCCTCCCTCCACAGGAACTGAATGGCCAGGATGAACACGGCCCATGGGGAAGAGCACGGAAGTCTAGGCATGAGTTTTAAATGTACGAGATGCATTTTTATTATTAAAATTGATGTTTTCCGCTGTAAACCTCTTTTATTTCCAAAACACATTTTATTTTATAAACGTAGAGTCTTGCACCATGGGTATGCAAGTGAAAAGTTTTAAATCGAAAGGTAATTCCCGTCGTCCTTTCTAAAATATTTTATAAAAAGTCCCACCACAAGGACGGGCGTTACACCAGGTTCCTGTGGGCTTGTCCAGGCTTACGCATCTCATATTGGTTTTGGTTCTAATAACAAAGCGGAACTCATGGCACTCCTTCACGGATTGAGAATCTGCAAATCGTTGAACATCTTGAATGTGATAGTTGAAATGGATTCTATGGTGGTTATCTCTTGGTGGCTTAGAGGGAGATGTGGCGTGTGGTACCTAGACGATTTTTGGGAGGAAATTATTGATTTATCCGGCACAATTCATTATCGTTTCCAGCATGTTTTTCGTGAAGGTAATAGGGTGGCGGATTGGTTAGCCAAGGAAGGGGCTTCATGTACTGAAGGGGCTTTTTCTAATCATTATAATATGCCTTGGGTTGTTCAAGGCCTGATTCGTTTGGATTCTTTGGGCCTTCCCTCTTTACGATGTTAGGTCTAGTTTCTTTGTGGTGGTTTTCCTTTTTCCTTTTTGTTCCATCGGCTTGTTATAGTTGTTTTTTTTTTTTTTTTTGGTTTGTGGTCTTTTGGGGTTGTCCATGGACCTTGTCTTGTTACCACGATATTCTTCTGCCACAAGTGATGGCTCTTATTAATAAATATGGGAGGGGGTCACTATTAGACATGTGACATTCTGCTCTTGTAAAAAACAATGAGGACATACGTTTGGGATATACTTATATATTGTACGATTATTTACGTTCGAATAGTATATTAATTGTTCGAATGGTTTTGGGCTAAAATCAAGTGCACTAAAGCTAGGCGCCATTTTAAAAATTTCAAAACCGAACGGTTTATAAATACATTTGAACGGAATGTCCAAAATGTTCAAATAGGATATTGAACCATTCGAATGGAATCTCCAAGGTTAGTGAGGCGTGATCACGTACGGGAGAAAACATTTCCTATTTATTTACCTACATTTTAGGAAATCTGGTGAGGAATATTCAATTTTTATAGTTCAAATGAACTCATAAAGCAATCGAATGGATAATGGATAAAATAAAGTGCTCTGAAGTTAGGCGCCATTTTAAAAATTTGATGTTCGAACGTGTAAATTAGCATTCGAACGCAATGTATCATAATTTAACGCCCTTGACTTCCAGTCCAGGGTTCGTACCGAGTATTTTTGTAACACCTGGGTCCAGTAACAAGCCATTTTTCTAAAATTTTTGTTTTTGGATTTATACGTAGAAAAGTCCAGTTAATTTTTTCAAGTACTATTTTTAGAGATTGAATCGAAGCCTTTTTCTCTCTGAAAAAGCCCAAACGACATATGCCCAAAAACCCAAGGTCCTCACCCATTTGTTTTAAACCGTGAAGACCAACTATCAATTTATGATCAGTTTTCCCCACCCCGCACGACTCTATTCCCATGCACGTGCACATGTCTTTTCCGTTTTCGTTTGGTCCTCAATCACATATATAAATACACCTTACACGCTTTCATGCATTGTCACCTCCTTCAAGTCCTATGGTTACAGCAGCCCTTGTTTTAACTTCAGCAAGCCGCAGCACCTCCTCACAGTCACCACAGGGGAACCCAGACCAACCATCATTTTTCTTGCCATACGCAGATCTGCCTTGCACCACCACTAGCCACAGAGACTACCTCCTCAAATGACCTGGCCGTGAATCAGTAACTCTCCACGATGCCCAACGGTTTTAGCCCCCACGTCGCAGTCGCCTCCACCGCCCTTCACCTCCGTGCCCAGCCCACGCGAGATCGGCAGCCACCTGCATAGAGAACCGAAGACCCCTATTTTTGCTTCTCGAAACAGAGCACCCACCCCTCGAACTCCCCCACCGTAAGCAATGCAAACCCACCACCTAGTTAGTCACGGCCCCAACCTGCTCAGCTGTTTGGTACCACTTCTGTTTCTGCATCATCGAGCAGCAGTAGCTACAGAACAGCCCAAGCCACTGACAGCACCTCCATGTCACTCTCTCTCGGCTTAGTCTTTATCTCCCTCACGTTTTACTCTCTCACTGTGTTACTCTCTCTCTCTCTCTCAGTGCTCCGTCACGATCACCACCCACCACTGCCCAGCTCTTCGTTCGTCGCAACTTGCTCTCTCCCGGTGAGTCTTCGTAGCACAACTAAAGTGGTGAAAATATGGTTTACATAAAGCTGCTACAAGAAGAAGAAGAAAGAAAAAACAATGATTTACAATATTACAAGTTTGCCATTAAGGCCCACGGGCTTGACTTGTGTTGGACTTATTTTAGATGGTTTTGTGTTTTAAAAATATTATGGGCTAGATTTCACTTTTACATAAATTATTCTAGTTATTTTGGGTTTGGTTTAAATGGGTTATGTTTTTAATAAATGGTCTCGGTTTAATTTTACTTAAGAAAATACATGCTTTTATAATGATAATGATAAAGATTTGTAATATGGGATTAGTATTATTATATTTTTAATATATTTTTAGAAGTACAATGTAGTGCAAGACTTTTATTTTGAACTCTTTAAAGAGAGACTAATTAAGTCTATTTTAATTAAATGATATTTTTTGCTTTGTCTACTTTAATAGATTTTGATATAATTATGTTATCCAATTTTATATTTATAGTTTGATTACAATAGTAAATAAGTACGATTTTTTATTTTTTTTTATTTTTTAGTCGAAGTGATTAGATGGACATTGATGACCTTAGAAAGAGATGATATGTTTTGAGGTTATGAGAATTTTAGGTTTTGAGAAACTAAAATAGGTTAATTTAGAAACTTAGGGTTAAATATCGAAATATGTGTTCAAATGAAATTTAAGGGAATTACGTGATTATTTTATAGGTGACGATTAATATTTGTTCGGCATTTTTGAGGAAATTTCTGAAAAGTTAAGAAGTCCAGGTAAGCGAGGTTCCTATACTAAACTTTGCATAAAATAAAATAAAATGAGGTTGCTTTTGAAAATATGCAGGTTTGTTTTGAAAAGAAACCAGAAAACAACCTCAGATATGTGTTATGCATATGCATAAAAGCAGTATAAGAGAAAATATTTTCTGTCATGACTGGTGTAGACATGAGCTAATTTGTGCATTCTGTTTCTGATCATGCAAAAAGAGCGAATATGAAAATCTAAAAGTTTTTGTTGTGAATAAATAAAAATTTTTTCATTCTATCTATTTCGAACATGTGAAATTATCTGAAACTATTCAGTATTTGGTTTTGATATGATGTGGCATCTGAAAACCTTGGCATGAGATTCTGATTCTGTATTCTGATTAAAGTCTGATTCTGATGGTTCTGTTATGTTCTGATAAGGCCCAACCACGGGTGATAATAGTGGATACGACCCAGCCATGGTAATAATAGTGGCATACAGCCCAACCACGGGTAATAATAGTGGATATGGCCCAACCACGGGTTATAATAGTAGATACGGCCCTTCCACGGGTTATAATGGTGGTTTATAACCCTACCACGGGGGTTAAACAGAGTATTTGGCCCAACCACGGGTTATAATAGTATATACGACCCTTTCACGGGTTATAATGGTGGTTTGTAACCCTACCACTAGGGTTAAACATGGTATCTGTCCCGATGTGATGCTCTGATTGATCAAGATGAGGTTTCAGATTTGAATATGCCAAAAGGAATTCTGAATAAGAATGTTTTTCTGAAAGTTTCGCTCTGATATTTTTGTAACATGTTTTGATATCTGCATTATGAAAGTAAATGTTTCTGTTTCTGCATTTTGAAGATAAACATTTTGTTTTGCATTCTGAATTCTGAAAATGCTCATGTTTACATACTAGTATATGTTCTCTAATTACTGAGTTGTTGATAACTCACCCCTTATCTCCTAATATTTTTCAAATAATTTTGATGGTTCAGCTGGAGAACAAGAGTATGAAGTTTTAGCAAGGTGTGATGATCGTAGTGGAATAAGTGCTTAAGGGTACATGTTTATTAGAGAGTTTTTTTTTAGTAGGTTTATTGTAACACCCCAATGGAAGGCCCAAACCACATGACCTATACTCCAAAAGGACTAGTCAATGATACAATTAGAGCCCTATTGGAACCTTATAAAGAGCAAGAACTTCTCCTTCCCAAGCAATGTGGGATCCCATACACCACCTACCCTTATCTATATCATATGGGGGTATCACAATCTACCCCCTTAAACTCCCGACGTCCTCGTCGGGCCTGTCCATTGTAGGTGGCACGACTCAAGTCCCACATTTCTGGTTGGGATAGGCTCTGATACCATTTATTGTGATACCCCCATATGATATGGATAAGGGTAGGTGGTGTATGGGATCCCACATTGTTTGGGAATGAGAAGTTCTTACTCTTTATAAGGTTCCTACTCTTTATAAGGTTCCAATGGGGCTCTAATTGTATCATTGACTAGTCCTTTTGGAGTATAGGCCATATGGTTTGGGCCTTCCATTGGGGCGTTACAAATGGTATCAGAGCCTATCCCAACCAGAAATGTGGGACTTGAGCCGTGCCACCTACAATGGACAGGCCCGACGAGGACGTCGAGAGTTTATGGAGAGTAGATTGTGATACCCCCATATGATATGGATAAGGGTAGGTAGTGTATGAGATCCTACATTGCTTGGGAATGAGAAGTTCTTGCTCTTTATAAGGTTCCAATGGGGCTCTAATTGTATCATTGACTAATCCTTTTGAAGTATAGGCCATGTGGTTTGGGTCTTCCATTGGGGCGTTACATTTATGATTTTATGTTATTTGATATTTGGAGTCCTAGATATTTCTAAATATTTATCTAGTTTGGAAATTATCTCATTGAGGTATTTATTTGGTGTCCTAGTAGAGGAACATATATTTTTGTTTTGAATAAATGGATTTGTACTTTTTGGGAAGAAAAATGCTAGGGAGCCCGATTTGGGCTCCCGTTTTTTTTCTTGATAGCATTTTATCTTTTTTTTTTAGTTTTGTTTTTACTTAATACTTAAGAAAATATTTTTTAATAATATTGTATATTTTTTTTATTTTTTTTAAATATTTAAAAGTGTTAAAAAAATGATGTGAAAAAAAAAATAAAAAATTCTTTAAAGTTTTTTTTTCTCACATAATTTTTTTAACACTTTTAAATATTTTTAAAAAAATAAAAAAATTCACAATATTATTAAACAATATTTTCTTAAACACTAAGTAAAAAAAAACTAAAAAAAAAAATGCCCATCGGGCAAAAACGGGAGCCCAAATCGGGCTCCCTAGCATTACTCTTTTGGGAATATTTGGAGTATTAAAAATATGTTATGGAAGTTGGATTTAAGTTATAAGAGATAACTCTTCGGACCTCTGGGAACGGGGCGTTACAGTTTTGTTTTTTCATAGGAGGCAGTTAAGATCTTCGATGAGAGAGAAGCAAAGTCCTAGAGAGAGAGAGAGAGAGTACATCCTAGAGAGAGTGATTTAAAGTTGGTGTTTTGGGTTGATAGTGTTGGAGAAGTTGAGGATTGTATCTTTTTCAAATTTACCCTAGTTATTTTGAATTATTGTTGTAATACCCGAACCTATTAGGGAAAATCCTATATCATTAATTTATTTAAATCAAATTCCTTCTCCATGTATTTTAAATTAAGAATTTTCATTATTATGACTTTTTTTCAAAATCTGTAATTTTTTATTCATAAAATGATTCTATTTCATCTTAAAAGTTTTTTTCTATGTTCCAAACTTTGTATTACTTTTGTATCATGAGAAAAGAGTGTTAAATCACTAAGGTTGCAGAATTTTTTGTCTTACCCGTTGCTTTTCATCTTCAGCCCTCTTGGCATTCCATATTTTTCCTTAATTCCTTTTATCACTTTAGTTCCCCTCCAATTAGACCAAGTGTTGACAAGGCAAAGATTGTATAGTAACTTACAATCCCATCTCCTTTACACGAGTCTATCAGCAATATTGGGAGTAAGAAACAAATTCAGACTTGGTTGTACTTGCAGCTCCTGTTCAGGAATTTCACTTTGTTTTTCAATTTTATTTTCTTGCACTAATTTCCTCCTCCACATATATACTCAGTTGGGGAGTTAAATATACATCCTGCATGCTTTTCCAGCCCTTGTACGTATTGCACACTCTCTGAGTTAGGTCAGCAGTGCTGAAGCAAAATTCAGATTTATATCTCTTGGCGGTTTTTTTTTTCTTCTCCTCTCTTCAACTCAAGCCACTGCAACTAGTGTGTTTTGACCTTGAAGCCATCTTTAGAGATCTCTTAGCCACCATCTCAGTTGGTAAGTTTAAAAGCTCAGCTTTTCATTCTTGAGTTCAAGCTATGCACACAAACAACAACCATGTTTTCTTCTCCTTAAATTTTTGCTGCTATCCAGAATTTATGTTGTGAGTTTCACCTTCCGTCTTCACATATTGCCTCTAAATCTTGTGTATTGAGTGGAAAATCATAAGGAAGGAGAGTATGATCTGTAAATAGGATTAAACCCACATGTTAGAGCTCAAAGTACATCAGAAAATTTCAGATGTTTGCTACTTGTGCTGAAGCAGTTTCCCCTTCATTTGTATCTTAGATCTTCACTCTATAAGTCTGGAACTTTGGCTTAAATTTCATTCTCTAGAAGACTAAGTTCAGGTTAGTTTGAAAATCCTTCTTTTCCCTCTCAAAGTTCTCATACAGCACATAAAAGACAACAACAACACACTTGTATTAAGTTCTGAAATTTTCTGCACAGATTCTGTCATGGGTCTTCCAACCTCACTTGTTCCTTTTTTTATTTTTTTATTTGATACTTGTTTAGATGGGTGTGTAACCAAGTTGTGGGAAGGTAGGAGTAACCATAAATGGTGCAACCTACAGCTTGAAGAGGTAAGATGATTTTTCTGCCCTGTTTTGTTCTAAGTTGTACAGTTTCCACAAAAATTCTGCTATAGCTTTAACTCTACTTCTTCCTATTATTTGAATCACTTTTTAACTATGTTTAAGCCTTCATTTTTATGTGTTAAACCAGTAGAGATTAATTTGTATTTGAACCTTTTCCTCAAGCTAATAGCCTAAGTAAACAACCAAAGATTTCATTCAAACTATTAAGTTTTCTCTTAGAATTTTCTTGTTTATGAAGAACTATCCTTGCTGTTTTATGCTATGCTTATACAAAAAAAATGATGTTTCTTTTCAATTTTTCTTCAACACTAGTATCCTTTATTTATTTAGTTGGGATTATGGTTTAATGAAGGGAGTTTAATGCAAGAAAACAAAAAAGTTTCTGGCTGTCCTTTTTCTGTCAGAGAAGCTAAGCCCAGGAGTTTGTAGATCTGAAGCAAGGTTCGATGACTGTGTGGACACACAACGAAAACTGTACCGGAAAATAATATAACTGATATGGATTAATTGTTAATTTTAAAATGTGCAGCGAACATATTCAATTACTTCGATGCGATGGTGTAACTGATGCAAAAAAGAAGCACGAAGAAGAGTTTGCTGCTTGGTTTGAACAGACAGTATTACTAAACAATGTCTTACTCTCTACGAATTTCATACCACTAAAATATATTTTTTCCTATTTAATGTTAATATAGTTTATTAATGTAGTTTGTATCGAGATATGGTGATAATTCAGAAGACATCTCAAGTGAACTGTATGCTTTGGCATGTGGTCTACTAGGCAGGCCATTTAATACTCAGCATGTTTGGTACGTTGATATCGATTTCACATGGTTGACAGAGAACGATATAGAAAAACTCAAAATTGTGGGGTCGTTATCGAAGGAAGCCACGAGGAAGAGAATATTGATTTTTACAAAGTCGTCCAAGATAACATTAGGTTAAAGTACTTAGGGGAACATATGGTCTGGTTTTTTAAGTGTAGTTGGTGGGATGTCTCAAATCTTAGGTTGGGAGTGTGTAACAAAGAATATTTTGTGAGTGTTAATGCATCTCGCACATGGTATGAGGATGATCATTTCTTCTTGCTTGCCAAGCAAATTAAGTTTTTTACTTAGATGAACCGGAGTACAAAAACCCATGGCGAGCAGTACATAAGTTTGCTGTGATACCCCATATGATATGGATAAGGGTAGGTGGTGTATGGGATCCCACATTGCTTGGGAAGGAGAAGTTCTTGCTTTTTATAAGGTTCTAGTGGGGCTCCAATTGTATCATTGACTAGTCCTTTTGGAGTATAGGCCATGTGGTTTGGGTCTTCCATTGGGGCGTTACAAATGGTATCAGAGCCTATCCCAACCTGAAATGTGGGACTTGAGCCGTGCCACCTGCAATGGACAAGCCCGACGAGGACGTCGGGAATTTAAGGGGGGTAGATTGTGATACCCCATATGATATGGATAAGGGTAGGTGGTGTATGAGATCCCACATTGCTTGGGAAGGAGAAGTTCTTGCTCTTTATAAGGTTCTAGTGGGGCTCCAATTGTATCATTGACTAGTCCTTTTGGAGTATAGGCCATGTGGTTTGGGCCTTCCATTGGGGCGTTACAAATGGTATCAGAGCCTATCCCAACCTGAAATGTGGGACTTGAGCCGTGCCACCTGCAATGGACAAGCCCGACGAGGACGTCGGGAATTTAAGGGGGGTAGATTGTGATACCCCATATGATATGGATAAGGGTAGGTGGTGTATGAGATCCCACATTGCTTGGGAAGGAGAAGTTCTTGCTCTTTATAAGGTTCTAGTGGGGCTCCAATTGTATCATTGACTAGTCCTTTTGGAGTATAGGCCATGTGGTTTGGGCCTTCCATTGGGGCGTTACATTTGCACCAGGAAATGTATATAATTACATTCTAAAGGTGGATGGAATACAAGAAGAATTTGATAGTCCAACAAATGAAGAAGCATTTCAAGAAAACGAATCGGGCATTCATTTATTTGTTGATCTTAGCCCATATGACATGGTTTCATTGTGTAGAGAGGATATTGAACTAGAAGTAATTGAGTGCAGCTTGTCAGAAAAATATGAGTCAACTGAAGTTTCTAGTGAAGATGAGGGCTACTGGTCGAGCAAAGCTGATAGTGAATGATAGCTATTTATGTATAAGTATAGCTGTTGTAAACATAAGAATATTTTTGTGAATAACATTTTATTACAATTTTAAACTGTTATGCCTCCCAAACGCAAAGCAACTCGTTTCCCATCTCCATCCATTACCGACTCTCCAATTGGTTCACCTGCCAGGAATGGTGGGCCAACATCACCAGACCCATAATAATGTATGTTATATAGAAACTTGAGTTTATGTGATTATTTAAATAATAGTGTTTTGATATTATATGCTTTATAACTGTATAACTGTTGTAAGCCATTGCCGAGGTCGAGGTATTACTAGAGGTGTTTGCATAGAGAAAGTGCGGAAAGTGGAGAAAATTAAAGTTGATATTCCTGATGATCACATCGGTAGCTCTAGGGATCCGGTAGCTTGGCTTGCTTCCTATGTTGGTACCCTTATCTGCACATATGCACCGATGGATATATCCTCCAGGGCTAAGGTTCCCCAAGATGTGAAAGACCATATCAAAACTCGTTTCCTGGTAATAAGTTACTTAGAAAATAATTTATTAAATTATTACTTAATTTATAATTAGTTTGTTTTTGGACTAATCATTCCTAATTATTTCAAGGATGAGTTTGAACTTAATTTTGGCCGGCAAGAGGATTGAGTAACGGTTGATGAGCTGATGAACAGTATATTCTTGGGATACAAAGGTAGATACCATGCACACTATCAAAAATTCAATATTGCAACAGAGGCGTGTCAAAACCCATTGCAAAACATGCCATCAAATGAATGGGAGAAACTTAATGATAGGTTTGAAGATCCAGTATATCAACTAATTTCGTTGTTACCTTTCTTTGTGCTATATGTTAGATGCATTAAATAAATATAGGAATAATGTTGTTTCTTTTCTTGTAGCAATGGAGTACTATCAACAAAGTAAATAGAGCAAATTTAACGATACACCATCATGCAGGTTCTAGATCTTTTCATCAACTATAAATAAAATTGGTAACGTTATACTTGTTTCCGTTAAATATTAACATATCAACATTTGTGATTGAAGTTAGAATATAGACTTTCCTTTTTTAGGAAAAACATAGTCCTACTGACTATAATCTGAAACAATTGTATGTTAAATTGCAAACAAATCGTGATGGTATTTTGACTATAATAAGATTTATGTTATTTAAACTATCTCTAATGATTTCTCTCTATCTCTCTCTCTCTTTTTTTATTGTAGGAGAAGATGGTTTCACTTTGGAAAAATGCTAATGTTGCAATTGATGAATCCTCTGTTAACGATGTTGAGATCTTTTCTCAGGTTCTTGGATCCCGTTCTAGATATTTGAGTGGTTTAGGAAGTTTTGTTAAGCCTTCCCCAACATCATTCTCTTCTCAAGTAAGATCGAATAACAACTCTCGGGATTTAGTGGAAGTAAAGCTCAAGATCGAACAATTGAGGTCCAAGCAACGAGAGTTTGAGGCTCAATTACATTTGGCAGCGGATATGGAGGCGTGATTAGAACAAAACATGCAGAAGAAGCTGGAAATTCAATCCCAAAAAATGTTTGAACATATGCAGCTAATGACGTTCCAGAAGTTTATGCCACCAGCAACTTAGAACTTATTTTCTTATTTTATGTCTTTTGACTTATTTTGACTTAATGCAACATTTGAACAGTTGTGATATTTTAATTATAATATTTAAATGTAATTTTCTTATTTTAGATTTACAGTTTACTGTATCATGATTATCGTTTGAATGTAATGCCATTTTAGCATGAAATGTTATATGATACATTGAGTATTTGATTACTTGCTTACATGACATGTGAAAGTCTCACAATTTTTAGCATATTGCATATAAATGTAATTTTTGCATGAAGCTCACTACATATACACATGTCATGAAATACGTTTTATTCAAGCATTGCATAAAAATAATTTTTATCAAGACCCCAAAGGCTAGGATGGGGAATTATCCTAGTGGAACTCCTCTGTTCACTCTAGAGTGTTTCAGAATGGAGTAGTAATCCCTGGGTTGACAAAGAACATTCAACGGGATTCGAATGAGTTCTTTTTAAAGAAAGCCGGTGCGAAGTCCAATGTTATGACACCTAAGGCTGGTGGGTATACATGTTATGATATTATGATGTTATGTTATATTACTAATGCATTGAGAACGATTCTACAGATAACGTAGTCTCAACGTGAGTTGTACTACGGACACCAACAGGTACTCATAGGGCACATGGAGAACTATCATAATACCATACGTTATGTTAATGATGGCTTTAATAAAGATGAAATGTTATGTTTTTTAAAGCAATGAGGTATGAAATGTTCTCCTTCGAAATATCATGTTTTTGAAATGAGAAAGTGAAAAATATTCTATTAAAGAAAATGTTCGTGAAAGTTTTTCTGAAAAATGTTGAGGAATCTTGATGGGAGACAAATATGGATTTTTTTTGCATGCATCTCATGTTTATTATTAACCATGCATATCTTATCTCTGTGCAAGTTGGTTGTTTAATTTATTGAAATTTCAAATAAATCTCACCCTTATGGACCTACTACCATTCCCTCCGGAATGGTGGAAGTTATGTCAGGACCAGCATATGACGAGCATGATGAACTGCTGGCTTCAAATGGTTGAGGAGGAGCCTGATCTGGAAAGGAGGCTGGACTTGAATTGAACTTTTGTAGCAACGACTCTATATACTATAGAGCAGATGCGAGAGTTAGTTTGGCTATGTAGATTCAGTTTTATGGAGATTCTATCACTCACGTTATGTTGAACTCAAGTGGACCTCTTAAGTGAGGAAGTACCTATTTATGGTTTACAAATCATTGGGATGTTTAGTTCATTCTGGCATCAATTATTCACCCTTATTTCTACTGAGATTATTGCATACTGCTAGTTGCATATTAGGATGTATTTCATATTAACTATATTGAATAGGAGTATGTAACTTTGTGTTGCATGTCTCGACGCTCCACGTCTTCGTTCCATCCCAAGCGGATGTTGGAGGCTTCACAAGGTAATATCAGAGCAATTACGTCTCTGGGTAAACCCACATGTCCTTAGGAATTTTATGCCAGAATGTAGGTTTGAATCTTAGTTTTGCATAGGCTTGAATCCTGTAGTTGGAGCTCATTCTGATACACATACATCTTAGGAATTGGAAGATTAAGGACAGATAGTGCGTGAATGGTGAGAATGGAATATTGAAGGCTCTGGTGCCCGCAGGAAGCAAGATCCCCTGTCGGATGGTGGACATGCTTTGGTAGGCGTGATTTGCCAAATGACATAGATAATGAAGCAGCAACAGGAGATCATCCTTCGACAAAATTAGCAGCAGCCTCACCGTCGGACGGAAAAGCAAGAGCGAGTGGAAAATAAAGGAGATTCGTATGAGAAATTTCTGATATATAGATACCCTAACTTCATGGGAACTGAAGGACCCATGGGGGCCAACAAGTGGCTACACGATTTTGATTGGACCTTCGAGATCAACGACTTCATTAAGGAGCAGAAGGTGCAGTACACGGGGCATCTGTTACAAGGAGAAGCTGGTATGTGGTGGGATACCAAAAGGCAGTTGTTGATAAGAGAATTGGGCGATATCGCTACTTTGACCTAGGAAAGGTTCAAGGAGGAGTTTGATTATTGATTCTTTTCGGAATCGATGAAGAAACAGAAGGCACAAGAGTTTGCCACTCTAGTACAAGGAAACTTCACAGTCGAGCAGTACGCCACGAAGTTAATGGAGCTAGGAAGGTTCGCTCCACACCTGATAGCCACCGAAAAGATGCAGGCTCAAAAGTTTTAAGGTGGACTACAACCCCGAATTTGCAGTTACGCAGCCGATTTTCGCATCGATGACTTCTAGGAATTAGTCAATGTGGCTACAATAATGGAAGCAAAGCAACCAAAGTAACAGCTCAGATTAGCCTGGAAAGGAAAAGGCTTCTCCCTTCGCTGCAGGAGGAAGTAGCGATAAGAGAAGGATGGTGCAAGGAGTTAACAAGGGAAAAGGGGGTCATGCCTAGCCCACCTACTACCTGCTGAAAGTGTGGAAAGGTCCATGGCGGAGAGTGCAAACTTGTATTGGGGGTATGCTTCAAATGTGGTCAGCCTGGCCATATGATTCGGAAATGCTCTCAAAAAACACAAGAAGGCAGAAATGCTCCTAATCCAAGTAACTAGCCGAATCAAAGGCCACATGACCAAGGCCGCGTTTATGCTATTATGAGGAAGCACCAAGAGTTGAAGGAACATAAGTTGTTACTGGTATTTTCCTTTGTACCCCTTTCTTTTTATAGAAGTTAGTCCTTTTGCTTTGGTCACTAGGTATATGGTAGTTGATGATTATGCTTTAAGTAATATCACACTTTACGACATGTGCCTTATTTGACTGGGCACAACGAGGTCTTTCGTGTCAATAGCGAACGTGTAACCTATTGACAAAATAATTACCTTAGACCATGGTAGTTACGATTCCCAATGAAAGTTCAGTCAAGTGTACTTGAGTCCTTAGGAATTGCCCTCTAAGTTTATATGGAAGAATTATGGAGGTAGCTCTGATTATCTTCAGTCCATTGGGTTTGATTTGATATTAGGAATGAACAGGTTATCCAAATGCTATGCCAAGTTAGACTGCGGGAGAAAAGAGATTTTGTTTGACTTACCTAAAGTTGGTAGGATAAGAGGAACTGTAAAGGTTATTCCCTCTTTAGTTAGAAACCGCATTGCTAATGGTGTTGTAGCCTAGCTAGCTTTTATAGTTGAAGACTCCAATAGGGATGAGGAGATTTGGGGGATACCTATAGTCGAGGATTTTCTTGAGGAATTCACAGACGACTTATCAAGATTACCCCCAATAGGGAAACATAGTTCATTATAGATCTAGAGCTTGCCACCACTCCCCATTCATAGAGCACCATACCATGGCCCCAAAGGTTCAGACAGAGGAACATAGGCAACATCTCAGCTTAAGTGCTAGAAAGATTGAAGGAACATAGGTTGTATGCCAAATTTAGCAAGTATGAGTTTTGGGCTCAAGGAAGTGAAATTTTTTGGGCATGTGATTTCAAGTAAAGGAGTAGTGGTTGATCCTAGTAAGATTGAAGAAGTAGTGAATAGCAGCATCCTACCAAAGTACACAAGGTCTAAAGTTTCTTAGGATTAGTCGGTTACTACCAAAGATTTGTAGAGGGTTTCTCTAAATTATCAAGACCGTTCATCGCCCTAACAGGAAGAATGCCAAGTATGTCTGGACGGAGAGATGTGATTAAAGTTTTTTGGAACTCATGACAACCACACCGGTTGTAGCGTTGTCGGAATCACCTATGCCTTATGAGGTATTCAACAACGCATCTAAATTAGGACTTGGACACGTTCTTATGCTAGATGAAGGCATTGTCGCTTATGCTTCTCGACAACTTAGGAGCCACGAGCAGAATTACCCCATCCATGACTTGCCTTGTTTGTTTTCAGATATGAGATGAGATGAGTTGTAATTAAAGTTAAAAGGTTAATAAAATATTGTTAGAATATATTTTTTAATATTATTTTTATTTTGAAATTTGAAAAAGTTGGATTGTTTATTTTATTTTATGTGGCAATTTGGGAAAGTTGTAATGAGATGAGAGGTTTTGAAAGTTTTGAAAGTTTTGGATTTTAGTCTTGAAAGCAAACCAGGCCTTAGAGTTAGCTGCCGTAATTTTCGTCCTGAAGATCAGGACTACATTTCGTTACAACTCAATCTGACATACGAGGAAGTTTTTGTTTAGAATGTGGATGGGAAAGCAAAGGAACTTAGGAATAAAAAAAAATTCCTTTAGTGAAGGTTCGTTGGCGAAATCACAACATTGAAGAAGCCAGATGGAGAAAGAGGATGAAACAAAAACCAAGAAGCCTTGTATCCAGTTATCTCTTCCATGGATACCTCAGAGTCACTGACCCCTCTTTGCATCACATACGATACCGTGAAGAGGGATCTCCATAGATCGAAGGCGCATCAATTGATCAATGGAGGACAAGCGAGTTAACATGTATTATGACTCAGAAGAGGATCGATTCTTCTACCACACTTAGGAGGAACTATCGAATGATGTCAATGAAGACTTCTCATCCAGTTCAGGACCATAGAATCTCTGGTAGGTATGCATATATAGTATATGTGTATTGCATGCTTTATTCATCCATTTCCATACCCCGATTTCGAGGACAAAATCTTCTTTTAAGGGGGGGAGGATGTAACACCTCGCCTAAAAAAAATCTCCTTAGGCCTTGACTTTAGTAACTCTAATCCTAGTTAATTAGGAGTTGAGCTATTTGAGAATAAGAACATTTTTGGATATTTGAGTTGGCAAGAGAACCGTCTACTTTGGGTTTAGTAGAATTATTAGAAGATTCTATCGGAATATTGATTTTGAGGAAAAGGAAGATTTTGGAGCTTGATTTGGTTTAGTAATATTATTTTGGCAAATTTTTGGTGATTTATCAATTTTGAGGATAAATACCAAGAGGCCAATGGAAGCATGACACATGGCACATTAATGGGCTAAGTAATTTGGGTTAAATATTTGATGGATTTGGAGAAGGCCTAAAGAGTGGTTTACTAAGGACCCAAGCTTTTTGGATATAAAGGCTTAGGAAAGGCAATAAGACTTTAGGCCGTACTTGATGGACATAAGACTTTAGGGTCCTAATGCACTAAAGTTGTGATGGGCTAAGGATAAGATGTTAAAAAGCCTTAAGCCCAACTTGGGAGATATAAAGTTTTAAGTCTTTCTTGGATGACACTAGAAACTAGGCCTAATGTAAAGGACATAAAGTCATTGGGCCAAACTCAGTAAGAATGAAGGCCTTAGGCCCAACTTGGAAGACATAAGAATTTACGCCTCACTTATTGGACTCAAGACTATGGGTCTAACTTATTAACCCAAGATATTAGGCCCAACTTAGTAAGCATAAGGCCGTTGGGCCTAACTTAGTAAGATTTAAGACTTTGGCCCAATTGAGGAAAGACCCAAGGATTAGGACCCAACAAATCTGGACATAAGGTCCATATAATAACCCACTCCAAAGCCCACATCCATGGCTTGCACTTTTGGCCCAGCCAAAGCCCAACCCTTGAAGCCGAACGCCTTGTCTTTTATTTCATTCTTCCAATTGAAACCCACATACACCATACCATTGGGTTCCCTTAAGCCCAAGAAGTGACACACTCCCCTAGGGTTCCTTCCCAACCATGGTTAAGCTCCTAACTTGAGTTAAAAAGCACTAGTCATCTCACACATGATTATAAACCTTTAAACCATGTTTTTAACTTAATGTTTCTTTAATTTATTTCCCACATTTATAATCTGTAATTTTTTTACTTTTATTGTTGATTTGCATTGTTTTTAGACCAACTTATAAGTTTAATCTTGACCCAACACATGTCAATAGAAGCAAAGCCATGTCATTGCCCAAATCACCACCAATCGGCACCTAGGTGTACCCTCATGAGCATTGCATCAAATCAACCCCTAGCCCATGCCTTTTACACCCTTTTCTCAAGAAAAATTTCATCATTTACACCCCAACTTAACCCTCCTTGTTCAGTTCTAGCATTGGACGAATTGGCTCCAAGAAACCAAACCAAGAAACCCATCCAATTCCATTACAAACCTAGTTGAAACCAAACCGAGTGGCCTTGGGTTTAAATTGAATTTTCTGCACCCATTTTGGTCACTACCCCAGGCCACCTCCCTTGACCTTTTTTCCCTTGGAAGTGCTTGAAATCACTCAAGAGAAATCTTATCCAATTGCCTCCCCAAGGCAGCCCAACCGATTGGCTCAAAGAGAGGCACTCACTTGAAATCACTTGGTTCAACCATCACCCATTTCGCCCCTTTCTTTTTCTACCCAAGCATGATCACTTGGCAGACACTCATGCCTCTCTTCCTCACCTAAAAGAGCCTTCAAATGATGGTATTAATTCCCCCAATACAAACCAATAGGATGGGACAAAAGAGGGATCACAATCTGGACAGCTTTGAAAGAAACACAAAACTGTTGGCTATGGCTTGCTTGTCTTGTGGATTTTTGTTTCAAAAATCAGAATCAAGAAACCCCTGCACATATGGATATCTTCTAGCTCTCTTCCATGATGAATTATGACACTTTAGACCACTATTGAACTGAACCAACTGATGTCACCCTTGGCATTTTGCACTCAAGCTCTCCACCTCCCACCTCCACCAATCCAAAGCGTCATCTTCATCCAAGGCCAACGCCCCCTCCCTCTTGAAGCCTATAAATACCTCCCTCACTTCCTCACTTCTCCACACCTATCCTCCAAGCCTTCTCTCGAGTCTTGAGAGCATTTCTCCCCCTTAGTGAGCAATAGAGTGAAACCGAGTGAAGTTCTTGAGAGTTCTTGAGTGAAGTTGTTTTGGGAGCTTTAAAGGCAAGATTACTACGATTTATGTAAGTAATCTTGCCCTATCTTATTTAAGTGTTAGAATGACATTTTTTTAAAGAAAATCATATCTTTATTCATCAACAGTAAGGGAGAATACAAGTAGGAATCTCATGGAGATCAATTTTGACTCCTATAACCCCTAAAGCATATTTGCTTAAAGCATGAGCCGCCTTATTACAATCCCTTCCAACATGGTTCACTGACCAATTTTCAAAACCTGCCAAAATATCTAGAATTTCTGCTATAAACATTCCACAGCAAGTATCATCAACTTGTTGCTTTTGAATCCTATCAACAACTAGCAGAGAATCTCCTTCCAATATGACATTCTTGAAGCCTTGCTCTTTACAAAACTTTACTGCATAAAATGTAGCAATGGTCTTGGCTAGCATAGGATTAGGGTATAAGTCATAATTCCTTCTCATTGTGCCTTTCACAGATCCTTCTCAGTCACGAATAATGGCTCCAAAACCAGCCTTGCAATTGACTTTATCTACTGCTGCATCCTAGTTGATCTTGTGAGGATTTGTAGGTGGAGCCTGCCAAGTTGATTGAGCTTGATTTGTATTTGTTAGAGACGCTTAAGTTCTGCAATTTGCCTGCTTAAACTCATTCATTAATGTCATAGAGTGTTGCACTAACTGATTGGGATGAGAAAGCAAGCCTGTGAAAACAAATTCATTCCTTCTTGCCCAGATTTTCCAAGCAGTTATAGCAAACTCTTCAATTAAATTCTGATCAAACATTCCAAACAGCTCCTCCATAAATGCTTTGAAAGTAGAACTTTGATAAATAAGTTTTTGAAAACAAATAGAACTCTACTACCAGATATCTCTAGCTGAAATGCAGTCCCATAAAGCATGCATGGCTGTTTCAGAGTGCTGCTCACAAATTGGACAAATCGACTCTTCCACCACTTTCCTTCTAAGCATTTTGACTTTTGTAGGCAGAGCCTCTTGACATGCCCTCCATAGAAAGGTCTTGCAAGCTTGAGGAGCATTGAGATTCCACAATTTAGTCCAAGGTACTGAAGGAGATTGGAAATTAGAAGATTGACCCTGCTACCGAGTTTTGCTTGCAATTCTTAAATGATATGCATTCTTTATTGTGAACAAACCATTTGAGATGCATCTCCATATATGTTTATCGGGGCTTTGGCAAGAACTGAGTGGAATTTTCTTGATAATATCTGCTTCCTCTTCTGAAAATATGGCCTGCACTAGTGGAATATTCCATTGTTTTGTGGAAGGCTCTATGAGAATTGAAAACTTAGTATCAGCCTGAAGAAATCTTATTGAACTCTGAATCATGAAAGTGTTAGGCCGAGCAATCCATTTGTCCTCCCAAATACAAAGTTGTTCTCCATTTCCTATTCTCCAAAAAAGTCCCTCATTTAAAAGTCCCTAAAGCCAAGGCCCCTCATCTTCTTAGGCTTCCTCATATAATCCCACTTGATCCAATGAATCTTGCTCTCATTAGCTTGTTGACCCTACCAAAAGCTCCTAACAGCTTTGTTCAGTTGATTTATAAGTTGTTTTGGAAATTTAAAAAGACCCATACAATAAGCTGGTATAGCTTGGATAATGGATTTAGTCAACACCACTTTACCAGCTTTAGACAGAAACTAAGTTTTCCAACTGCTCAACCTAGCTTTAACTTTGTCAATAATATTCCTGAATGAGTTGGCTCTAGATTTGCCCATAGTGGCCGGCAATCCCAGGTACTTTTCATAAGAGGTAGTAGCCTGAAGTCCTATAGCTCGAGTAATCAAATATTTTGGCTCTTGTCTTGTGTTACTACTGAAGAATAGTGAAGTCTTATCCTTGTTGAGCCTCTGACCCGAAGCTTTTTCATATAGATCCAATATCCTGGCCATCCTGCTCCATTCAATGCAATTAGGTTTACAGAACAAGAGACTATCATATGCAAAAAATAGATGATTGATTGAAACTTGGTGTCTTCCTAGTTTAAGCCTAGTGAGAATACCATCCCTTTCAGCTTTGTTTATTAAGAAACTTTGTGCCTTAGAACATATGATAAAGAGGTAGGGTGATAGGGGATCACCCTGCCTAATGCCTCTTGCAGGTTTGAAACTTTGTTGAGGTGTGCCATTTAAAAGGATAGAATAAGAAACCGTTGAGACACATTGCATAATCAGGTCAATCCATCTTCTTGCAAATCCCATTTTCTTCATAATTGCCTCCAATCAATCCCACTCAATCCTATCATAGGCCTTGCTCATATATAATTTGAGTGCCATATAACCTTCTCTTCCCTTCATTCTACACTCATAGTATGTAAGGCTTCAAAAGTAATAATTACATTGTCTAAAATGAGCCTACCTGGAACAAATGCACTCTGAGTTGGTGAGATCAGATCTGGAAGAACTTTTTTCAATCTATTTGCCATCACCTTTGCTATAATTTTATAAAGAACATTGCAGAGATTTATCGGTCTGAAGTTAGAAACAAAGGATGACCTCTTCTTTTTAGGAATTAGAGCAATAAAAGTCTCATTGAGACCATGTGTCCAGCTTCCACAATTAAGAACTTGCAAGACTGCTTCACAGACACCAAGCCCCACAATGTCCCAATGTTGTTGGTAAAATTAAGCTGGAAACCCATTTGGTCCAAGAGAACCAAGAGAATTCATTGAAAATATTACCTCCTTAACTTCCAGCCCAGAAACCTCTCTAGAAAGACTTACATTTGTATCCTCAGACTTGCATAGGAATGAGGTTTTGATTGATTCTAATTAAGGTTTAACATGCTAGATTTTATGTTTTGATGGAATAAATTACTTTGGGTCAAATTTGTAACCATGACATGACTTGATATGATTTTATATGATTCACTAATGTCTTGAAATGAATTTTGAAGGTTTAATTTTGAAGTTGGAAGCATGCCATAATAGGCTTTAATTCTATCTTGTGTGGATCATCTACCATGCATCGGTTTTGATTAGTTTATGCTTAACTTATGGAAATTTTTATTAATTTACCTAGGCTTGGATAATGTGCATTTAGAAAAGTCTTGTGATTGAGATAAGAATGAAAATGCATGATTTAACTAAGTTTTGAAACATCTTTGGGTAAGGAAAGCTAGAAACATCATGCATGCTTAATGGATGGATTAGTGAAGATTAAGGTCTTAAAGCCATGTTTAAGTGTTGGGATGAACTTGTATGATCTGAGCCTAAGTTTTTAATTTGCCCCTAAGGTTATAATTACTATTGGCACTTGATGAATTTGAGTACACATGCATCTATAGAGGTTGAATAGTTGAAATCACATCTAGGCATTAATGAAATGCATGCCACGGGTTGAGTGTGATTGGCATAGATGCACTTTGATTCTTAAAGTTCTAAGGGCATAGATGGTTTTATAATATGGAAAATATGGGGTTTATGAAGTTTGGCTAAATTTGAGACTTATTTACAAATAGTAAAAGTTTAAGGCCTTTGTGGCAATTTTCTAAGAATATGGGCAATTTTGTAATTATTGAATCTTTTAACCCATTAATTATGAGCATCTTCCTTAAAGGTTCAAATCCTAACTTAGTATAACTTTGATTACAGACGCTTTGAGTCTCTAAACTCGGGAAGTTTCTAAGTTAGCTTTTAACTTACTCTTAGATAATTTATTTATGATAGAAGTGTAAATGCCACATTCATATTAGAAATGCCATTTTAGCATGAAATGTTATATGATACATTGAGTATTTGATTACTTGCTTACATGACATGTGAAAGTCTCACCATTTTTAGCATATTACATATAAATTTCATTTTCGCATGAAGCTCACTACATATGCACATGTCATGAAATACATTTTGTAACAGCCCGTTAGAAATTCATTAGTGGAATTTCTATTGACTTTAGGAATCTCGTGAAAATCTCATAAGTTTTTACGAATCGACCAATCTCATAGGTTTTAATTTGTCAACATAGTCAGTGTTATCACTCACTATGGTGCTAGAAATATGAGTTTTATTTATTTGAGATAGTTAGAAGTGTCAGAATGCGTTATGGTCTACGCCATTAGACTCAGTTGATTATTTAGGATTTTATGGCACAATAAGTTTATTTTCATATTTTCGGACGAAACGCCTGTTTGAAACTATGAAATTATTTTTAGGGGCACTTCGAGGTTGAATTTCGGTAAAATATTTTCACTGTAGGTTACTATGAATATTTAGGAATTTTTAGTGCTAAGTTTATGATTCACTTTTTCGGAGTAAATAGTAACCTCGGTAAGCGCACCAATTGTAGTGTTTCAAAATCATAGTGTGGAATGTCCAACTTGGATTAGAGAAGTTTTAGTAGGACACTTGGAAAGATCTTAGCCACACTTAGTGAATAATATTAGACACTTGACACCATGAGGAGCGTTTGATGGATTTGAAGGAATCAATGTGTGAAATCATGCCACTTAAGCAAAACATTGTTTCATCTGCTCAACCAAATTGTGCCAGACCAAAGAGGGTCTCAATCCTAGTGAAACCCTAAATGGTGGGAATCCAATTGAAAGCCCAAAAGCATCGTTGAAATCGGAACCCTAAATGGTTTCCCCAAAACCCTAAAGTTGGCCTCTAAACCTCTTCTAATCCAATTTCTAGTATTGTGTTTAATCACTTGATTAAATCAATTCCACATGATATTAATCCTTCAAATTTGTGTTAGAACATCATTATCTAACCTTGTTAACCTTGAAAAATTGATTGGGCTAAGTGATATTGGATTTCGGCTTGATAGCAACCCAAACCCTCTTTAAACCCCAAAATTTAGGCCCATTCGGTTTAGGCCCATTAAGGCCCACGAATTTGGTCACCATAGGATTGCTTCATGGCTAAGTTTTGTACCCCCACTTGGCTGACCAGATCTTTACAAGAAGGGCCAAGAAGGTTCTTGAAGTACAAAGCTAAAAGGCCACCTCACTCTTTCACTCTTACACTCCACCTTGAGAAAAGATCTTGGACTGATTTTTATGAGAAGAAAAGGCCAACACTCAACCTTTCCTTCAGTCCTATCACTTTTCATAACTTGTGTAAGAGGCTCTCCAGTCCACTTCCCAAGAAAAGCAACTCTCATTTACATTTTTCCTTCATAGAATACAAAAGACACTCTCGGACAATTTTTCTTACCTCTTTTGAACACCTATTTCAAAGCTTTTGTAAGTAGTTTCTCGCCAAGTTTCCTTCATGCTAGTTGTTTCTTTTGGAGTCTAGTTTACGGGGATATCTTATTCGTTCCATTTGGAGATTATTTGATTGGTAAAAAGTTGTCTATAACCCAGAAAGATCATTCTGGGCGATAAACTGGAGAGTGTGTTCTTTTTTGGAGTTTTTGACCAAGCTAATGATTAGATCTTGGTCCTTTTATGGAGTACTGTTAACATGTGTATAGGATTATTGGTTGAGGATTTGTTGCATGATTAAAAGTTTTGGTGAAATATTTCCTTAGGTCTAGAAACTTAGAAACTGGAAGAGGAAAAACAGTTTCTGTCTTGCGAAAGTTTAAATCTTTTATGATTTAATCTTATTCCAATGGCTTTGATATTTTTATTTGAAGATCCTAAGCCTCTTATATACATGTTAAAATGTTATTTTGAAGATATTTGATGTTAGTTTCGAAGATAGGAAATTTTATGCAACGAGATATTCTATTAGGCCAAAGTGATGATGTTCTTGACTAAATTTATGTTTTGGTTGATGTTTAGCCATGTGATCTTGAGTTTGATGCTTGGATCTGTTTTAGGACACCTTTTTAAACCATGTGATTTTTTGGTTTGAATATCACATCTTTATAAGTCATGGATCAAGAGGTTGATCAAAACAAGTTAGAAATAAAAATCTGTTTTGAACTTAGAAGAAAAACCAAAAAGTTCAAGTGTGGTTTTAGTGATTTTGATGACTTTTGTTCATGATTCAAAACATGATTAATCTTAGAAATATGTTATGAGTATAGTAGAAGAAAAACTTTGATTTTTGATATTTGAAGGAATTACAACAAAAATCAAAAGAAATAGCTTTTGTAAGTTTTGGCCCTATAGAGTTTTAATTCTTGTGTTTAGTTTTAAATTTTTCTGAATTGATTTTTGAGTTTAGGACAAAATTTACATAAATTTTGGTGATTTTTGGAGTTAGGATGCAAAATCCTTAAGTTAGGGATAATATGGTCATTTTCCCACATGTAGAGGGTAAAATGGTAATTTTACTCTAATTTGATATTTTCTCATATTCCTAATTGTTAGTGATTAAGTTCTAATTTTTAGAAATCACTACTTTTAGTTTCTCATGATTGCACTTGAGTTTTGTCTCGAAGCGCGAAGATCGAGGTAAGTTAACTTTTAACTTACTATCAGTTTAATGTGTATGAGTGATAATTAAGGGAACTAAAGTCTAAGTAAGCATGTTATCATATGTATCATGCCAAGTCATTATATATTTATCTGTTACACAGAATTTATTCTGTCATGAATTATTTATCTGTTACACAAGATATTCTGTCACGTATTGCTATACATTGCAAGTATGTCATGTTAAGTTAAGTATGCCATATGTTACATGTGTTTCATGTCACGTAATATTTACTGTCACATATTACGCCATGTTAAGAAATGTTGTCTGTTACAAGGTATGCTATGTTACGAAATGTTGCCTGTTACATGTATGCCATGTTATGAAATGTTGTCTGTTACATTTATGTCTCAAAGTATGTCATGTCTGTCGTCTTACGTTCATGTCACGTTATGCTACGTCAGGACTTCTGTCTTTTATGTCACGTTCATGTTACGTCACGTTACGAAATGACATGTATGCCAGTTAAGTTATTCATGTCAATCACGACCCTAAGCGCTAGGATGGGGTAATATCCTAGTGGAACTCCTTTGTTCACGCTGGAGTGTCTAAATAGGTGTGAAATTCCCTGGGTTGACTAAGTACAGTCAACAAGTTGCGAATGAGGCCTAATTAGCTGGTCACCGGAGCGCGCCAGGCACTAACACCGATGGTGCCACACATTATGTTACGTGTGTCCACAGCAAGTGTGGCACAAACAAATAAGTCATGGGGCCATAAAAACTATGGAGCATGAAGTATGGGGCCACAACAACTGTGGAGCATACACTACATGAGACACAGCAATTGCGACACGTAGAATGCGTGAGGCCACAACAACTGTGGAGTACGTATTAACGCACTCACAGCTGGTATAGATACCTGTGTTGTGATGCGATAATCGGCAGGGACACACGGCTCAAGGGGACCTGTGTAGCACCCATATGGTCATTTTAATGATTAAGTCTATTGAATAAGATTCCAAGTTCATGTATTTCACATTCAAATCATGTTTCATGTTATGTTCAAGTTTACGTTCACGCAATCATGGTAATCCCATGAGACAAGAATATGTTTCTAGTTCATGTTATGTTCATGTTCAAGTTATGTTCCAAGTTTACATTTATGTTATGTCATGCTCAGGTTCATGTTATGTTCAAGTTCGTGTTCAAATTATGCATGTTCACGTTCATGTTATGTTTCAAGTCCTTGTTATGTTTTAAGTTCATGTACATGTCATGTCACGCAAGTTAAGTTTAAGTTCCAGTTCAAGTTATGTCAGCTCATGCCATATTATGTCAAGTTACGTTATGCTTATTATTTCATGCCATGTTATGCCAAGATATGTTATGTTTTCTATTGATTTGATTATGCATTCATACTTTTACTGTCATGCATGCATCATTAACCTGTGTGGAATTTCCTATTAACTTGCTGAGATTTGTAATCAAATCTCATTGTGGTAGTCCCAATTACCATTCCCCCCGAATGGTAGATTTTGTTACAGGATATGAAGGAGAAACGGGAATCGACCAACTGGAAACGGTCGACTAAGCGACGGTGCGACGTAGATGGTAGTACAATAGTTACCTCAGATTACTACTTGTATTTGTGGAGTTCAATCTCCAGCACTCTTTTGATCACAACCATATGGACTATTGTTGTGATCTTAGTTGTTTAGTATGTCGTTAAGTATGAAGTATGCTTTAAGTATTTGAGATATTTTAATTTGGTGCATAGTATTGCTAAAGAAAAAAATTACCCGCTGCGAATATTGCATAATGCTAGATGCATGTTAGGAATATTGCATCTTATATGTCATGAACGGGGGTAGGTAACCTTGTGTTGCATGTATCGACGCTTCAAATGTCTGTCCGATCCCAAGCGAAATTTGGGGGCGTCACACATTTTGTTCAAGTATTGCATAAAAATAATTTTTGTCACAAGTTAGGATGGGGAATTATCATAGTAGAACTCTTCTGTCCACTCTGGAGTATTTAAGAATGGAGTGGAAACCCCTAGGTTGACGAAGAACTGTCAACGGGCTTCAAATTAGTTCTTTTTAAAGAACGTCGTAACAAAGTTAAATGTTATGACACTTAAGGCTGGTGGGTGTACAAGTTATGATATTATGATGTTATGTTATATTATCAATGCATTGAAAACGAGTCTACAGATAATGTAGTCTCAACGTGAGTTGTACTATGGTCACCAGCAGGTACTCACAGTGCACATGGGGAACTGTGATTATACCATACGTTATGTTAATGATGGCTTTAATAAAGATGAAATATTATGTTTTTAAAAGCAATGAGGTATGAAATGTTCTTTTTCGAAATATCTTGCTTTTGAAATGAGAAAGTGAAAAATGTTCTCTGAAAGAAAATGTGCATCAAAGTTTTTCTGAAAAATGTTGAAAAATTGGATGGGAGACAAATATGGATTTTTTCTACATGCATATCTTATCTCTGTGCAAGTTGGTTGTTTAACTTACTGAGATTTCAAGTAAATCTCACCCATGTGAACCCACTACCATTTCTCCTAGAATGGTAGAAGTTGTGTTAGGACCAGCATATGACGAGCACGATGAACCCCTGGCTTCAAATAGTTGAGGAGAAGCCCAATCTGGAAAGGAGGCTGGACTTGATTTGAACTTTCGTAGCAACGGCTCTATATACTATAAAGTAGATGCGAGAGTTAGTCTGGCTATGTAGATTCCGTTTTATGGAGATTCTATCTCCCACGTTATGTTGAACTCAAGTGGACCTCTTAAGTGAGGAAGTACGTATTTATGGTTTATAAATCATTGGGATGTTTAGTTTATTCTGGCATCAATTATTTGTATCACCCTTATTTCCGCTACGATTTTTGCATATACTGCTAATTGCATATTAAGATGCATTGCATATTAACTGTAATGAACGGGGGCGTGTAACCTTGTGTTACATGTCTCGATGCTCTGAGTCTTTGTTCCATCCCAAGCGGAGGTTGGGGGCGTCAGAAATTGAAAGAGAAGAGCCTGGGCAACATGTACGTTATCTGAAACCCGAGCTAGAGAAGTTATTAAGAAAAGATTTCTACAAGATGGGGAAGATATTGACTTGAAAGTGAGGAACAAGAGATCCAATTTAGTTTTCTTAATGGATATGATGCTTGTTTCGTAGTGGATTCAATTGGTAGAAGTGGTGGTTTAATGCTACTTTGGAAACAAGAATTGAAAGTTGAAATTATAAACTATTCTCAAAGGCACATTAACATGTGGATTACTGATGAGGATGATGGTTTAAGATGGATGTTAATGGGATTTTATGGCCATCTAGAGTCTAGTAAAAGGAAAGAGGTTTGGGACATGCTGGCTTCCTTTAGACGCTCTACTAATGTAGGGTGGTGTGTGTTACAATATTTCAATGAGATCCTAACTAAGCAAGAAAAATAAGGGGGTAGACTAAGGAATGAATCCCTGATGGAAACTTTTCAATTGGCTCTAGTAAATAGTTGGAGGCGCGATTGGATAGGGATTGTAGCTAAATCAAGATGGGCTGATTTATTTGGAAGGACTTACTACAACTAGTTCAGATCATAATCCCATCATACTTCAATTTATGAAGAAATGACATGGGTGAAGCATCAGAAAAGAAGTTTTAAGATCCCGTTTGGATGTTGAGCTAAGTTGAGATAAGTTGAGTTCTTGAATAGTAATGAGTTGAGATAGTGGAATGAGTTTTGTGGGGCTCACCTAAGATAAATTTAGATGTGTTTTGATGTTAAACTGAATTTAGATGTATTTATGAGAAATTGAAAAAAGTTGTAGGTCCTACGAGTAAAGAAGTATTGAGTTGAAAAAGATTGTGGGTCCCACATATAAAGGAGTTTTGAGTTAAGATGAGTTTAGTTATTTTAAAGTTAGATGTTTAGATGTTAGATTTAATTTAAAATTAGACCGAACTCAATTTCAAACTAGTTCTAAATATGAGAATAGTTACACTCTAGGATGACTGGGGAAGGGTGATAGATGAAGAACGGAAGAAGAACAATAGAAGTACGAACTCACTGCTATGTGCAAGATACATTGAGGGCCTGTGGTATTGTTCTAAGTTTGGTGGGGGAGGGTGTGTGTCACTTATTTGCGTTCAAAATAATTATTTATTAAAAAAAAATATATTTTTGTATTAAATAGTAATTCTCATTAAAAATAATTTATCATTAGTATTTTTTTTAATAATATTGAATTTGTTATGATGTTGTGAAATTTTTTTATTTTTTTTAAATATTTATGATAATTAAAAAAATACATAAAAATAATAAAATATATTTTTCGAAACGCACATTCGAGATAAATTTTGATAGATGTAGTGTTACTCATAAGACAGAAAGTCCAGAAACGTAAAGAAGAAGTTGGTCTATATTTTGTCAGAAAGTTATTTCTTCAATTTATTGTTATAGTTATATAGGTCGGTCATAATTCTAATTACTTTTTCATTTATCAGTCGTTACTCTGGCCAATGCCATACAGTTTTTGGCAGGAGAAATAAATGCAGCTCAGTTGATCAGATCGACAGTCAGAAAAGCAATCAAGCATGATTCTTTATTCCAATTATATTTGTTTAGGGGAAAAAAAATACTTCTAATAACGAAAATGCTTATTATATTTTAAAAATAAATTATAAAAAATTTATTTATCCACATATTTATTTTATAATCGAAGACATCATTCGACATTTTTTAGAAATATCTTAAAAGAGTAATATTAGAGAAAAGTTATTGTAATAGTAAACACTTTGTATTAAATACATAGCTGCTTCTAGTTCTCTATTTTTTTTTTAGACTTAAGAGATGTGTAGTCTATATGATACCATATAATGTGTGTAAAATAATTACTCCTAACAATAACTTCTATCTATATTTATTCGTCTTAAAATAGATAAATTACTTATTTAACAATACCCTTAAAAAAAAAAACAAATAGATAAACTCTACAGAAAGATTTTGTCGGTAATTTTAGCATCATGTCCTTCCAATTTGCATGCATGGTCCCCTAGTCCCTAGCTCCCTAATTAGCTCTTATGGGGACAGTTGAAATAGTTGCTTTTGAAGGCGGGTGTCTGTCTTGGAGCCTAGCAAATTGGCGTTATGCAACTCGTACATGATACCATAAATATGTCAAAATATCATTACATTCGACAAAGTATTCCCATTATTCAATATTTTGCCTGTAACGTTATTAAATTTTTGGGGAAGTGTGTATTCTACTATTTGGTAATAAATTAATATTACGATGCAATTAATATGCTTCTGAATGGAATCTTTTATATTCTGATCAAATGATTCAGATTATCTAGAATTATAATAAACCAATATTATTATAATTCTAACATACGATTTTATGGGTTTGTTCTAAAGTTTTGGAATTACAAACAACTCGTGCCAAATTTATATATACTACTTGAAACTCAATAGCTTATAATCTCCAAATGTACTAAAATGCCACTTCATAAGATAAAAGAATAGAAAATTAAGAAATATTTGCATTGTCTTGATCCACGGTGGAAGGCTCCACACCTAAAATTAAACATTAATAAAAATTTTATGAAATATCTTAGGTCCTATTAAATAAAGTCCGAATTATCTCAAGCAAATGGGAATTTCCACAAGTTTGGATATTTGATCATTTTATAACCTACACCAAATTATTTGTAATTGCACATCTACGTCGCTTAGGAGGCTACTAGAGTCTCCTAAAAAATTAAGATTTAGATGGTTGCTCTACGAAATTGTAGAGAGAGAGGAGAGTTTTTTTTTTGTACGTTCATTTTTTCACTCTTGTTTTATTAACGTATGTAAAACTCTTATTTAAAAAGTTTTTCTTTTTTTTTAATGGGGTGGTTGATTAACTTGCCTAAAGTTAAGTGGTAGTGGTGGGGAATTAATTTACTCCTAGTGGTGAGGAGTTAATTAATAACTTTTCCACCCATTTGGACACAACATGGGTCAAGGGGTACCCAATACTAGCATTTTCCACTTGTCCACAATAGGTGTCTTGCCCATTAACAATCTCCTCCTAAACTCTCAATCAATTATCCTTCATACAGAAAATGAAGCGTGTGACCTGACGAGAAGACAAATAGTAGGAGTACTATATTAAGTCACTATATTACTAACATAGTACATCACTCATAACATCTCTTCCATACCCTAGACTATTTGATCTCACTTGGTTAAGTGTCCTTAATCCCCCACAAGTTTATAACTTAAAGCAATTCTTGACTTCACAATACATAATGTGCTCATGATTATATCGTGTCGAAACGACATAATCGCCTGGGCTATGAGACATAAAATAATAAGTAAGAATCCAAACAATCTTTCCTAGACACTCACGTCAATTCAATTAGACTTGACTACTTTCCTAGACTTGCTCTACGAGACCGTATCATTCATGGTCCTACGAAAACATGCTAAAGTAGCGACATCAAGTATTCATCTCATGAGATAGCTCTAGGTTTAAGGGCTTAGGGATAGATCATCTATTGATCCATCAGGGCTCACATAGTGATGGAGCAGGGATCCATCTAATCATTTCCTCAGATGGTCGTCTATAACACATACAGTATGAAATGTATGTTACGGCGGAGCTCCCACTTATTTGGATTTGTCACATTCAAACGTCGTAGGAATTTTAGTCTAGTTGCCACAAAGGTGCTCTAACTTGAATTTCTTAGCACAGTTACTCATCTAGCATCTGCCTAAGATCTCACATTTTGCTTTAATCAAACTTCGTTAAGCTGTGTAACTACTTCATATACAATTCCTGAAAGTCTCATCTTAGCCAAGCTAAGGTGACATTCTTTAAATTTATCATGAATGCTTCCAAAGCATCAAGATGTTTACTTGCTCACTTTTCAAGCGCCAAAGTAATTAATTTGTCTCATCTTGCTCGCTATTCAAGCGTCAAGGTGATCATCCATGTAAGTTGATTGATCTTTGCTTGGTGACATCTTTATAATGTATGATTTTCACATAGTATCAATTAATTGATAATATGAGATAAACACAATAATCTCACTGATGCAATAGATACTAACAATGTCAAATAAGGTATTCTTAATACAACATATATCAAATATGATGAAGTCCCAAAATCCTAAGATAAGTTTGGGAAACATTTCTACTACTTGCCTTAGTAAGAAGATAAACTACCATCTTACTAGTAGAGATATGTTGTAGGATCACCTCGCCTCGCATAACAACATCTCGAATGTAGTGAAAATGAATATCTATCTGTTTGGTTCTGCTATGGTATTTGGGATCCTTGGCATATGCCAAAACTACCATACTATCACTATATATATTAAAGACTTCACTTGCAAGAGCCATAATATCTAGGCACTGAAAAAATCTCCTCAACCAAACAACCTCTTGTATAGCTATTGAACAAGCAACGTACTCTAACTCCATTGTGGAAAAAACAATGCATGATTGTTTCTTGGTACACTAAGAAATAGCTCCCACACGAAGCATAAATGCGTAATCCGTCATGGATTTTCACTCATCTTTATCACTAGTCCAATCAGCATCGCTATAATCCTTTAGTCTCATGTATCCACCCTGATAACAAAGAAAGATGTATGTTGTCCCACGAAGGTATCTAAAAATCCTCTTAATTGCTTGTCAATGAACAGGTTTTGGGTTACTTTGAAAGCGACTAACCAATCCAATTGCAAAGCAAATGATAGGTCGTGTACAGAACATAGCGTACATCATACTTCCAATTGCACTTGCATAAGTGACTTTGGTCCTTTCTTTCTTTTCCTCATCATTCTTATAGCAATGTTCTAGGCTCAATGTATAATCCTTCTCAATTAGAGTTTCTATGGGTTTGGAGTTGTGCATACCGAATCATTCTAGAATTTTCTTAATATAAGTTTCTTGAGACAAACCAAGAAGTTTCCTAGATCGATCCATTGAGATTTTAACACTAAGCACAAAATTCGCTTCACCCATGTCCTTCATCTTAAAAGTAGAGGACAACTACTATTTTGTGGTGACAATTATTTTCATATCATTTCCAGCTAATAAAATGTCATATATGTATAAAGACAAAATCAGAAAACTCTTCCCTATACGTTTGACATACTCATAATGGTTTTCTTCTAACATCTCAAAGCCAATTAAAGTAATGGTCTCATAAAATCTGAAGTACCATTGTCTAGACGATTGTTGAAGACCAAAAATGGAATGTTTCAGCTAACATACTTTGCACTATTGTCCCTCAACCTCAAAACCAACAGGTTGACCCATCTAGATCTCATCGTCTAGTTTTCCATTGATAAATGCAGTTTTCACATCCACTTGGAAAATTTCCAAGTCTAGATATGCAACTATTACTATAATGAGGCGAATGGAAGCAAATCTCACAATAAGGGAGAATGTTTCTTCATAATCTTTACCCTCTCTCTTTATATAGCCCTTCACCATGAGTCGGATCTTATATTTGTCAATTGTTCTATCTGCTTGGCGCTTAATTTTTAAAACGCATTTGTTTTCAATAAATTTGTGCCCAGATGGAAGATCAGCTAACTCCCAAACTTAGTTATTTGCCATTATCTCTCATAGCAACCAACCATTTATCTGAAGTAGGTGAACTTAGTGCTTCCTCATAAGAAGCAGGCTCATTAAGGTCTACGAAGCACACATGAAAAATTCTCATTCAATCTCAAAATGACCACGAGGAATGGTTCCACGTTCACTTCTACATAACTGAGACTCCTGTGAGTCACTTTCTAGTGGTACACTCCCACTAGGAGGCAAGTTACTCCCACTATCTTTTGCAATTTTAGGATGTGATAATTCTTTACCCTTGCCAAAAGATGGTGTAACTCCCTCAAGTTCTTGTAACTCAGAAAGTTCAAGATCTTTCTTTACTTCACAAGTATTGGGAAAAATCATTCTCAATAAATATGACATCACATGACTCTATTTTTGTCAATCCTCAGTTAGGATGTTCACCATACATTATATAGTCATTTGAGCTCTCTGAATATCTTTTGAAGATATGGTTATTTGTTCTATGGCCAAGTTTCCCATATTTATGGGAAGGGGTATGAAGATAACCTGTAGAACCCCAAGGCCGCAAATGTTCCAAATTTAGTTTTGGGTCATTCCATAATTTATATGGGCTTGAAAGAATAGACTTAGAAGGCACACAGTCCAAAATGCAGGCAGCAACTAGAAGAGCATCCCCCGAAATGATATTGGTAGGTTGGCTTGCACCATCATTACTCGAACTATTTTCAATAAGATACTATTCCTCCTTTCCGCAACACCATTTTGTTGTGATACTATTCCTCCTTTCCCCCGTTAATTGCCTATATCTTTTGCTCACATAGTCCCTGAGACTCTTTAGACAAGTACATTCGACCCCGATAAGTTTTTAGAACTATTAACTTCTTTTCTTTCTGATTCTCAACCTCAACCACAAAATGCTTAAAGCAGTCCAATGCTTCAAAGCGATGAGAGATCAGATAGACATAACTAAAATGTGAGTAGTCTGCTATAAATGTGAGAAAATAAGACATGCCATAGAGTGCCTTCACATTCATTGTTCCACAAATATCATAATAGACTAGCTCTAAAGGACAAGATGCCCTAGGAGCTTTTTCAAAGGGCATCCTATAGGCTTTCCCAGCTAAACAAGGCTCACACACAGGTAGGCTTACATTAGCAAGATACCCCAATAGGCCCTCTCTAGCTAGTCTAGCCATTCAATCTTTTCCTATGTGGCCTAAGCTAGCATGCAATCTCAATGAATTAGAAATAACATCATCATTAGTTGAAGCCATAAAAAAAAAGGAGGAATTATCTCAATCCAACATAAAGAAACCATTTGAAAGAAAACCATGTCTATACAAAACCCTATTCAAATAAAAGTCTAGCTGAGGGCCATCAAAATGAAAAGTAAAACCAAGTTCCAACATAAAAATAACTGAAAATAGATTACATTGAATACCAGGTGCATAAAACACATCATGAAGAAGTAACATGCGCCCAAACACAACTTGAGTTTGTAGGTGCCAACTCCAAGCACTTCCTCTCAAGTTTCATTACCTAATATAACGTATTGTTTGCTAGCTAATATTCTTTTATAATTTATGTACCCAACTTGATCTTGAGCTACATGTTTGGTTGCTCCAGTGTCTACAATCATAAGTAATAAGAGAGTTGTGTTTAACAGATACTTTTTCATCTCAGTGCACTCACGAGCAAAGTGTCTCATTTTTCCATAGTTATAGCACTTCAATTTGGACCTTTCCTTGCCAACACGCTTGCCACTATGGCGTTTTTCTATCTTTAGATCTCTTGGCCCAAGACTATTTACCGCTCCAGCAGATCAACCATGTTGCTTGCGCTTAGACCTGAATGCCTTGCGCTTTCTATCTTGGACAACAAGAAGAGTATTATAGTGTGCATCTATGAGCTCCACCTATAGCTCTAAATGGAGAGATAAATCAACAAAAGTCTTAATATTCTCACTGTGTGTCAAAACAAGCTTCATTTGCCCCCATGTTGACTCAAGCAAAGATCATATCATAATGGTAACTTGTTGTTCATCGGTAAGATTATTGCCAGCAGCCTTTAGATCACGAATCAAGATATACATCAACCTCAAATGCTCAGTCATTGTATGTTTAGGATCCATAACATTCTGTTCAAACATCAAAGTAAGAGCACGGAGCCTAATAGCTGATGTGCCCCCATAGGCTTTCAGCTGGCTATATCTTGGGCAATTGGATAGTGCTCAAACTCCCCAATAAGATCATTGTGCATCCTGCTAAACATGGTAAAGCGTGCGCACCGATTTTTCTTTGCCCAAGCCTAATAGGCTTCCATATCACAATGATGTTGGGAAGTATTCCATTCGTCAGATGGGACATATTTTCTAGGACCTCTTGTTTATTGAGCATATATTAGATTTTTCTATGCAACATGTCATAGTTGGTCCCATCCAAATTCTCTCATTTAGTAAGTCAACAAATATGTTCTTGGTGGCCATTATCACTACATTCATTGCGAGATTGACATTAGCACACATTGAATTTTCAAAATCTAACTAGACCATAAAATTCTTTCTTTCATAGTGAAATCGAAAATTTCACGAAAAGCTAGTAATATCTCCCACTATATAAGTCAGAATACCTTATCTAATTAATTTTGAATAAAATTTATAGAGGGGTCTTAAAAAAAACTCAAAACTCATGCACATATAATTCATTCATCAAATATGAAAAACCCATAATTATTGCTCTAAACACATTGTGTATAGGCTCTTCTGAAACCTCATTGGTAATTTGGTGCATTGTGTTAAGGTAACCTTTAAGTATATTGATAGACATGAAACACATCTCTTTTAATGGCCTCAATAATAAAATTACATTTCCAAAGAAAATCCTACTACAAATCTTTTAGAAAAAAATAGGAATGACACGTCATCGATATACTTATAAGCTACATCTTATCTATTTACATAAAAATAAATACATACATTACACATGAGCGCAACAAAATAATGAACTCAAACATTCAATCATAAGGGTATGCATGATGGTTCAATGGATAAAGAACCACCATTCTCAACTAATGAGGGTGGGCAACCCCGAGTGGCGAGGAGAAAAAAAGAAAGATGTACAACGATTTGCGTGGATAGCCTACTTAGTAGCACAGATTTGGCATATAGCACGGTGATCATGTTGGTCTTGCTTCCCCATAAGTTTAAAGTTTCGCAAATTGAACTATGCGATGGATCAAAAGACCCCGTTGAACATCTAGAAATGTTCAAGGCCTAAATGATGTTGAATGGTTTTCTAGGAGAAATTGCATGTCGGGCCTTCCCACTAACCCTCAAAGGGATAGCTAGAGGATGGTTCAAGGCTTTGTAACCAGGCTTCATTGACATCTTTGAAGAACTAGGCAGACAACTCTTGACCCAGTTTATGATTGGCCTATGAAGAAGGTGACTAGCTCATATCTCCTTACCGTGAAGCAACATGAGGATGAAAGTGTGAAGGTGTACCTTACGAGGTTCAACAAAGAATGCATGACGACATGTGATCAAGATGAAAAGATCATGCTCGTAGTGCTTCTAGGAGGAATCTAGCCTAGGAGCACTTTTATGGCAAAATTGGCAAGGAGAACGTTTACAATGTTGCGGGAGTTCATGGACAGGGTGAGCGACTTTGATAACTTGGAAGACAATCTAAGGGTAGAACTGAGCAAAAATCCAAAAATCCAACTCCGCACTGACTTCGTTCCTACTCCGATAAGTTAGAGTCAGAGTCAAAGTCAAATTTTTTTAACCAAAAAAGTCCGAGTTGGAGTCAGAGTCGGAGGTGACGATGTACCAACTCCGACTCTGACTCCGACTTCGACTCCGATATTGTACATATTTTATAAAAATATATGTATTTTTTATATATTAATCATCTATATTTTATAAAACTATAACTTGTATAGTTAATTAAATTCAGTAATATACTAGTATGAGCAAATTATTATAAAATAATATACTTGTACTATAATATAAATAGACTAAATTCACTAATAATAGTTTAGCATATGTAAACACCATACTATTAACTATTACTACCATGTAACACTAATGTATAATAACAACTACTGTATAAACACTGATGTATAATAACATGTAATACTAATTATATAGTAACTAATGTATAATAACATTTAATACTAATGTATTGTGTATAAACATAAATATATAAATTTATAATAACATATAATACTAATATATAATAACTAAAGTATAATAACATATACTAGTAATGTATAATAATTAATGTATAATAACATGTAATACTAATGTATAAACTTTAACATATAATACTAATGCATAATAATAATAATTTGTATAATGATTTATTTTTTCAATTTTGATTATGTTTTAATAAAATTGAAATATTGAAAAAATATTTTCTTTAAAAAGCTGAAATCTAGAAGCCCAAATCCGATAAGTGATAGTCCAAGATTGTCAAATTGAAATTTCAAATCCGGAGTTGGATCGGAGGCTATGCAAATCGGAGTCAGGGCACTCTTACTCCGACATTGTCGGTGAAGGGCATTGACCGCCTTGAGAAGGTCCGAGGTGGAGCAGGCGGATAAGAAAGCAAAGGATCGAGGGAGTGGCAAAGGTCGCGAGAAGGAGGAGAAGGTGAGAAAAAGCCAGTACGAGAGTAGGAAAGATGGAAACGCCCTTTCTAGAGCCCAAAGATCGAGGGCAAATTCAAGCCTGATTGTACAACAGAAAGGGATGGACGACCACATAGGAGTGACGACGGAGATGTGGAAAAGAGAGATGCATGTCATTACTACACCTACAACAGAATGGAGGGGCATAGAACATAAGATTACCACAACCTCAAGCGAATAATAGAGGCCATGCGAGAAAGCGGGGAACTAGAGAGACTGATTGCCCAACAAGAGTTGCCACCAAGGCTGTCAACAAACAAGTGGCGAGAGAAATCCAGATATCCACAAAAAAATGAGAGCCTAAAGCAAAGGAGGACCTCGCGAGGCAATGCAGAGATAGTCCTCGCCATAGCCTAATTAGAAACCGCACACCCTTTGATAAAATTTGAACCATAGTGGGAGGGTTCATCGAACGTGGGTCCACACCCTTCAGTAGGAAGACATATGCCTGGAGGGCAAGGTACAAAGAAGGTTTTGCCGTTGAGAGGCTATGTGGCACTCTGGTCCTTAGTAAAGAGCCTTGCAAGGATTTGTGGTGCCAATGATGCCAACCGGTCAATAAGACCCTAGTTGTTATTGTTAGGTGTAACTAAAAGAAGTCACAGCGAAATAACTAAAGAATTACTCAGAGACTGATTGCTAATTGTACTAGAGGTCTATCTCGATAAGAAATTCATCCATTAATAACAGTAATGTCCATATGTCAATGTGACTTCTTCCCAAATAATATTATACACTGTCAACTGTTCATTAGTTAAGTCTAGGTACAAGGAACCTAACATGGTTCGTCGCCTAACTAAAATGTATATATTAACAAATAGAAATAACTAATATCGGAGATAATCCTCCATATCAACAACTTGGCAGGTTCAATGTTTCTTCCTCGGGAAACTCTGCTTGGGCTACTTTATGCATGGTGAGGAATCATCCTTTGAGTAGAAACACATGTATTCATAGTTGTGGTGAGGAATCACCCTCACAATAAATTACAAGTATATAAGCATGAAGAGGAATCACCCTCTGAGCAAATGTCATGTATGCATGGCTATTATCAACGTGAGGAACCACCCTCTTATTAAAACACATAAAATCCATCATATATCAACATATAAGTACCAAGCAGGGAATCACTCCACTATTTGACGCAGGAAATCACTCTACCCGACCAACGTGCAAGATGATTCACCAATTTCAAACCATTCGACAGGGGGAATAACTCAACCCGTTCAACACGCCCGAAAACAACATGCATGATCAACTAGGAGAAACTCTCTACTCGTGTTATCAAGTGATGCCAATATGAATACGTTCCACATCGATCATCACCAAGAAATTACTCTACTCATATGAAACTTGTGGAAACGTGACATAGGAATGGCAGGGGTTCTCAACAAGCCTTCTAGGTCGTGACTCCAAATTCCATCACTCAAATCTAGTGTTTAAAGAAAATCCCATTATTCATGGTGCATACTAACAAGAACCCTAGTGGGGTCCGAATCACAAAGGCTCATCACAAGGTTGTTCCTCAATCATTCTTCATCCAAAAATCCCTTTTGAAAACCATTGAAACATAAGAATATGAGCCAAATAGATTCATAAACCCAAAATTGTGATCTGCCTAACACATGATATCCTTTTTCTAGTCCTTTTTTTCTCATTTTTAGGTAAACTATACGACATGCTAGAACATCTAAACCTTGTATCAAAGTGTTTGCATACCACCAAAATAGGATAGAAAAGAGAAGATGAGGGCGTCCTTATCGAGCTATAAACCCTCTCGGATGTTTTGTTCTAAACTCTCAAGTCTTTCAAGCATGTGTGTGGCTGTGCGTGAGTGGTGTTCGACTAGAGAGGAAAGGGCTGAAACCTCCTTAGAGATGGGCATAAAAGAGAGGGGAGAGGAAACTAGAGGAAGTAACAAAGTGATCTTTCAGCTTCCTTTAGAGGGTAACTCGTCTGGCATTAACGCGAGGGTTTAAATACCCTTCATCATTTCCCATGTCTCTCTCTCTCTCTCTCTCCTATCATTGCTTTTCTTATGATGACTAAACTCCACTAACTGTTCTTCATGCATGGATGCCAAGTGGCATCTCTTCCTTGCCCTCGTCGAGATCCTCCCTCTTCTTCTTCCATGATTGCCCTTATTGGGACTTACCAAAAGCTCTTGCATGGACACCAAGTGGCCCTTTCTTACAATGACTGAATCTCACTTCTCTATCCCTCATCATTAACCTCCTCAAAAAGCCAAAAGACAACATTTGCATGAATGCCAAGTGGCATAGCTGAACTCTCCATCCTTGCCCCTCATCATTACTCTTATCTTGGAAATTTAAGGGACACATGTGTTTGGATGCCAAGTGGCACCCTCTTGTCATGCTCAAGATTCCCCCACCTTCCTTATCATAGGTTTCTCTTGAAATCCCATCTTAAGGTCAAAATGGCACCTTCCCTCATGGCCAAAAATTCCTCTTCCTCTTCCGCAACATTGAACATTTTAGAATTCTAAAAGACTCCCTTTGCATGGATGCCATGTGGCATCCTCTTGCCAAATGTAGCCCAAACACACTTCCATCCCATCTCATGATTGATCTTCTAAAACCCTAAAACACCTTGCATGCATACCATGTGGCAATACCTTAGCCAAATCTGAAATCCTCTCATCATTGCTTGCTTTGGGAACACTAAGGATCACTCAATCCTCAATGCATGATGGACACTTGTCTCAACCTCTCTCTTTCTTTGAAAGTTTTGAAACCCTAAAACTATTCCACTAAAAATACCCTTTCTTCCCTCCTTATTTCTATTTCAAACCTAAGGGGCTAAGGCATGAATGTCAAGTGGTGTAGTTTTTTGGGCCAACAGAAAATCACAAAGGCCTAAAGCCAAAATGGGCTTGGGGGCTTCCTATCTTAAAATGAAAGGAACAACTTAAGAAATAAAGGTTTCTAGCAAATGGGGTTTCGACTATATGGGTCCAAGGTTTATTAATTCTATAATCGCATAGGCCCAATGGTGACCTAACATAACCCCCAAGTCCTAGCCATAAGTTGGGGTGTTACACAGTTAGTCGGTAACACCCTAGTTGTTATTGTCAGGTATAGGCGCATAATCATGGATCGAGTATGCGATAAGTAATAGAAATCACAGCGGAATAGGTAAAGGATTAGTCAGAGACTAATACTAATTGTACCAAAGGCTTAAACCATAAGAAAGTTCATCCATTAATAATAATAATATCCATATGTCATGATCACTTTTTCTCAAATATTATTATACACTGTCAGCAGTTCATCACTTATATCAAAATACAATGAATTGAACATGGTTTGTTGCCATTGACTAATATCGGAGACAGGCCTATGTATCTATAACTCGGGCAAGATCGGTCCTTCTTCATCGAGAAACTCCATTTGGAATACATCTGCATCAAGATCTACAACTCTAGTAAACGACACTAAAGGTGGGACCACCATAGCAAAACTTATAAGAAATTCTAGTAGGATAAACGCCCATGATAAAACTGTCAATGAGAGATAATGGTGATGAATATGCATGCCTAGTTTCATGTAAACTGATTTGTGAACACCTATATTTATGCATGGAGAGGAACCATCATTTGGGCAGAAATACATATATTCATAGTTATGGTGATGAACCACTCTCAGAACAAATCACAAGTATATAAGCATGACGAGGAATCACCCTTGGGGAAAATCACATGTATGCATAGTTATTATTGAGACGAGGAACCACCCTCTTATCAAAACACATACACTCCAGCATACCTCATCATATAAGTACCAAGCAGGGAATCACTCTACCTGGCCAACGTGCAAGCTAATTTACCAATCTCAAACCATCCGATAGGGAGAATCACATAACTCAGTCAACATGCTCGAAAACAACACATATGATCAACCTGGAGAATCACTCTACCCGGTCAACCATCTCAAAGATACCACACATGATCAACCTGAGAGATCTCTCTAACTGTGTTATCATGTGACGCCAACACGAGTACGTTCATCCTCGATTATCACAGGAAATCACTCTATCCATATGAAACTCATGGAAATGTTCAAGATGAATGGTGTGGGGACTCCTCTACTCGTCCATGATGATCAACACATGGTAAGACTCAACACTTGGAAATCGCAATCATCATCAATTTGCATCATTCAACTTCATCATCTCACAATCATAACATAAAGATAATCCATAAATATAATGAAGAAGATGTATTATTTTCATGTAGAAAAATGGGGAGTTACGGAATAGGAAATACCCAGTCATAGAACATACCCATAAAAATTTACCCCACATTCTTAGTATGATCGTAGGAACTAACCTACCAGGACAGTATTTTTAACACTATGGTAGCACTGGAGCTGCTCCTTCCGTTGCACCCTTTGAAGCCACTTGCTTTCTCGAAGACTCTGACAAAATGCAAGGGTAAATACTTAACAGTCACAAGAGTGAGACTTTGGCTTTTATCCAATACCTTTTAAATTGGGGAACCCCTTTGAAGCCACTTGCTTTCTCGAAGACTCTGACAAAATGCAAGGGTAAATACTTAACAGTCACAAAAGTGAGACTTTGGCTTTTATCCAATACCTTTTTAATTGGGGAACCGTCAGTCGTATTTCTAATGTCTGTCTGACTCCAAACATGCTTGAATAGGAGGTCATTGATCTCGTCCATCCATTTTCCCTCTAGCCTTGCAGGATGGCAAGACTGACGGGAACATGCCATACACGTCTTTTGCAGTTTGCCTTCAGTAAAATCACTTTGTCTGTCTCCAAATATGGGTCTCCCATGTGTCGCTAGACCATACCTCGACGATCGACGATATGGTCTACAGGTTCATAATATCTATGTATTGTCTTGGAGAGCTCCGTATGACACCTGCCATCTCTAAATATCTCTGTATTGTCTTGGAGAGCTCTCATGTCTATATTGGTCTTGTCCTTCACCATTGCTTGCCCTTGTCCTGCGAGCCATCATTTTCCGGAACTACCATCCTTTTAGTCCTTCACTATCGCCCTTGTACTGTTATCATGTTCTTCGCTCAGCTAGTGTTGGACTAACCATCCTTGGTCGCTAGTTGTTGAACCATCTCTGCGAGGCTTTCTACATAGTGTCGTTCGCCCTTCTCTTGGACTAGTTGCACTTTGCTTGCCTTGCTTCTCCATCTTCCTCCACACCTTGCTGCCAGAAAGGATCTCTTCCCTTGCTTCTGCACGGTCCTCACTGGCCGCCCAAGAAATTGAAGACTTAGAAGACTGTCATTATCTTCTTTGGCGATGAAGATTGCAAAGGCGTGCAATACCCACACGACGACACTTTGGTGGTAAAATTGTTGATCACAAACTACACCACTTGAAGAGTTCTAATAGACAATGGGAGCTTGGCCGACGTCCTATTTTGGGACGTTTTCACAAAGATGGAAATCAACCCAGACAGGCTTCACCCATTGGCAAAGCCATTGAAAGGCTTGGAGGGACAGATAGTCTAGCCCGTGGGCGCCGTTATGCTTCATGTGTCTGCGGGTCAGGACCTTGCATCGCTACAATCATGACAAAGTTTTTTGTAGTTAGAGCCCACTCTAAACAATTTGAAGGTTCTCACCTCCACCTATCATCTAAATATAAAGTTTCCAATGGGTGTGGGCATTGGAGAAGTCCATGGCAGACAAGTGCTGGCAAGGGAATGCTATGTGCAGGTGCTCAAGAGCGGGGGGAAAGATGTACGCACAATGGAGACTTCCGGACCAGGTGAGCTTTTCCATCTCCCACCACCCAACCCCATCGAGCAATCGATCAAAGCACAGGATGATCATAATTCAAAGCAAGGAGATGCCTGGTAGGGGGCAATGACACAAATTGGGGCCAGAATGGAACCCGAGATCAAGTAGTAGCTGGAGCAACTCTTGATTAATCACAAGGAGGTATTTGCTTGGAGCCACGTATACATGCCTAGCATCGATGTTGAAGTGATGGAGCACCGCCTTTGTGTTGATCCAGAAGCTAGGAGGGTCTAACAAAAATGAAGGAGTTTTAGCATGGACAAATTATGATGCAATCACAAAAGAAGTTGAACGCCTTTTGGCCACGGGGTTCATTAGAGAGGCCCCCTACCCGGAATGGCTCTCCAATGTGGTACTGGTGGAAAAGGCTAACAGAAAATGTAGAATGTGCATGGACTTCACCGATCTAAACAAGAAGTGCCCAAAGGATAGCTTCCCCTACCCCCACATTGATTTGATAGTCGATTCTATGATAGGGCACAAGATGTTTAGCTTCATGAACCTGTACTCCAATTACAATCAAATCTGGATGAATCAGAACGATCAAGAGAAGACCTTTTCATCACAGATCGAGGCTTGTATTGCTGTCAAGTGATGTCCTTTGGTGTGGGAGCTAGGAATAAGAGTTAAGTACTCCTTGTCGAGCCACCCCCAAGCCAACGACCAACAAGTCCATGATTGACATGATAAAGAAAAGGCTAACAAACAAGAAGGGGGCATGGGCTGAAGAACTCCCGGGAGTCCTATGGGTGTATAGAACGACGGTTAAAATCGCCATTGTGGAAAATCCATTTGCGATGACATATGGGAGCAAAGTAGTATTACTCGTGGAAATCGGCATACCAAGCCATAGATTTCAGCATTACAAGGAAGAAGCAAACAATGAGAGACTGGAGGAGAATCTCGATCTACTAGATGAAAGAAGAGAGGAGGCGAAGATCCGAGCCGTGACTTACAAAAGAAAGACCAAGCGTTACTTCAATAAAAAAGTCAAGCCTAGGTCATTCCAAATTGGAGATTTAGTGATGAAGGAAATGGGAATGATGACGCAAGGAGAAGGGAAACTCAACCTTGATGGGAGGAACTGTATGTAGTCTTAGCCAGCTGAAGACCGGGTTCATATTACCTCAAGGACATGAATGTGAAGGAGCTACCCCATTTGCTAAACATTTGAAGAAACACTTTGCTTAGAACATGAGAAAGCAATGAAATAGGTCTTCTTGGAATATTGTCATCCATACGAAAATTTGATCTTTCAACGATTAAAGAGCACGATAGAGCATCTCTCCCTCTACCCCAAAAGTCGAGTGTTAGCAACAAGCATGCAATCAGAGCTAACACTCACACTTGGCAACCAAGATTTAACCACAAATAGTCAGGTTGGCCCTCGCCCATAGCATGGTCAAGCATCTCTCCCGCCACCTAGAAAACTAAGTGTTAGCAACGCGCATGCGATTAGAACTAACACTCACATTTGGCGACCAAGGTCTAACCACACTCGAGTAGTCTGGTTAGCCCTCACCCTCAGCGCAGTCTAGCATCTCTCCCACCACCTTGAAAGTCAAGTGTTAGCAATGCTCAGGGCTAGTGCTCGCACTTGGCGACCAGGGTATACTACACTCAAGTAGTCAGGTTAGCCCTCGCCCTTAGCTTTGTCAAGCATCTTTCTCGCCACTTCTAAAGCCAAGTGTTAGCAACACTCAGGGTTAACACTCACATTTGGTGACCTGAGTCTAAAACAACTCAAATAGTTGGATTAGGCCTCACCCTTAGCAAGGTCGAACATCTATCCCACCACCACAAAAGCCAAGTGTTAGCATTGCGCATGCGATCGGGGTTAACACTCGCACTTGGTGATCAGGGTCTAATCGCACTTATATAATCGAACTCGACAGCCAAGATTAAAACTCATGTGCAGTTGGACGACGAGTCTTGCAGGATACAATCAAAGGCACAAATTAAAATGCAAATAAAATTTTTTGAGCCAAAAAAATAATTGTCAAAGTTTTTCGAGAAACAAAAATTACACCACACATCTTCAGTACAAAAGGGAGATATATAGAGGCTCAAAACCATGGCTTAAGATTGTTTGTCAAAGGAAAGGCGTCTGGCTACCCAAGGAGTCTAACCACTGATAGACGTTGGGGTCGAGGCACACAGTCTTTAACTTCAAAACCTTCAAGTCTGTTCCCGACTGCTCTAACAAAAAGTCCCTCAATGTCCGAAGACCTAGTTTGAATCCGGCCCCCAACTCTCGATTACAGACCTGGGGGGCCACCAAGATTTGAAAGTCAAGCAACCTCTTCTTGAGAAGACCTTATTTCAGACTCCAACTCACCAACTCACTACTGAGACTAGTTGAACTTCCTTTGCACTGTCTCTACAACATTGTTAAGTTGGGAGTAGTGCTCGTTATGCCCTTTGAGCTTTTCCCTGACGGTCTTGAGCCGAGCCTCCATCTGAGCCATCTCGCCATTATTGGGGTCAAAGTCTAATTGAAGATTCCGACAAGAACTTTATGCTCGAGTGATCCTCACTGTGTACTCATTGTAGTGATTCCTTGCCTCCTCCTACTCTATCTCCAACTTGTTGCCACTAAAATGCTTAAAATCCCATTTCTCCTCCAAAATCTTAGCCTCATGGGAGTGCCGCTTTGCTCATTCCAGGACTCCCCCAACTCTCAGTGAAGGACATCCAACTGGTGTTGCAAGGTGAATAGCTCAATCTCTTGTAAGCGAGAATGAGCTCCTAGTTGCAAGTAGGCCATTTTCCATTCTTCCCTCGCAATCACTGCCTCAGAAACGCTTGCCTAGCCTTCTCCATGAAGGATTGGGAGGAATGAACCTGCTCCTCCAAGTGGGCTTGTTGGCGAATGATCTAAGCAGCTAATGAATGCACCCCATGTGACAAAGATGGTTAGGTAATGATGTAGAAGGAGACTAATGGCAAAACTAAAGAAGCCTACCAGGAAAAGGAACCATTTGAGTTCAAGCACAGTTTGACGACGGAATGGATCCACAAAGTCATCTGATGTCAAGGTAGATGTCGAAGGCCCTGGTTGAGAAAGAGTTGGTGATGCCGAGGAACAAGGCTTCTCGCTAATAGGACTGAGAAAGGAGTCACTTGCCCATCCCAGATATCCCGACGGAGAAGCTGTAGGAGGAGACGATGTTGACCACAACATAGTCACGAGCCGAACAGCACCCACCCGCCTAGGTCCTCCCTAGCGACACCAAGCGAGGGGACAAAAGGGGGAAAGCCCTTGGATGGAAATGGCAACCGGATTACCCCGCTGTGCGACGAGGCACTAAACGGAGAAGACTAGACTGAAACTTTCCCCCCACTGGACTCAATGTTTGAATGATCGCCCATAGAAAGGGCCTGAGGCCTAAAGAAAATGTCTAGAGTCTTCCATTCGGAAACTGTAGATGGAACCAAGGAAGGGATACTGGAAGTGGCCTCAATGCTCCTAGAGAGGGAGCGGTGAGTGGTGGGGGTATGCGCTTCCTCAGCACCTTCCTGTACTTCAGTAGACTCACTTTACGCTAAAGACAGAATTCCAAATTTTGCAAATAGTGCCTCTGGGGAAGACCCATGGAAATCATCCAGGACCGTTGCAAAAAATGCGGGGTCCAACACCAAGTTAATGTCTTCCTCCTTTTGGTTGAGAATCTCTATCAGATGGTCAAGACTTGACCACGGTGGCTAGGCCTGCACTCGGTCTCCGTGTGGGGATAAGGCACGCGACCATTGTGGTCAGGAGCCCACTTTTGGGCTGGTGGTGCCGCAACTGGGGCAGGACTTGTCGTAGTCCCCATCGAAGTCATGAGTACTTACGCGCTCGGTAAAGGTTTCTTCCCATTCCGCTTCAAAGGAACTGGGGCAGGCCTCTTCCGACTGCGAGGTGGAGGTGTTTCTCCCGCATTAAGGGATTGCGGCCAATGAATCGCTACTAGTTCGAATAAACCAAGAAGTGATCTATGTTCACACTAGTATGAAGCGCGTCTGATCAAACCGCATTAGGGTTCTCCTCAACCCATGAGTAGACAAGGTTCAAACGGCCCTTCTCCCTCCTAAAGAGGGTAACATTGAAATCATGCCCTTCTGGAATGCAGCCCCATATAGCTCTGACTGGAAATTCAGGGTGGCCGGCTTCGACTGGAACCGAACACAAAAAAAACTTCATGACCAATCCTTCCCATGGGAAAAGCGACACTCCAAGTGTACCACCCTATAATCCCTCCTTGAACGAAAACTGCATTGGCTCCCATCCTATCGCCAGATGCAATGGGTGCAAACAAATTCGAAAGTTATAGGGTCAGATACTGCTAACCTATAGGCTCTAAGGCCAACCGCCATGCCACACAGCACGACAGTAAGATTCTTCAAGCATTAGGAATGAGTTGGGATGGAACCAAGCCTAGAAAGTCCAGGACCTCGCGAACGGGGGGACAAAAAGGGAGCCACAACACCAACGAAAACAAACTGATATATAGGGCCACGTGCTGGCGAACCCCTTCAAATCGATTACAACGTGACGGGTGCCAGGCAAAATCATGTCAACTGAGTCCAAAATCTCGCACAAGTCCCTCGCCGAACCCAAGTCTACCTGGGAGGGCATACTGTTGTTAGGCTACCAAGAGAAGGAAAGGTTGCACCAACACCCATGCAATACATAGAAAAGGGTAATCTTTCTATGTTTAAAAATCTACACTCAAAAAATAATCAAACTGAATTGACTGACATCGGAGGCTTCCTCCTTCTAAAACTCGAGCCATTCTTTTTCATTTTTGGTCACAGGTTGAAAGTAGTGATTGTAGGCGTGCAAAACATGTCATCAACAAAAAATAAATATAAATATTTAAAAACAATAATTATAAAGGTAAAAGAATATATGTCTAAAATCCAATAACAAAAATTAAAAATTGGGAAATTCTTGGCATTTATAATGTCAACAAATATTAATTAAAACGAAGGAAAAACTACAAATTGCTAAAAAGTAAAGTAAAAACTAATATTTAAAAAAAGGGGCAAGTTGGATGAAACTTCTCCTCTACCACTTGTGACTACCATTAAGACGACCTCAATAGCACCATGTCTATGGGTGGATTCTAGAAACCTTACGAGAATTTGGTGGATATAGTCTAGGAATGTAATCAGTCCGGTCCAAGTGATCTTGTAGGAGAATTTCGGACCGGGGGGTCATTTCTTTCCTTTTTCAAGTTTTTGATAGAAAAGTTGTATAAAATGATTAAGAATAATTAATTAAGTGAATGATTTAATCTAAGTTGTCTAGATCAGTATATACTTAACTAATTAAATATTTTAATTCAGTGTAATATATTAAAAATATAATAGTATGTGTATTACCAATAATGAATAGTTTATAACCAATCTTAAAATTCTTAACCTTCAATATTTTATATAATCTATGTGACGCCCCCAGATTTCTCCTTGGAACTTGGCAGACTCTGAAGCGTCAGGACATCCAACACAAGGTTACCTAACCCCATTCATGATAGATAAAAATTGTGACAACCCCGAATTTTCGCTAAGATTCCATTCGTAATTCTTGTGGATATTATTTATCTATTTATTTATTTATTTGGGTTATTGGCTAAGTGTTGGAAGAATTCTTTAGGCCCCTTTCTATTCTTGTTGGATTGGATCTTGGAGGTCTAAGTTAAAAAGCCCACAAGAGAAAAATAGAAGAAAATGCCCATAGGAATTCGACCCATTAAGGACTTTGGCTTCGGAAGGCTCAAGTTTACCCTCTAGGCAAGGATATGACGCCACTTGGCTTCAAGAAGGAGTTTTTGGTCATTTTAGGAAAAGCACTTCTCATTTGGAACCTTGGGAAAAGGCAAGGATGACACTTGTCAAGCATGCATTGGATTTCTAGAAGAAAAAGTGGAAGAAACAAGGGAGGATTTGGTTTCTAGAAGAGTTGGCCAAGTGTCATGCATGCAAATGAAAGGTGAAGAGTTTTGTCTTGGGAAAGGGCAAAATCTTGCTTGGGAAGAGAAGGACCTACATGCCTATAAGGATTCTAGAAGAATCTAGTGAAGGCACACTTGAGGTGGACGGCAAGGGCAAATGGGATTTGTGCATTTTGCCACCCACAATGACCAATAGCACAATATCCAAGACATTGGTAGAAGGAAGAGATCTTCTAGGGAAGAGATCTTCTGGGGAAGAGATGAGCTTTTCGGCCACCAACACCACACACACACTCCACACATCACATGGCACACATGCAGACTTGTAGAAGATTGAGGAGGATCTTGGTTCGCAAAAAGACTCTTTTGCCACTAGGTACAATGGATCAAGACACAAGATGAAGGGGTAAAAGTGGGAGATAGGGTTTCAGTTTTTGAGGAGACACGCCACTTGTCCTTAGTGAAGAGTTCCAAGAAGATTTTGCATGGGGAAGACAAATGTGAGATGTTCTAAAGAATTTACATTGGAATACCAAGAGACTTTCAGATGCCTAACCTACACGCCCACTCAAGGTTAATTTATGATATTTTTCCATTTGTCATTCATGCATAAGTAGATGAAAAGGTTCTAGAAGGGAGTAGAAGAGACAATGCATGAAAATTACCCTTGTACCCCTCGGGTTTTGCCCACCACGTTGCCACATGTTATGTTTTAAGTTCTTGAGAAGCATAAGGAAGTTGGAGAGTCACCTAGGGAACATGCATAGGAAGAAGAAGCTTCTTGCTTAGGAAGAGTAAGGGACATGCATGGGAAAAGGTAAAGACACATTGGAAAAGGAAGATACAATGGGGAAATGGAAGGACGCATGGGGAAAACGCACCCACATCCTACATGCCTTTTGCCACTTGGCAAGCATGCACAAGTCTACAAGGTTCAAGCCTAGGGTTATGATTTATCAAATGACAATTTTGCCCTAGAGATTCACCAAATGGGGGAGCATGCCCAAGGAGCCTCTTAGGATTTCAAATTTTGACAAAGAGTCATGCCACTTGGCAAGATTATTCTTTTCAAGAATACTTTTGTGTTCCCTATAACCTAACAAAGGCACCACTTGTCCCACATGCATAAGCTAGTGCGCCACTTGTCCCACATGCATAAGCTAGTGCACCACTTGTCCTACATGCATCAGCAAAGGCATCACTTGTCCCACATGCATCGGCTATGCCACTTGTCCAACATGCTTACCTTCCATATGCCACTTGTACAACATGCAATAGCAAAAAATCTAAGGCCATCCACTTGGCAATAAAGTTGAAGCAAGAAGAAAAAGAGTTTGGGCTATTTTTAGTATAAAAACACCCATTCATCTTCTAATTTGAGGCTTTACATGAAATTCTCACCCTATTCTCTTCTTTTCCTTTCCATTCATGTAAACACCCAAAACTCTAGCTACACCACATTCGAATCAAGAGCCTAACACACTACAATGGTGAAAATCGAGAGTTGTTGGTTAGAACAATGCAAACCGAGCCTCCTCTTCAAGATTTTCGACATACTCTTTGTAAGTGATGAAAAGTTAGTAAGTAGACCCTCAACCTACCTCGGTTAATATTTGTATATGATTGTGTAAATCATTTCATTGTTATGTTTGTTTTGATTGTTGTAACAACCCGACCCAGATTTGTTTTTGAGATTAAATGCAAATATTTTGATATTTCGATTTCTCATATTATTGTTAATTATTATTATAATTATTATTATAATTATTATTATTATTATTATTATTATTATTATTATTATTATTATTATTATTTTATTATTATTATTTTATTATTATTATTATTAAGGTTTTATTTATTGAATATTAGTATAATTTTTTAACCTAAGATTTGTGTTAAGTTTTATCGGATGTAAACACTGGACTGAGTCTAATGATTTACCATATCTTCTCTAAAATGTGAAAAAGGTGCATAAGTCAGTTTTAACTAGATTTCATTTCAAATTTTTCACTCTTCACTGCACGTCACCCCGTCGTTATCCCTCTATTTTTTATGTGATCACTGATTCCCTCTCTTGCAAACTCCATGAAGCTCTTTGGATGGGACACATCCAAGGCGGTTTCATCTATTTATCCCTTCCCCTGTCTGTAAATTCAATCTAAGGAAAACCTCAAGCAAACAACACAAACCAAGTATAGAAACCGACTTCCTCTTCCTATTTTCTCCAACGTTTTTCTTAGCCAAATAGTGACTGAAATTGAGCCTTGTTCCATCAGAAGTTGCTGCCTTTGATCTCAGTCTGGTCACTCAGAATTATCGTTGCACGTCGTTCCTCTTACGGTTAGCTCTTTGTCTCTAATCTTCTTCGTTGCCGACATATGCCTTTGTTATGTTTTTTTTTTTTTTTACTTGCTATTTCCTTGGTTTAAATACCATAAACTAGTACTAGAGGACAAACAGGGTTAACCCTTCCCAATAAAGTTACCTCTTGTAATCTGCTATAGCCCCTCTGCACTCGTCTCTCAATAAATAATTGCATGTCTCAAGATTGAAAGGAACTTCTTTTAAGTTACCCTACAGTAGAGATTTTTTTGAAATGATATTACGTTAAACTCTTTTCCGTCAATGGCCCTTTTCTTTTCGTTCTTGTAATGCCTTGTTAAGTTGAGATTTGTTTTTTCACTTTTTAGCCAACATACAAAGATTCAACCTTATTACAAATTTGCCCTTATATTTCCCTTTCACTTGAAAGTTACCTTTATGTTTTTGGTTAAGCATGTGCAAACCATTAAAAAAAATGCTATTTCTTAATGTATTGTAAATCTAATACTAGAAGTAGACTTTTAAGTACTATTATTATGTTATTGCTCTTACTTTTTGTATCTATGACATTTTGTAATCGTTCTGATATATTTATATTACTATGGACTTATCTCTTATTTTATTGAACACCTTAAATTGTTTAAGCCTATTAAATGAAATTTTCCACTGTTTACCTTAATAATTTGAATATGATTTCCTACTAAGCTATAATTTGAAAGTGTAGATACGTTATTAGAATTTAAATAATATTAATATTTATTAAGTTTAGATAAATTGATTAATTATTAATGTTATCTCCCTTGGTAGGTATTTGTTTTATTATTAAAAAGAACATTATTACACGTCTATCTAGAAAGTTAGTGACTTATGATACTTTGTATAGATAACGATTTTCGAGGCAAGACTTTGGATTAGCGATTCGAGGTAAGTAATTTGATCACAAATTAGGATCCTCACACTTCAGCTTATATATAAGTATTATTCAAGCTAGATCATTGACAACCATTATTTATGCAGCACTCATGTCATATGCAAACATGTCATCCGGTATAGCATACGATTATGTCATTCCACATCATGTTCAGATTCAAAAATTATAATTATGTATGTATTATGTCATGCATCTCATGTGCATAAGACACGTAAGCAATCTTAAGTTCAAGAGCAAGATAAGTTCAGATCAGTTAATCAGATGGCCATTGTGACGCCCCAAAATTCCGCTTGCGATCGGACGGACATTTGAAGCGTCGAGACATGCAACACAAGATTACCTGCCCCCGTTCATGACATATAAGATGCAATGTTCCTAACATGCATCTAGCATTATGCAATATTCGCAGCGGATAATTTTTTTTTTCTTTAGCAATACTATGCACCAAACTAAAATATCCCAAATACTTAAAACATACTTCATACTTAACGACATACTAAACAACTAAGATCACAACAATAGTCCATATAGTTGTGATCAAAAGAGTGTTGGAGATTGAACTCCACAAATACAAGTAGTAATCTGAGGTAACTACTATTCTACCATCTACGTCGCACCGTCGCTTAGTCGACCGTTTCCAATTAGTCGATTCCCGATTCTCCTTTAGATCCTGTAACAAAATCTACCATTCGGGGGGAATGGTAGTTGGGACTACCACAGTAAGATTTGATTACAAATCTCAGCAAGTTAACAGAAAACTTCCACACAGGTTAATGATGCATGCATGGCAGTAAAAACATGAATGCATAATCAAATCATAAGTAATCACAACATAACTTGACATACAACATAACATAACTGGCATAACTTAAACTGAAACTGAAGCTTAGCATGAACGTGAATTGAAACATAACATGGACTTGAAACATAGCATGAACGTGAACTTGAAACATAACATGGACTTGAAACATAACATGAACATGAACTTGAAACATAACATGGACTTGAAACATAACATAAACGTGAACATGCATAATTTTGAACTTGAACTTGAGCATGACATAACATAAATGTGAACTTAGAACATAACGTAAACGTGAACATAACATAACATGAACTTGAAACATATTCTTGTCTCATGGGATTGCCACGATTGCATGAACGTAAACTTGAATATAACATAACGTGAACATAACATAACGTGAACTTGAAACATATTCTTGTCTCATGAGATTACCATGATTGCATGAACGTAAACTTGAACATAACATAACGTGAACATAACATAACATGAACTTGAAACATATTCTTGTCTCGTGGGATTACCATGATTGCATGAACGTAAACTTAAACATAACATAATGTGACACATGACTTGAACGTGAAATGCATGAATTTGGAATCTTATTCAATAGACTTAATCATAAAGTGACCATATGGGTGCTACACAGGTCCCCTTGAGCCGTGTGTCCCTGCCGATTACCGCATCACATCATAGGTGTCTATACCAGCTGTGAGTGCGTTAATACGTACTCCACAGTTGTTGTGGCCCAACGTATTCTACGTGTCACAATTGTTGTGTCTCACGTAGTGTATGCTCCACAATTGTTGTGGCCCCATACTTCATGCTCCACAATTGTTGTGGCCCCATGACTTATTTGTTTGTGCCACACTTGTTGTGGACACACATAACATAATGTGTGGCACCATCGGCGTTAGTGCCTGGCGCGCTCTGGTGACCAGCTAATTAGGCCCCATTCGCAACCTGTTGACTGTACTTCGTCAACCCAGAGAATTTCACACCTATTTAGACACTCCAGCGTGAACAAATGAGTTCCACTAGGATATTACCCTATCCTAGCGCTTAGGGTCGTGATTGACATGAATGACTTAACTGGCATACATGACATTTCGTAACGTGATGTATCATGAACGTGACATAAAAGACAGAAGTCCTGATGTAGCATAACGTTACATGAACGTAAAACGACATACATGACATACTTCGAGACATAAATGTAACAGAGAACATTTCATAACATAGCATACATGTAACATGCAACATTTCGTAACATAGCATATCATATAACAGACAACATTTCTTAACATGGCGTAACATGTGACAGTGAATATTACGTGACATGAAATACATGTAATAGATGGCATACTTACATGACATACTTGCAATGTATAGCGATACGTGACATAATATCTTGTGTAACAGATGAATAATTCACGACAGAATAAATTATGTGTAACAGATAAATATGTAATGACTTAGCATGGCATATATGATAACATGCGTACATACTCTTTAGTTCCATTACTTATCACTCATACACATTAAACTGATAGTAAGTTAAAAGCTAACTTACCTCGATCTTCGCACTTCGAGACAAAACTCAAGTGCGATCACGAGAAACTGAAAGTAGCGATTTCTAAAAATTAGAACTTAATCACTAACAATTAGGAATATGGAGAAATATCAACTTCGAGTAAAATTACCATTTTACCCTCTACATGTGGAAAAATGATCATTTTACTCCTAACTTAAGGATTTTGCATCCTAACTCCAAAAATCATCAAAATTTACATACCTTATGTAAATTTTGTCCTAAGCTCAAATATCAATTCAAAAAAATTTAAAACTAAACACAACCATTAAAACTCTATAGGTCCGAAACTTACAAGGCTATTTCCCTTGATTTTGTTGTAATTCTTTCAAATTTCAAAACTCATGATTAAACCAAAATTTTTCTTCTACTATACTCATAACATATTCCTAAGAATAATCATGTTTTGAATCATGAACAAAAGTCATCAAAATCACTAAGACCATATTTGAACTTTTTGGTTTTTCTTCTAAGTTCAAAACAAAATTTTGTTTCTAACATGTTTTGATCAACCTCTTGATCCATGACTTATAAAGATGTGATCTTTAAACCAAAACATCGCATGGTTTAAAAAGATGTTCTAAAAAAGATCCAAGCATCAAACTCAAGATCACATGGTTAAACATCAACCACAACATAAATTTAGCCAAGAACATCATCACTTTGGCCTAACTAAATACCTCATTGCATAAAATTTCATATCTTCGAAACTAACATCAAATATCTTCAAAATAACATTTTAACATGTATATAAGAGGCTTAGGATCTTCCAATAAAAATATCAAAGCCATTGGAATAAGATTAAACCATAAAAGATTTAAACTTTCTCAAAACAGAAACTGTTTTCCCTCTTCCAGTTTCTAAGTTTCTAGACCTAAGAAAATATTTCACCAAAACTTTTAATCATGCAACAAATCCTCAACCAATAATCATATACACATGTTAACAGTACTCCATAGAAATTTCGGACCAAGATCTATTCATTAGCTTGGTCAAAAACTCCAAAATATAACACACTCTCCAGTTTATCGCCCAGAATGACCTTTCTGGGTATAAACAACTTTTTACCAATACAATGATCTCCAAATGGAACGCATAAGATATCCACATACACTAGACTCCAAAAGAAACAACTTTCATGAAGGAAACTTTGCGAGAAAACACTTGCAAAAGCTTCGAAACGGGCGTTCAAAAGAGGTAAGAAAAACTGTCCGAGAGTGTCTTTTGTGTTTTATGAAGGAAAAGTGTAAAGGAGAGTTGCTTTTTCTGGGAAGTGGACTGGAGAGCTTCTTACACAAGCTATGTAAAGTGATAGGACTGAAGGAATGGTTGAGTGTTGGCCTTTTCTTCTCATAAAAATTAGACCAAGATCTTTTCTCAAGGTGGAGTGTGAGAGTGAAAGAGTGAGGTGGCCCTTTAGCTTTGTCTTTCAAGAACCTTCTAGGCCCTTCTTGTAAAGATCTGGCCAGCCAAGTGAGGGTACAAAACTTAGCCATGAAGCAATCCTATGGTGACCAAATTCGTGGGCCTTAATGGGCCTAAACCGAATGGGCCTAAATTTTGGGGTTTAAAGAGGGTTTGGGTTGCTATCAAGCCCAAATCCAATATCACTTGGTCGAATCAATTTCTCAAGGTTAACAAGGTTGGATAATGATGTTCTAACACAAATTTGAAGGATTAATAGCATGTGAAAGTGATTTAATCAAGTGATTAAACACAACGCTATAAATCGGATTAGAAAATGTTTAGAGGCCAACTTTAGGGTTTTGGGGAAACCGTTTAGGGTTTCGATTTTAACAAAACTTTTGGGCTTTCAATTGGATTCCCACCATTTAGGGTTTCACTAGGATTGAAAACCTCTTTGGTCTGGCACAATTTGGTTGAGCAGATGAAACAAGGTTTTGCTTAAGTGGCATGATCTCACACCTTGATTCCTTCAAATCCAACAAACATTCCTCATGTGCCAAGTGTCTAATATTATTCACTAAGTGTGGCTAAAATCTTGCCAAGTGTCCAAATAAAACTTCTCTAATCTAATTTGGACATTCCACACTATGATTTTGAAATACTACAATTGGTGCGCTTATCGAGGTTACTATTCACTCCGAAAAAGTGAATCATAAACTTAACACTAAAAATTCCTAAATATTCATATTAACCTACAGTGAAAATATTATACCGAAATTCAATCTCGAAGTGCCCCTAAAAATAATTTCACAATTTCCAACAGACGTTTCGTCCGGAATTATGAAAATAGGATATTGCGCCATAAAATTCTAAATAATCCACTGAGTCTAATGGCGTGGACCATAATGCATTCTGACACTTCTAACCACCTGAAATAAATAAAACTTATATTTCTAGCACCATAGTGAGTGATAACACTGATTATGTTGACAGACTAAAACCTATGCGATTGGTCGATTCGTAAAAACTTATGGGGTTTTCACGAGATTCCTAAAGTCAATAGAAATTCCACCAATGAATTTCTAGCGGCCTGTTACAGCCATTTAGATACATGGCACCATTGTAGTTCAGTTTCAGGGTGTACGTGCAAGCCACGGACTCAAGTGTGGTCCATCATAGTATGCTAAAATACTATCAGCGGTTCCCCTCTCGGCCGCAGGACTTAGGGCCGGTGCACAACCTCACACACATGGTTAAGTGTGTTGGCCAGTCATATCAGCCAGTTAATTCGGATAAATAAGTCAGATCAGTCAGTTAATTCAGATGAATCAAGTCATGCATAACATAAGCATCAGTATGAGCATTCATAATTTTAAACTCTCAGCATGAAAACTTTTATGAAAACCTTATGTTTATTATGTTTACGTTGTGATGGATTTCTTGCTGAGTCTTCGACTCATTTTAGTTTGTTTTCATGTTTTAACCACCTAGGTGAGGATGATGAATATGAGCAGGCATACCAGGATTAGAAGGAGCAGTTGATTTAGTTTTAGACTTTCTAGAATAAAATTTGCTTTTATGACATAAATTTATTCAGTTTATTCATTTAATATTTTTGGAAGAAATTTTACACATGATACTCGTAGCCTACGGGAAGGGGGTGTTACAATTTCTATTTCTTGTTTGTTTGTTTGAATATGCTTCTATGTTCTTGGAATATGAATATGACATGAATGGCATGATTCGGTTTAAGATGAAAATGGCAAGAATGTCCTTAGCATGTTTCGATTCTAAGGAAAACATTATTGTTAATTTGTGATACTTGATGATTCGGCTATACCATGTCTTGAAAGTTTTGGATCTTATCCAAATACCATGATTTTATGTTTTGTTTCATTATGCTTTGATTACTAAGCAATATGTTTGAAGTTTGAAGCAAGTTTAAGTGATGATTCTTCATGTTTTTGCACTTACATGTTTCGGCCAAGGCACTTTTTCATAGATCCAAGTATGTGTTTTGATAGTCCATGTGATTTATGTTATCATGCCATGAATTGAACATGTTATGCTTGGTTATTCCACACACGGCATTTCGTATGTCATATGTCACATGCATTTGGGGAAAAGTGTTTCCAAAAAGTGTTTTCAAAGAAAAGAGTTTAAAAGTTTTATCACGACCCCAAGTGCTAGGACGAGAGAATATCCTTGTAGAACTCTTTTGTCCACTCTGGAGTGCTTAAGAATGGAGTGGTAACGCCTGGGTCGACAAAGAATCATCGATGAGCCTCGAATGGATTCTTTTTAACGAATGCCAGAGCGAGGAAGCGCCTAACGCTAGTGGGTGCATAAGGCATGTAACCCGACGAAGTAAGGTCGAGTTATTATGAAATCTCTATTTATGACGTATTCATTATGGTGTACGGGCCGTTGATGGTGCGGTAACTAGTAGGAACACGCAGTGCAAAGGGGAACCATGTTGTGTCCACTCTCTAATAAAGAATAAGAGCTCATATATTATGGATCACTTGATGAAAATATTGTGATATGATAAGGATCACTCGATGCAAATCTTGTGATATGTTCTGATAAGGCATGTTCTGATTAAGGTCAACATGAAAAAAAAAGTCAAAGAAGTTTTTTTGAAAATGTTAAAGTCTCTGTTACAAGCCTTTTGAAAATGGTCAAGTGCATAAGTCAAGTTCTGGTCAAGTCATATGTTAAGTACATGTCCATGCACGCATTTCATGGTTTATCATTGTATGCTTATGTTATCTATTGTATGTTGTTTGTTTACTTAGATTTTTCGAAATCTCATCGTGGTAGTTTCCACTACCATTCCCAATCAGGAATGGTAGAACCTTTAGCAAGATCTGGAGTAGCGAGTCAGGATAATGATGAAGGCAAAGGATGAGCTCAACCCCGGAGGAAAGAACGGATCTAGTCATGACCTACTTGGAGATAGCTGAGATTATAAAGATGCTTTAATGATTTCTTTGTTAAGGTCTTTTTAGACAGTACTTGTTATGTTAAAGTGTAAACAAAGAGCTTGATACTCCATTGCTAAGAAGTGTGATTTAAAGCTATGAATGAAGAAGTTGAGATATTCGTTTATTCTGGTACAACATTTAAATGACTTATTCCGCTGTGATTTATTGTATACTGCTAGTATACATAGGTGCATTGCATCTTATCTATTATGTACGAGGGGTATGTAGCCTTGTGTTGCATGTTTCGGCGTTTCAGTCACCGTCCAATCCCAAGTAGAGGGCTGGGGGTGCCACAAAAATGCAATGCACCTAGCATGCATTTAACAATATGCAATATTTACGATAAATAATTTTTTTTTCTTTGAGCAATACTATGTACTAGAAGCAATATCTCCCAAAAACATAAACAAACTTCATAAACTCCACAAACAGACGTTCAAAAGTTACAATTTTTGTCCAAAAGATCTGTAACATGAAGAGTGCCGGAGACAACGCTCTTTAAGTACATGTAAAGACTAATATACTTACTAGACTAGTCCTTCGAGTAGCTCATGCAACTCGGCCAAGGAAGCCAAAAAAATATCAATAAAAAGGAGCATCAAAGCGATAAACTCCGCGTCGTTGCATTGTCACCTAATCGACCTCCTCCAGTCGACCCTCTGTCGCATCTCTTGATCTTGGCATATGATCTACCATTTATGGAGGAATGGTAGTTGGGACTATCGAGTGAGATTTAATTACAAATTTCAGCAAGTTAACAAATAACTTTAACTAGCAGTATATAGATGCATGAATTGGTATACCCATCGGTTGCTAACGTGAACATGCGCGAACATAACGTGACTTGGTAATTCACATGACATGAGTTGATATGACCTCAATTGACTTGGATTGCAACCGACTTGGAATAACATAAGGTGAGTTGGACTTGAAATTGAACATGAAGTTGGAATCTTGTTCCATAATAACTTCTTAATTAAACATGAATTGTGGATGCTACACAGGTCCCCTTGAGCCGTATGCCGTTGTCGATACCGCATCATATCACATGTATTTGTACCAGCTATGAGTACGTTAACATACGCATCACATGATGGGTATCTGCACCCGCTGCGAGTACATAATGTACGCATCCTGTGACAGGTATCTACACCTACACGAGTGTGTATAACATGAAATTGAACTATGGTTTGACACCATCTCCGTTGGTGCCTAACTTCATTCTGGGGACTAGTTACCTAGGCCCAATACGAAGCATGTTGATGGTACTTTATCAACCAAGGGGATTTCACACCAGTTTAGACACTCCAGAGTGAACAATAGAGTTCCAATAGGATATTGTCTCATCCTAGCACTTGGAATCGTGATAAACATAAAAGGCTCAATAGACTGGAAAAACTGCTATTTGTGATGAACTCCATACTTGTGACATGACATGGTGTGAAATGAAATGACAAATAACATGGCATGACATGACATGTGAGCATGACTAACAACATGACATAAGATGGCGTGCAATTGCTAAACATGACATTACGTAATATGACATGTAACAAATAATTTCGTATTTGAAAATAAAGCATGGCATGATGTAACATAACATGTAACAAATGATTTTGTGCTTGAAGACAAAACATGGTATAATATAACTTAACATATACATATAAAACCTAAGCAATATGAATGATGGTTTCTAACTGCCATACACACATAGATACCCTGAAAGTAAGTTAGAGACTAACTTATAGTGATTGAAGCGTGACGAATTAAAATGTGAAACAACGGAAACTGTAAGGAAGCATTTCTAAAAGTTAGAACCTCCTCACTACTATACTTAGAAATAAAATCACTGACTCAAAGTAAAATGATCATTTTACCCCTCTACTTGTAGAAAAATGAGCATTTTACCCCTAAGTTAAGGATTTCACATTATAATTCCAAAACTCACCAAAATCTATATTCATCTTGTATATTTTATCATAAATCCAAATATATAATTAGAAAATTTTTAAAACACAACACACCTACAAGAACCAAGCATAGACCGAAACACACTAAGGCTAAAATCCTTATTTTTGTTGCAATTATTTCAAACTCTAACTTTCATGCTAAAACCGCACCATGCAACGTAAAAATAAAATCATATCCTATGCTCTAAAATCATGCTAGGACATTAACAAATCACATATCATAAAAACCATAATTTCATTCATGCGAAAATATCAAGTCTTTTGACCACAAAAAACAATCTTTGATGTTCTTGGTCTACTTTTTTAACAAATCAACTCCAAAAACTCTAAAAGTTTAAAAAAATATTCTTAACAAAATCACAAAGCAATCTAAGAAATAGCATGCTTAAATAAATGATTCAAAGATCACAAATAGCCATAAATAATTCAAAGATGACAAATAGCCCAAAATATCAACCAATACAATCGGTTTGCACATTTTCTCCAAAACCGAGTACCACATGTTTTGGTATTTCATCAAACCACTAGATCTAACTTTGTGCATGAAGTAAACAATCAACAAACGACATCATATGCTTCACATCGAAGTACTTAAATTTATCTAAGCATTAAACTCAAGATTAAATGAAAAAAAATTGCATAGAAACACAACACAACCTATGAACCTCAAGTTTGTGTTTCAATCGGACCTTAACATGCATAAAAATTCATTCCCTCAAGATCACAACCATAAATCTTCAAAATAACTTCCTAAAACATAGATAAAAATCTTAAGAACAACGTATATAAATTTCAAGACCATATAGAGCATGCTTTAATAATAAAAGGTCCAAGCTTACTCAGAACAAAAACTATTTTTGTACCTCCAGTTTCCAACTTTCTCATATCATGCAAAACTCTTAGTAAAATCTCTCAATATGCAACAAATATAAATCTAACTTGTATATTAATATGTTAAATCTACACCATAGAAGATTGGATCAAGATCATGCCAAGACCATCATCAAAAAATTAAAGAATCACACACTATCCAGATTATCACCCAATATGACCTTTGCATGCTTAAACAAACTTTTCACTAATCAAAACTACATAAACAATCATACAAAATAAACCAATTGAAACTAGACTCAAATAGGAACAAGTTATTTTAAGAGAGTTGCATGAGAATCTACATACAAAGGTTTCGAAAAACTCAAGCAAGAAAGGTCATAAAAAGTTATCTAAAGTTTCTCCTTGAGTTTTCTCCAAGAAAGGGTTTCAAAAGTGACAAAAACTTATGGAACAAGTCTTGGACGACTAATATTCTGCTAGAGGGACTGAGAGGGGATGTGAGAGTGAATTTTTTGTGATTGGTTATCAGCCAAAATCATGCCCAAAACCATGGGTTACAGAACATGGTTTTGTGCCTTGAAGCTATCATGTGATGGGGTGGTAGTGAGGTGGTTGATTACCTTTCCATCAACCACTATTTATAGCTGGCATGGGCAGTGAAAGTACAATCATAGCATTGGAAAAACTTCCTCAAGAAGCCATGCATAGGTAGAGCTTTTCGGTGGGCCTAAACCGATTGGGCCTCATTTGGGGTTTCAATAGGGTCTGATTTGGGGTTTAAGTTTCTAATAAGTCCAAATCCAATTTTTCTTAGCCCAATGAAAATACTAAGGTATAAAAAAATGGATAAGAATGTAATGACATGAGTTTAAATGGTTAATAGCATGTGAAAGTGATTTAATCAAGTAATTAAACACTAAGCTAAAACCAGCTTCATTTATGGTTTGAGAAACCATTTAGGATTTCGGTTTTCACAAGGTATTTGGTGTTTCAGTTGGATTCCAAGTATTTGGAGTTTCACTAGGATTGAAACCCTCTTTGTTTTGACACAAAAATGAATGGTTGGATGTAATAGTGTTTGGCTTAGGTGACATGATCACAATGCTTGATTTTCCTTTCTTTCCTTCACATTTTCATCTCATGCTTCCTCTTGGTGCCAAGTGTCCTATACTATTCACCAAGTGTGGCTAAGATCTAGCCAAGTGTTAAAACGAAACTTCTCAAGACTAATTTGGACATTCCACATTGTGATATGAAAACGATTGGACTGCATGCCACATAGCGCTAATACAGAAGTTACTATTCATTCTGAAAATGGTGAAAATAAATTCACACCATAAAATCCTAAATAATCATACGAAACTAAGAGTACACTTTGTTAATCGTTTCTGAATTTCAATTCTAAGTGCCTCGAATAAATCAAAATATATTTTCGAACTGTTTTTGTTATAGAGAAAATGAAAATCGTTTTATTGAGCCGTAAAATTGTAAATATACATATGAGACTAATGGTGTAGACTGTCTCTTATTCTCACACTCCTAAGTACTATCTCATTAGAAAAAAAATTACATAATTACTTGCTTTCAGTTTATATATATATAACAACTTAAAAATTATAAAATATCTTATAAAAAATTATTTCAAAATTTATATAGTAAAGTCGATCGGTCTGGTCAGATCTCGGGTGAGAAAACCCCACCCTGAGACCATATCGAAAATCAAATTTCCGTACATTTTTTTAACAAGGATGACCGGTTCCTTAACCGACCTAGTCCTGTAAGTTTTTTATGTATAGACAAAAATTCTTACACCTCATGGAGTTGTAACGTTTCAAATTTTGTAAAATTTGAGTAATGCTACATGGAGTCGTGGAGTGAGTAAGTACTGTGCAGTCGATTTGAAAAAAAGTGGGGTCTATTATTAAAAAATTAATTTTTTCTATGTGGGTACCATATTTATTCACTTTTTTCGAAGTGATTACATGATGCTTGCGTACTTACGACTGCAACTATCATTTCTTTTTCCTTAATGTACGTAAACTTGCGATCATAAATTCTATTTTCTCATGATATTTGAATTTCATGATGAATATACAGGAAATAATAATTATTTACAGAAAGATAATAAAACTAGCATAGGACATGTGCCCCAATATCAACAAACATAAAGCTAGGATCAAATACACAAATTTCAACGCAAAAGATTAAACTGATGAACCTGGCTCACTACAAGAAACAGGGTCTTTCCCGGCGCTTAAATTTGCCGCAAATAATCCCAAACATCGCTGCAAATAAGTATTTACAGCGATTTATGTTGCGCCGGACGTTCGTCGCAATTGTAGAGCCTTTTAAAAGATTAGCTAGCGAATTACAAAATTTGTCGCCAAAAATTTTTATTTATAGCGATTTTTTTCGCTGCTAATATTATTAATTTCGCCGCAAATAACGTTGGGATTTCACTCTCATTTCGCTGCAAAAAAGTATTTGCAGCGTTTTCTATCGTCGCAAATACACAAAATATCGCCGCAAATATCTTGATATTATTTGCAGCGTGTTAAAAAATCGCCGTGAATAATATTTTTTGCAGCGGTTAAAATCGTTGCAAATAAGGTTGTCTCTTTTTCAGCGAGTAAGTATTGCTGCAAATGACCACTTTCACAATCATAGCGATTAACTAACCGTGGCAAAAAATTAGTTACTTTTTTCGGCAAATTGGGCGTCGCAAAAAGTCACAAGTCGCTGCAAAAGACCAATTTAGTATTTGTGGCGAATTTCTCTATCGTAAAAAGTGAAAAGATCGCCGCAAAATATAACCTTGGGGCCTGTATTCCAAGAGCTATAAAAGGAAGTGAAGTAAGCAGCCACTGTTTCTGCCAGATTCTTGTCACCTGGCAAAAGATATAGCATGTAAATCAATTGTTTAATAAGATTCTTGTTTACTTCAAAAAAAATGAAGCTTAGAAAAGGATTGCTTAAAATAAACGATGTCTGAAATGGCTAGATGGGGGAAGGGGGCAGTTTGAAAAAAGGCCAATCAGAGATTTTATCAGGATTGTTGTAGAACATTATTTAGCAGCAACAAGGATGATGCAAATAATATATAAGAAATGCAAAACTAGCTCAAAACACTAAAACTCACTATTTTTATGTTGAGGGCTGATGTGGTGAATTCAATGATGATGTCGAAATATATCCTGTACAATGGTTATTTGATAGTTTCTTAATTGTGGCAGTGATTACCACATACATTGCTGTTACATTTTTCCAGTTATAATATAGAATTTTCCATCTTTAGCCGGTCCAATAAAATACAGGACAGATACTAAAGTTCTACTTTCTTATAACATTCAAGGGCTAGTATGTTGGTTAAGATTTCCAAGTACGGAATGAACATCCAAATCTTAATAAATAGCATTGCAAACATCATGTCCAATGCAACATGCATTCAAGGGATAATAGCAAATGATAGAAAGTTGAATCTCATTAATCTCAAATCTCCGCTTGGATGAGGATAGAAAGTTCCCAGCTCAACCTTAACCAGCCAATCAGAACAATTAGACATAGTCCAGTTGGAGTCTAAACTTTTCTACACTATTACTCAAAATGCTGAAGTGTATCTACGGATTCAGGCCAGAATGAGTCCAAACGAATTTTTTTCAATTCAAGAGTTTCATATGTATAAACTTTTTACACCACTTGCAGTCTGTTTGCAATAACTATCCATCCTTTGGGAACATTACAATTATAATGCCTAAATTTAAACATGTTTCAACATATATGTCATAATATTAGAAAGAAAATGACATCACACATCAATCTGTTGCACTCTTACTAGCGTTAAAGTCCTGTTGTTAACTTTTGATATCATACATCAAAATGATCACAACACACTAGTGTTATAGGATCCTGTTGTAACTTTGAACCTAAGTCACTCTTATTATCAATTAAATTGAAAATATGTATTCAGGGATTTATAAAATTGAAAAAAGAAATTACAGAATCTGTCCCTAAGCAGATTCAAGTGATAAACAATGTAAAGGGAAACTGCAACACCAACGTTGGATGCTTCATAGCAGCATAAAAATTGCAAACTGTAAACAGCACAGTACTACAATCCGTACAGAAACTCAATACCAAAACAAAAAAGAACAACAGCAACAATAGATGCACAAAACCATTTCCCAGGTCTCTTTTTCTTGGTCCTCCATGCACCACTCAGAAAAATTACGAAATATGACAAAATAAGACGCATTTCTAAAAGGTTTAAAAAGTAGCATACCGAGATTATTCTGCCTATTACTCTCATCAATATCCTTAAAGCAAACATTATACAAGGAGGACCACATATCCTACATATTCCCCACAGAAACATTATACAAGGAAGACCATATCAAAGAAAAAAAAATTGTAAAACAGAATATAAATTGAGTATACCGTCTACTGGGAAATGGCAAGCCAAATCTGTTAACGAGGAAGTTGAGAGGGGTGGTCGTGGTGGTTGCTTGGCGTGGAGTGGTGGCTCGAGAGGAGCACGGTGGCGCTAGGGAGAGCTGGTGACCGTGGGTTGCGAACAAAGCTGGGGAGAGAGGGAGAGCCTCGGGCTGCAGGGCTGGGCGTGGAGGAGAAGGGGGCTCCGACAGAGAACTGGAGACGGCGACGACGTGTGGGTAGTGGCAAACGGCGCCCCTAGTGGCGGTGATATAGAGAAATTCGAGAGAGAGAGAGAGCTAAAGCCAGATTCGGGGAGGAAAGAGATCGGCAGGGGGGGTGGGGGAGAAGGAGGGGGTGGCCGTCGAGGCGAGGTGGCGGTGGCGTGGTGGCAGTGGCGGTGGCGACGGACTGTGCTTACCGGCGTGGGTTGTGCTCGAGACGGAAGACCGTGGGAGAGAGAAGGGGAGGGAGGGGGGAAGGGCTGGAGGGAAATGAATGGAGAAGAGGCGGGCATTTTAATTTAATTAGATTTTTGCGGCGTCTTAATCTCGCAGCAAATACCAAAATCCCCGCCGCAAATAAAAAAGTCAATAGCATCAAAAATAATATCGCTCCAAATACTCATTTGCGGCGACAAAAATCGTCGGAAAAACACTTACAGTACATTCGACAGGTTTAGTTTTAATGCTAAATTCCGCGGCGAAATTTAATTTCGCCGAAAATAAGTAGTATTTCTATTTTTTTTTGCGGCGATATTAAAAAATGCTGGAAATAATCTATTTTGGCAATTTTTAAACATAAAAAATCGCTGCAAATGACCACTTTCACAATCACAGCGATTAACTAACCGTCACAAAAAATTAGTTACTTTTTTCGGCGAATTGGGCGTCGCAAAAAGTCACAAGTCGCTGCAAAAGACCAATTTAGTATTTGTGGCGAATTTCACTGTCGTAAAAAGTGAAAAAATCGTCGCAAAAGACCATTTTTCAACTTGGTGTAAAAAAACTACAACGATGTAAAAAATCGCTGCAATAAAGGCTTTTTGCAACGATTTTATTTTCAACAAACAAAAAATCGTCGCGAAAAGCCTTATTTCTTGTAGTGGCTAGCGCACAACTTAGAGGGACCTAATTAAGATCTAAATTACGACTCAACAACTGGAAATTATAAACGGGGGTATCTCATTCTCTGCCTGCATTTAGACCAACTCGCCCAACTGCAGCTCACTCATGCATCTTGCTATTATTTCGCTTGATTTATGAGTCTGAAGAAGCTGTAGGTATCCTGTGTATTTCATATAATTTATAGGTCTACCATTATTGGATTTTGTAGTACCGAAGGCAAACACAATAATAACAGCCTAAAAGCTGTAATAAACTTTGTACCAAAACACATCGATCAGGACCCCCATACATTTAATATCATTTTGTTTCGACACCCAAAAACAGTAATATCCTCTCCTCTTTAATCATGCATCGATATAACCTTTTTTGTCAATCAAATTGACAAACTTTAATATACAATGAAATGGCCATTACTTTTTCACGTAGTAAATGCTCTAGCTCTGGCTGAGACATCTCTCTCTCTCTCTCTCTCTCTCTCTATATATATATATATATATGCACTTTCCATACGTTTATTCACTATCTATCAGCTTCATATCCCTTCCCATCTACTCACTGCTTTTACAAATCATTTCAGCTGAAAGAGCTTCAATATTCCGAGCCCTATTTTCTTCTGCTTGCTTTAACACTAGAATGGGAAGGACTCCATGCTGCAACGCCGATGGGATGAACCGAGGTCCATGGACACCGGAAGAAGACCAGAAACTCTTAGCCTATATTGAACAATATGGCTGTGGAAGCTGGCGTTGTTTGCCACGAAAAGCAGGTTAAGTTTTGTTTTGTTTTCTCTACATGGTTTTAGCTTAGCTTCGGGTGCTGCACAAAAATTTATGCGAAAATTCTATATATATTATATATATGCATTTGATTTCCTAAATATGGTGCTTTAAATTTAAATTTAAATTTTCTTAATTAATTCCTTTAAAATAAAATGGTGATCATTGTTCTTAGTTAATTGGCTGTTTCTCTGTAGGTCTTCAAAGATGTGGGAAGAGCTGCAGACTGAGATGGAATAATTACCTCAGACCTGATATTAAGAGGGGGCAGTTCAGTTTACTTGAAGACCGAACCATCATTCAACTTCATGCTCTTCTTGGCAGCAGGTAATCACTGAAACCAGACCTTACATCTCTGCATTTTGGATTATATATATATATATATATATAAAGCATTTTATGGTATTATCCTAGCTGCAATAATAAATTTACGCAGTTTAATTAGTTTGTCGATTATTTCGTGGATCTTATTTATTCTGCCATTTCTTTCTGTGTAGTCTAGTACTTAATGTAAGCTTTTGAGCTCTGAAACGTGGATGTGGATGTAAATATGCAGTTTACGCAGTTTAATTAGTTTACATCCACATCTTATTTATATTATGACATGTGGATGTAAATATGCACCTTATTTCGACTTACAAACCAGACTGCGTTGTATTTTCAGTTAAAGTTTCATTAATCAAACTCTGAAACGCCATATTTCATTTTTCTTCCGAGCAAGGACAAAAATAAAATAAAATAAATAAAAACATGAATTTCAGAATGCCTTTTTAATTTCCTTCTACCCAGAAATCTTTAGGATTCTGTAAATACATATGAATCGAGTAAAATTAAAAGGAATAATATTGTAGACAAAAAATAATGATGCTGATCATTGGTTGTAAGGCAAGGCACCAATACGCAAATGATGATTACATGATATTTCAATACCTATATAGTTTGAATAATATTAAGGATCGATCTTAGGCTATATATATATATATATATATATATATATATATATTGTATTAACTTGATGTATTTTTTTATTTTTTTTTGTTTTCCTCCAGATGGTCCGCTATAGCCACACACTTGCCAAAGAGAACTGACAACGAGATCAAGAATTACTGGAACACACATCTTAAGAAAAGGTTGGCCATGATGGGCATCGATCCAGTTACTCACAAGCCAAAAGGCACCGTTCTTGAGTCTGCAAATGGTGACCCCAAAAGCGCATCCAATCTTAGCCACATGGCTCAGTGGGAGAACACTCGGCTTGAGGCCGAAGAAAGACTAGTCAGAGAGTCACAGTTATGCTACCCATTATACGATCTGCCGCCAGGCTTTTCTTCAGGAAGATCATCTGCTGCAGCCTCGGGCATGCTAATCAATGAAACAACCACCAGTAAACTCGCACCCCCACGTTGCCTTGACGTTTTGAAAGTATGGGAAAGCGTGATGTTAGAGTCGATGCTCGCTGCAGGAAATGATCATCATGGTGGCGTGAATTCTGGTTCCGTTTTTGGTCTTGGCATGGGTGGCAATTGTGATATTGCCTCTGAGGTATCTGCATTAGGTTTCTTGGAGACCAACGCAAGGGATCATCAAACGTACTTAAATGAATTCAATGAAATATCAACCATGCAGCTCCACAAGATGAATCTGGCTACTGGGGACGTTGGAGATCGTCATCATCATCATGATCATGATGGTGTTTTTAATAATATGGGCAACCATATATTATCTGCAAACAGCTTGATTACAGGCAGTGCTGGAAGTGGATCAAGTAATGCTGTTGAGGAACGTGCGAGAAATGAGACGAATTATTGGCATGATATCATTAATACGGGGAGTTATTAACTGTCAAAGAAATTACCAGTCGTTTGAATTAATAATGTAGCTACCTAGCTAGCAAGCTGGGTACGTATTTTATTGGCAACCGACGTCTCCCTCCCCCTCTTAAATGCTACTGATTTTTGTTTTTTACATTGTAATCAATAATCAGAAATCGACATTTATTAAGTTGTACGTGTTCAAATTCTGCATGCGCTGCTGCGCGACTTTGGAGTAATGGTATTTATGATTCGGATCCTTTAATTTGGTCCCTCACCATCTGATCATGAATAGAAGAACAATGCTACTCATCATCCAATAATATGACATTAAATAATTAAAGATTATTTATTATATTTTATTTATAAATCTATCATTTAATGTCATATCATGAGACAATAAGAAGATGATAGAAATTAGAATGATGAATATATAGATTTTTTCTGAATATATATGATTTGATTCATATTTAGTATTTTAATTATAAATATAAAGAAGAATAATAGAATTCAAGATTTTTTAAAATTTTTATCCGAATTTAAAGGCTTAGTGAAGAGAGATCACAAACACATAAAAAATCAATTTTATAATATTTATTATATACCAGCTTGAATCAAACTCTTGCAATTAACTCTTCGCTCGACTAACAGATCAAACAAAATGCCTTTAAATATCATACTGGCCAGCACTGAGTAAAACAAAACGCCGCTAAATGTTAACGTGCTGGATGTAATTGTAGTGAAATGCAATGGAGTGATTGAATGTACTGCATGTATGCGTGATGATAGAATTAAGATGAAGAAAATACTGTAATTCACAAAGTCAATAGCAGGGATGATTCGAGGCACCCTTGACCTCCATATATAAAGGATCTGACAATTTCCAGACTGCTGCAGTACCTCACTTTTTCCCCATAAGTACTCGTGTTCCCTTTCCCTAACAAATTGATCTTGCGTAAAAGACTAAAAGATCCTCTAGCTTCTATACTTTTTTTTTGTTTTTTTGTTTTTTTTTTATAGGAAACCTACTCTTCATTTCATAAAAGAAACAGATTACAAAGAAGAATCAAGCCAAAGGAAATTAGCTATTGCATCCGGTTACGAGCCCCACCATAAACTAATTTCCAGGACACTCAAACTGAGCTTGGTAAGAGTATGAGCTACTGTATTGCAGCTTCTATTTGCATGTTCTAAAACACATGTTTGAAAACATAGCATTAACTTCCTGACTTCACTAACTATATTCCCCTTGGTGGCCATAGACTGACCATTACTGTTAAACTCATTCACAGCCAAAAGAGAATCAGATTCAATTAACAATTAAATGATAGATACCAAGATGAAGACACAACTGTAAACCTCTAAGGACAGCAAGCCCTTCAAGTTCAATAACATTTAGACTGGCTCTTTCTCTTAATGATGCCGCCATTATAACTTCACCCTTTGAATCTCTCAATACAACACCTATACCTGCCACAGATCCATCTTGAGAGAAAACTCCATCTACATTCAATTTAAAAGTGCCAGGTGGTGGCACTTCCCATCTGTGATGCTGTCTTATAACATATATAGGTTTGTTTCTCAATTCACGTAACCCTTTTTGCAAAGCCAAGGCACTTTCTAATATATCTTCAGCCTTCACATCTTTTTCTTCAAAAATCTTCCTATTTCTTCTGTCCCAGCAGCTCCAGCAGATTAAAAAGAACAGTTCCAGCAGCTTTGCACTATTGTGGATCTGCAAGTTTAGGACTGCATCCATAAAAGAACTGAAAACATCAAATCGTATTTGCTTTGGGAAGTTTCTAACCCAAACTTCTCTTATGGATGGGCAGGAGAGTAGCACATGCAAAATATCTTCTCTACAATCATTACAAAAAGCACACTTCTCTTCAATGATTAGATGTTTCTTCCAAAGTTTAGTTTATGTAATGTTTTGTATAAACTAGTGGCAAAAGTTATTGCAAATAGGCTTAAGAATGTACTTGATATTGTTATCTCAAAAACTCAATGTGCTTTTGTTCCGGGAAGGAACATTATTGATAATGTTCTAGTGGCATATGAGGTAATGCATTTTTTGAGAAATAAGAGACAAGGCAAAAAAGAATCAATGTCTATTAAGTTGGACATTAGTAAAGCTTATGACTGTGTGGAATGGCCATATTTACAAGGGGTTATGGAGGCAATGGGTTTTAATGCGAGATGGATCAATCTTGTTATGATGTGTGTGAAATCTGTTTCATTTTCAGTTTTGGTTAATGGTGAGCCAAATGGTCCTTTTGCTCCATCTAGAGGCTTGAGACCAGGTGATCCCCTTTCACCTTACTTATTTCTACTGTGCACTGAAGGTTTGATCTCTTTAATAAAACAAGCCGAGAGGAGAGGGGAAATTTCAGTAGTGAAGATTTGTAGAGGTGCCCCAAAGATCTCTCATTTACTTTTTGCAGATGATAGCCTTTTATTTTGTAAGGCAAGTATGCAAGAAAATCAGAAAATTCAATCAATTCTTAACTTTTACGAAGCATCTTCTGGTCAAGTCATAAACAGACACAAAACGGGCCTTGTGTTCAGTTCAAATGTGCACTCACCAACTAAGGATGAAATAATGGAATTTTGGGGAGTAGAGCAAAGTCAGGAGTATGGAAAGTACCTAGGACTCCCATATTTTGTTGGGAGAGAAAAGAAGAGAGTTTTTTCTGAAATAAAACACCGAGTGTGGAGGAAGTTGCAAGGATGGAAAGAAAAGGTCCTCTCGGCTGGGGGAAAGGAGGTTTTGATTAAAGCTGTAGCCCAAGCTACTCCAAGCTATCCTATGAGCTGTTTTAAACTTCCTTCAGCTTTGTGTCATGATCTTGAACAAATGATGGCAAAATTCTGGTGGGGGCAGAAAAAAGAAGAGAAGAAAATTCATTGGATGAGTTGGAAGAAAATGTGTGAAACAAAAAAGGAAGGGGGATTGGGATTCAAGCATTTGAAGATCTTTAATGATGCTCTTTTGGCCAAGCAGGGATGGCGCATAATGACAAATACTGACTCGTTGCTTCACAACATGTTTAAGGTAAAATATTTTCTAAAGAACCACTTTTTTGATGTTGCGTTGGGAAATAATCCTTTTTTTGTTTGGAGAGGAATTTGGGGTACAATATCTAAGCTAAAGCAGGGGTGCAGATGGAGAATAGGTTCGGGAAATAAAGTGAGAATATGGATTGATGTATGGATACCAGGTTTTAAAAGAATTGCTGATATGAATCTTATGTTTGTGATAGAAGAAGAGGAAGCTACTGTAAATTCCTTATTTCTTCCTGGACAGACAGCTTGGGATGTGAGCAAAATTTCAAGCATGTTCCCTCCTGCAGTGGCTCTACAGATTTCGAAGATAGTGCTTAGCCATGGAAGTTCTGATGTAACTTGCTGGACGCATGAAGCTCATGGTAGATACACAGTCAAGAGTGGCTATAGATGTTTCATATCAGTTAACATGGGGACACAAAGAGGTGAAGCATCGAATACTAATCTGTTAAGGAAACTATGGAAGTCTTTATGGAATATGAAACTCCCTTAAAAAATAAAAGTGTTTGCATGGAAGGCTGTCAAGTAAAATGCAGAGTTTAATACAACTGAAAACTACATATGATAACTATAGCCAGTGCCATTTAAGGCTACACAATTAACTCTAAACGACATGGACTCCCTAAACGACTACGTTTATTAATCTTCTTCTCCAAACTACACCGTTTCCTCCTCAACAATCCTATCCTTATACTCTTCTTTTGCCCCTCACCTTCTTGAACTCTCTCCAACTCAGACCAGATGCCAAGATCCCATTTTTACTCCATTTTTGTCGCCAACCCCGTGAGCCTCTTGACACTAAATTATATATATAAATTACATATATAATTTGCTGACAAAAACAAGAATTCCAGTAATATATGATTTTATAGGAAAATAAATAAATGTCCGTGCTAAACAATTGTATCCTGAAGGCAGAAAATTAGAACATGAACAACATACACTCATATATATATGATTTGTCAACAAAAAGGAAATGCCAATAAATTCTCCACGTTATAAATTTTAAGCCATGCGAATTGACAATATCCCCCGACAAAATGAGATAGAAATTTGATAATTCAAGTTCTGACATGAATTAGATTAAGGAGTATAGTAATTGACTGCAACAAAAACTTATAATTAGTATATGTTTAAGAATTTGGAGTTAAGAGGAAAGCTTATAAGAATGCCGGTCAAGACAAAAATATGATCACGGCCGGAAATTAAAGCAAAATGATCTAGCTTTTATATAGATCACCATCTAGCAATTATTAGAAGTAGCAAAATCATGAAAGTTCTCTAAAGCTCTTAAAAAATGAGATTTTTAAAAAGGTCCATATACAATACTACTATTAGTACACTACAAGAGAAATTGTTTTTTGGGACCAATCATTTAGTCCCAAAAAACCCCATTTTCGTCTCAAAAAATTTTTTGAGATGAAAAAAATTCATTTCTAAGTTGTTTCAAAAAGCTCATCTCAAAAGGTCTTTTAAGACGAAATTTGACTTTCGTCCCGAAAGATTACTTTTAGGATCTTTCGGGACAAAATTCGGCGAAACCAGTCGTAGGCATTCGATTGAGAAGTTTTTTTTAGACAAAACATTTACGTCCCAAAAACCCATTCGATTGGAAATCCTTTTGTTCGAACAACTCTCATCAGTTCGAACAATACAGAAACTTGATTCGAACGACTAAATAGATTTGATCCTATTCGAATGGACAAAGTGTTCAAACAGACAAATTGTTGTTGGAACATAATTAATATGAACGATTGCTGCCAGTTCGAATATAAAATGACTGTTCGAATGGAAGTCCGTTTGAACGCTAGGTTCTACGGTTCAAACGGATTGGATTTTTCTGAGGTTGTTCGAATGGTTTTGTTTTCCAGTTCGAACGCAAGGGAAAAAATATTTACCTTTCGAACTAGGTATTTTTTGTTCAAACAGTACTCATGATACATAATTGATTTTAATTATAAATATGATACTAATATTAAATAATATAATTTAAACATCACATTTGTTCACATGTTCTGTGATAGAATAATAAAAAAACAATTGAAGAAAAATAAGTTCTAGGATTGTGGTGGTGGCATAGAGTTTTAGGACATCATTGATTGCCACTGTTCAAACATTTTTTGGGATTGAGTCTCTAGCTTCTTCTGCTTGTTTTCTTTTAATCTTGCCTTTAAATCCGAGTTTTGTCATTCGATCTGACTTGAGAAGAGGATGATGATGTTAATGAAGGCTTCACGCAATGTCCTAAGTCCCTCAAATATCCAGAACGTGGTCCAAAAACTTGAGAAAAGATCTAAGCGTTGTTGATAGATGATTCATCAGATGGATCCGCATCAGTTTCCTTAAGTGATATCATCTTGTCATACAAACAAAAATATTTAAGTTAGTATAAGTAATAAAAATATTATTAGACAACTGAATTAAAAAAAAACTTAAACTTACATAATTTGCTTCTGTTTCGGGACTGGCCCAAACCCCATCACTATTTTTATATGTTTTAGTATACAATTGGGTCAGATTATAGCCAGTATGACTTTCTTCTTGCTGCAAAAGAGAATTCTATATTAGAACTTAAATCAAAAAAGTATATATGTTAATATTTAACGAGGACTAGTATAACGTTACCATTTTTTTAGATAAACAATGAAAATATTGAGAACTTGCATGATGGTGTATCGTTAAATTTGATCTATATGCTTTGTTCGCAATACTCCGTTGCTAAAAAAAAAAAATATTATGTCGATATGTTTAATACATCTATCATATACTATAAAAAAAGATAGTAGCGAAATTACCTGGTAAGCAGAATCTTCAAACATATAACAAACCTTCTTCCATTTGTTTGGTAGCATTGCTTGGAATGGGTTTTGGCACGCCTCTGTTGCAGTACTGAACTTCTGATAGTGTGCATGACATCGACCTTTGTACCTCAAGAATGCATTAGACAGCCTCTCAATCGTTAGCCGATCCTCTCGCCGGCCAAAATTAAGTTCAAACTCGACCTTTAAAAAATTATAAACAATTAGTATAAATACAAACTAATATTAAATTAACATGTTATACTTAATTTTTAGCTAAGTAACTTATTACCAGACAACTATTTTTTATGTGGTCTTTAACATTTTGGAGAATTTTAGCCCAGGAGGATGTAGTCATTAGTGCATATGTGCGAGTAAGGGTACCAATATAAGAAGCAAGCCAACCTGTCGAATCCCTAGAGCCACTAGTGTGATCATCAGGAATATCAACTTTAATTTTTCCCACTTGCCTTACTTTCTCTATGCAGACACTCCTTGTAGTGCCTCGACCTCGACTCTGACTTACAATAGCTATATATACGTACAGTAATTAAAGCACATTTTAATTAAATACTAATATCTTGAAAATGTATATTACTTAAATCGAGCAAAACATATAGTGTTTAATTTGGTAAAATACCTTCTTCTGGGTCTGGTGATGTTGGCCCACCATTCATGGCAAGTGAACCAATTAGGGAGTCGGTAATAGATGGAGATGGCATACGAGTTGCTTTGCGTTTGGAAGACATATTGTTTGAAACTGTAAAAAATTATTATTCTAAAAAATGTTACGGATATTTATAACAATGATACTTACAGAAATATTAATTTCATTCACTATCAATTTTGTTGGACCAGTCCTCACTAGACACTTTAGTTGATTCATGTTCTTCTGACATTCCACTCTCAATTATTTCTGGTTGAACATCTTCTCTACGCAATGAGACCATGTCATATTGGCTTAGATCAACAAATAGATTGATACCTAATTCGTTTTCTTGATATGCTTCTTCATTTGTCGGACTGTCAAATTCTTCATATTGTTCGCTTGCCTCTGGAATGTAATCATATACATTTCTTGTTGCAAACTTCTCCACTACTTGCCATGGCTTCCCATACTCCGAATCATCTAAATAAAAAACTTGATTCGCTTGGCAAGCAACGAAATGATCGTCCTCATACCATGTGCGAGATGTATTGACACTCACAAAATATTCATCGTTACGCACTCCCAACCTAGGATTTGAGACATCCCACCAATTACATTTAAACAACCAGACCATATATCCCCCACGTACTTTAACGCTATGATATCTTCTACAACTCTATAGAAGTCAATGATATCCTCTTCATGGCTTCTGTGTGAAATCTATATCCATGCACCAAACATCCCGAGTATTGGATGGCCTGTCTGGACAAACCGCGTGCCAGAGCATATAGTTCTGGTGAAATTTCTTTTGAATTTTCACCATATTTCGATACAACCTACATCAATAAATATAATTCTAGTTATATCAATGTTAGATAGAAAAAATGTGGAGCAAAGTGGTTTGAAGTTCATTGACAATAAGATATTTTTTTAGTAATACCGTATGTTCAAACCATGAGGTGAATTTCTTTTTGTGCTTCTTTTCTACATCAGTTACACCATCTAGGAGAAGTAGCTATATATGTTCGTTGCGCATGTTCAGGTTAACTATTAATTTGTATCAAGTTATATTATATTATATTCCATGAACATAAATTTATATTGATATGGAGATTCATCACTAACCTCAAGTAGTGGTCAATCTCTGCGCAGTTATTCAAGACATACCATCGAGCTCTATCAAACTCTCATCCACATAGGTCATAGCCCCTTGTGCGCCTATGGGACGCACGATTTGAGAAAATACGGAAAATGATGATGAGACTCCCATTTGTCAGCCCTTCATAATTTCGGTCTAGTCTCGTAAATCTAGTATCAACCCCACGGAAATACACTTAACAAAATGTATGCCATTCATTATCAATGTATGACTCTGCAATCGAACCTTCCAGACAAGCCTTATTCCCCACAGATCGCTTAAGTTTTTCCAAAAATCGTTCAATAGGATACATCCATCTATACTGAACCAACCCAATGACTAAAGCCTCACGATGTGTGTGCACAACCAAATGACCCATTACATCAAAGAATGAAGACGGATACAAACTCTCCAATTTGCACAATATCACTGCGATGTCAGCTTCCATTTTTACAAATGCATCAACTTTCAACATTCTACTGCAAATGTCCCTAAAAAATCTCCCTAATTCTGTCAGAGCTTTACAAACATCTCGAGTAAGCTTTCCACGCACACCAACTAGCAACAAATGCTATAGAAATACATGACAGTCGTGAATTTTAAGACCAATTATCTTCCAATAATGAGTTCGTACACATCTTGACATGTTCGAAGCATAGCCATCAAGTAATTTGATTGTCATGAACCGAACACAAAATTTCTTTCTCTCATCATTTGAAAGTGTATACCATCCAAGGGGTATATAAGCTGACGAGCCATTATTTTGAAAATGCAACTTTGGTCTAATTCCCAACTCCTTTAAATCTTTATGAGAGTTAGTTGTATCTTTTGTCTTCCTTTCTATTAACATCAGAGCGTCCAATATATTCTCGCATATGTTTTTTTAATGTGCATAACATCTAGAAAATTATTTTTTTGTCCAATTCAACTCCATTGCTCGTCGCTTCCTCTTTCGAGCTATTGCATCCTTCCCAAATCTATTTTCTGAAACATTCCCCAACTACGGGATAATATCAATCCCAGACAACTCTGGCAGTGATGACCTGCGCTCAACTCTTTCCATCAAACATCGCTCTACCTGAACGCCATCTATGATCATGTGGTAAATATCGACGGTGTCCCATGAAACATAATTTCCTACCATTTGTTAACCATTGTGACTGTGTATTTTTATTACAAACAGGACAATCCATTTTACCTTTTGTGCTCCAACAAAATAAGTTTTCGTATGCTAGAAAATAATTTATTGTCCACAGCACTGCAGTATGCATCTTGAACTCCTATGACGAGGCTGCATCATCTGTACTGACACCCTAATCCCACAACTCTTTCAACTCTACAATCAGTGACTGTAGATATACGTCTATTTCGTTCCCTGGTGACCTTGGCCTTGTATCAGTAGAGTGATCATAAAATACGGATCTTTCATGCACTTCTAAGATGGCAGATTATATGGCATTAAGATAACAGGCCAAGTAATATAAGAAGTGCTCATATTGCCAAATAGATTAAAACCATCCGTTGCTAAACTAAGACGTACATTGCGAGGTTTTTCGGCAAACCATGGGTACTCGACATCAAATTTCTTCCAATGCAAAGAATCTGCAGGATACAAGAGGAAGTTTTCATTTCAGACTCGTTCTGTGTGATGCCAAGACATATCTTTCGTACTCAATAGGGACGTAAACAATCTTTGAAGTCGAGGAATTAAAAAAAAATGTCTTAACACTTTTTGGGGTACATTACTCTTATCAGATGTCTATCTTGACTCATGACACACTAGACATGAATCAAATTCTACATATTGGTGCTAGAAGAGAATACAGTCATTCTTACATGTGTGAATGATATTATAATCAAGTCTGAGCCCTTGCTTCAATTGCTTCATATCATAAAAATTACGAGGTACAACGTCATCCTGTGGGAAAGCCTCTTTCAATAATTCGAGCAACATGCCGATGGCCTTTGTGGTGCCTTGGACCCCCCATGTGTGATTTGGTGGAAGTCATGACACCGGCATGTGCATACTATGTGCAACACAAATAATCGCAGCTGAAATATAAAAGGCAGTCAAAACTAAGTACCAGAAAGTTTTAAACCTTACAACCCAAAATTTATATCCTTCAAGAGGTTGATATAGTCATCCAACTGAAAATATAAATAAAGCATTAATAAATCATACGACGTAAATGGGAGAAAGAAGCTCCAACTATCGCTCCTTCAGTGGAGCTGGTCCTTTTGGCTCAAACTCTCCCTCTACATCAAAGACTACGGTTCCATAAGATGGAACCGTAGGTGGAAACACCACTGTGAGATCATGAAATCTTAGCAAGTAAGCAACCAAACAACATCCAAGAGATTAAAACATATTAATGCAACCAACACATTCATAGCCACACAGTAGAACATGCAAGAACAAATCCACACTTTTTCCTAAAAAGGACACATTTTAGCCACACAAGCCAAAAACCACATTGGCCCAATTTAACCATTTATTTTATTAAGCATGCGCTATGGTCTCCCCTATGGACCATCCGCACAACCTGGCTCTCATCATCACACCATGGGTAACGTCCGTACATGTGATTTCGTAATGAGCGATGCCCAGCTTTGCGCCCGGAGTGTGCATGACCAAGCATCCTCTAGGCCCGGTAGCAGAGGGCCACAAAGTCGGCACGAGAGCGTTATCGTCGCATCCGAGCCCGTTGTCGCCCAACGACAACCCAGGGGACGTCATATTAGTTTATTACGCTCTCGAGTGACCAGAGAAGCTCCACCGAGATAATGCTCCATCTTTGCTTGGGGTCATGATACGCAAATATCCACACTTTATAACTAGCACATATAGACCCAAAATCCAATTCATACCACATGGCATTACATAACACATTTATATAAACAGTTTAAATAGTGATAACATAAAATGCACAGATGCTTGATAAGCAGTATATTGGATGACATGGCAGATCACTCAACAGACATATACATAAACCACAACAATCTCAATCATCCAGTTTCTCAAATTCACAAACACAACTACATGCGTTTTCCTCTCCTCCGTTTTTGGTCCAAAGCCCAATTCATCCTCAACAACAGTCTAAATTTTCCAAAGCTCCACTAGGCCCACGGCCTAGCTCAACCAACCAGGCTGCAGAAAAGTGTTAGTGTAAAAATATACTTTAATCTCAATGCGGTCACAATAGAAGATTACTTACAACGCGAGACAACAGGCTTATGGATGATCAGATGCGCTACCTAGGGTATCTCGTGCCCGCGTCGCTACGCGGATGGACACCAAGAAGTTAGTAAAAAATGGTATTTACATTAATCAATGCAGGCTGATTAGCTCATCGAGGTGACGCCAAAAGTGGTGGAACAACGGTGGGGTAGAGGCGGTACAGAATGGCAGCAGCGGATCCAGGCGAGACAAAGTACTGCCAATGGGCTTCTCGCAAAGGGGATGGTGGATCCGGGGTGATGGTGAGTGGAGGACAAGTTTGATGCGGTGGGGCGTGGTGAAGAGCGGCGGCACCGTGGGTTTCATGGGGCTGGACCATGGGCTTTGAACTGGAGAAAGAGAGAGGGAGGCTCAGGTGGGCTATGCGGTGGCTAGCTGAGGAAGGTATGGCCAAGTGGTGGAGGTTTGGCGTGCTTGTGGGCAGCGACGCTGGAGGCGGTGGTTCTGGGTCGAGATAGGGAGAACCCGTGAAAGGGAGGTGCTACTCGGGGAGAAGGGAGAAAGTCGAAGGCTCCGGTGGCTGGGGAAAGGGAGGAGGCCTGCGAGGGAAGCTTGTGACGCCGTTGGCGTGGGCTGGCTGCAGCGATGCTGGGTTGCGCTGGATTGAAATCGAGTGTGAGAGAGAGGCATAGAGAGAGAGAGAGAGAAAGACCTGCGGGGAGATGGAAGAGGACGAGGTGGGGTGGCAGCTACCTAGGCGAGGTGTGGTGGTAGCGATGTGAGGGGGTGAACGGAGTGCGGGGTTCTCTGCATCGAAAGAAGAAGGGGAGAAGGAGAGGCTGGGGGGGTGGGCGGCACTGGGAAGGAGATGAAGAAAAATAAGCAAGGGTTTTCTCTTTGGCCAAAACAACGTCGTACAGGTTGAGAGGGCTGGGTTTTGGTTTCTGCTTATGGGCTCACTTACAAGGGCTGGGCTATTTTTCCCCCTTATTTCAGCCTAAGCAGTCCACAACACTACAAACCAGGTCCTTTCTTTACCCACTACAGATTGGGCCCAAATCCCCTTGGGAAGAGAATAATAAAATAAAATAAACAATAATAATAAAAATAAATAATTAAAACACACTAATTTTTGGGGTCTCACATCCTCCCCCTTAAAAGAAATTTCGTCCTCGAAATTGACATGCTAACTACAACTACTACTAAAGCGCTCACCAAGCTAATAATCTTAGCCTCTACTTCACAAGGCAAGTCATGCAGTTCAAAACTCTCCATTCGACAAGAAAGTACTATACCACACCCATGGATCCTAATGCTTCTTACCTCATAAATCTAGTTACGATCTCCACCCTTGATACCTACGCTTCAAGTTCCAAGCCTTTATTGCACACCACACATTGGTGACCTAACAATTTCTTCTCAAGTTAATTAACAATGTCCATAATTCTCCCAAGTGGCCTCAAGTCACAACTTCCTATGTGGCCTCAAGTCACAACTGATTCGTGAAGATATCACAACAATTACTGCCAACCATCACTTCACTAGGTAACGCGCTTCGACTGCACACTCCGATCAACTCACCAAAAAGCCTAAGGCTAAGATCTCTTGAATTTAATACTACTGTGCCAAATCCACTTCAACATCTACCAAAACAATTTCTCCCAAGCCAAAATGAAACAAGGACCTGAACTCTTCGAGATTCATACACACTCCTAACTACTACGAGTCGATCACCTTGCATCCTTAGACAAAACCAACACTCCACCAAAAGTACAAATGATCAACTACAAATAATGCTTACAAAAGTCTACCTAGAACATCATTCCAACAATTCCATAAAGTGATCTAAAAACTTAGAATCCCATAGTCTGTCAGGCCTATGCTACGAATAAGGTTGAGTAGTCAAAATAAGGCGATGAGAAGTCAAACATAAGGAGGTGAAGGTCGGGATTTACTCTAAGGTTTCCAAATAGTGAAAGAAAACCAATCCAAAGAATTGATGCCGCAATTTGCCACAAAATATTTGTTCTGCCAAGTGACGAAGGAAATAATTTGATTTGCATTGGAATTGAAAAAGCTGCAACAAGGTAGTTCGGTACAAGATTGGTCCTTACACCAAAAGCAACTACACAGATATTATATAAAACACAAAGAAAGGAAAATTCCAACAATTCACCAAATACAATTCACAACTCTTGTAGCACCAAATCACCAAAAGTTCTCTTTAAGTTGGACAAGGAGGTTAAATTAATAAGAAAAGTAAGAAAGTGAAAAGACAAATAAGATTCATAAAATTTTCCTCAGAGTCCAACTTTAAAAAGGTTTACAAAAGTAGTGGTTTTCCTTCATATCTTTTCCCCAAAAGAATTTCAAAAATTTAAAAGAAAAAACATTTAAAAGAAAAGGGTCATAATTCAAAATAAGCGAAGTCAATCATCTTGCAGGCTAATTAGGGAATGATCTTTTCGAGGAAGTACTAGGTGTGAGTGCAAAGAGGGCTAAGCAATTGGAAAGAGCCAAGTCAATAACACCTTGAGGATGAATTCCACGGGTCACTACACTTATAACATTCGCGGGGAAGGAGATTTAGATAACCTTGTCAACTCCTACACACGTCAGTACATAACCAAGTGAACAACTTAACATCGTAGGTAAACCAAAACACAACTTAATCCAAACACTCAAATAGTCAAAAGTCTACACATCCCACCTAAAGTAGGCATCGAGCTTTAAAGCACAAAACAATCTCATCCGAAAATATAAATGCACCTATAAATCTATCATGACAACAATCACTTAACTACTCAACATCCCAATTCTAACTAGTATCTATCATTGTAGTACTAAACTCAATATCTTTCGCCACTAAAGTCCACTCAAAAGTTACCGAATCTTGCCTCCAATATATAGCTAGTACACCCAATCAAATTCTCAAACTAACTTGATCACATTCTAAACCATCACACAACTACGATATCCATCCTCATCTTACTTATATCCTCAAAATTGAAAAGAATCATTTCATTGCACCATCTATAATCCTTAAATTGATAAGAATAGATTCTTAAAAACCTGCCAACCTATAACCTCATGCTAATTGCAATCATTTTCCAAACCAAGTCAATACCTTCAAACCTCATAGAGAAATACGCTTCTTGAGAATCTCCATATCAATAGCTTAACTCTGATCAACCCCATTTAAAAGGGTTATAGACTAGTTAACACCAAAATGTATCAAGTTAGCATACCAAGTTTGTGAAACTAAAAACTCAAATCTTATTATAAATCAATACTTCAAGTCTACCATTCTAAAACTTTAAATCATCTAAGGATCATTTTCCGAAGTCACAAAGATCGACGAACTTAAATCCAATAATAAAAACAATTGCGTCACGAAGCTTTCAAAATCTAAAACCTTAAATGATATCAAATCATTTCTAAAGTTTGCAAAATCTCAAAACTTAAATGGAATTAAATCCTAATTCTTTCCTTGAAGTTCGTTGAACTTACAACCTCCTATTCAATAACCTCATTCCATAACTCCATGGACTCTAAGACCTTAATTATCCTAAGAGATTTAAAGCTACTACTCTCCTCAGTTGTGACTTCAGTTCCTACTCCAAAGAGTTTGCCTAGACCGCATCATTCCCTTCAAGCCTCTATATTATAAAAACAAACCAAATCGCTAAGAGTTCAGGCCTACTACACTAAATATTCATACTAATCAACCTGTAATTCAAGCCAACAATGGAAAAATCCAAGTCTAACTCCCCAGACTCAAGCCTATAATTCTAAGATTGAAGCCAAAATTCTGGTACAATACCTATGTGACTTATGGATTCACCCTGAGCCGAACTACTCTGATGCCATCTGTGGCACCCCCCACGTGTGGTTCAGTGGAAGTCGTGACACCGACATAATGACCACAAGGATCATGCCCATTGCCGTGTGCGTAGTGTGTGCAACATGCAATATGTGTGCAACACCAATAATCGCAGCGGAAAAATAAGAGGTAGTCAAAACTAAGTACCAGAAAGTTTTAAACCTTATAACCCAAAATTTATATCCTCCAAGAGATTGATACAATCATCCAACTGAAAACATATATACAACGATAGTAAATCGTACGACAAAAATGGGAGAAAGAAGCTCCAACAATCGCTCCTCCGGTGGAGCCTGTCCTTCTGGCTCAAACTCTCCTTCTGCATCAAAGACTATGGTTCCATAAGGAACTGTAGGTGGAAACACCACAGTGAGATCATGAAATCTCAGCAAGTAAGCAACCAAACAACATCCAAGAGATTAAAACATATTAATGCAACCAACAAATCCATAGCCACATAGTAGAACATGCAAGAACAATCCACCCTGTTTCCCAAAAAGGACACATTTTAGTCACACACGCCAAAAATCCCATTGGCCGAATTTAACCATTTATTTTATTAAGCATGCGCCATGGTCTCCCCTATGGACCATCCGCACAACCTGGCTCTCATTGTCACACCGTGGGTAACATCCGTGCATATGACTTCATAATGAGCAATGCCCAGCTCTGCGCCCGGTGTGTGCATGGCCAAGCATCCTCTAGCCTCACCAGTAGAGGGCCACTAAGTCGACACGTGAGCATTACAGTCTCGTCCGAGCCCATTGTCGCCCGGTGACAACCTAGGGGACGTCACATCAGTTTATTACGCTCCCAAGTGACCAGAAAAGCTCCACCAAGTATGCTCTCCATCTCCTCCTTAGGCACACATCTCCTGATTATCTGGTCCGCGCATTGTCGGTATGGAAAAGGTTCCTCCCAAAAATAATATTTCAAGTCGGAGAAGAACTTCTTCTTTTGTTGATATGTCATCTCAGTCGCTAGAATTGCGGCCACCAAATAATTTACCATGTCGGCATACCATGGAACGACTTGTATAGCAATTAATTGCTCGTTTGGGAAGGTGTCATTAATTGGAAATTTCTCCTCGCCCGACGCCTCTTTAAGCTCAAGACGAGATAAATGGTCAGCCACTGCATTCTCTGTGCCTTTCTTATCTTTTATTTCCAATTGAACTCTTCTAATAGCAAAATCCATGTTAACAGTCTTGGTTTGACATCCCTCTTCAATAGCAAGTATTTAACATATGAGTGATCGGTGTAGACGACCACCTTTGAACCTATCAAATAAGAATGAAATTTGTCAAAGGCAAACACAACTACTAACAATTCTTTTTCAATAGTAGCATAATTAAGTGGAGCTTCTGTTAAGGTCCGACTTGCATAATCAATAACATGAAATTTTTTATCTTTTCTCTACTCCAAAACAACCCCTGTAGCATAATCGCTAGCATTATACATTAATTCAAAGGGTAAAATCTAATTCGGTGATACAATGATAGGTGCTAAAATTAATTTCTTTTTCAATGTTTCAAAAGCATGCAATCATTCAGCAGAAAGTTCAAAACGAGTATCTTTAATCAATAAATTGCAGAGAGGTTTATTAATTTGGGAAAAATCTTTGATAAACCAACGATAGAATCCAGCTTGACCCAAGAAGCTCCTCACACCCTTCACATTGATAGGTGGTGGGAGTTTGCCAATAACTTCTATCTTTGCTTGGTCAACCTCGATTCCTTTGAAGGAAATGTGGTGGCTGAGCACTATTCCCTCCTCGACCATGAAGTGGCATTTTTTCCAATTTAAAACAAGATTTGTCTCCTTGCATCTCTATAAAACCAAAGATAAATTAGATAAGCAATTATCAAAAGAGTGACCAAAAACCAAGAAGTCATCCATAAAGACTTCTAAAATGTTTTCCACCATATCCTAGAAGATGGACATTATGCATCTTAGAAGGTGGCCCATTGCAAAGATCAAAAGGCATGCGCCTATATGCAAAAGTGCCAGAAGGACAGGTGAAAGTGGTTTTCTCTTTATCCTCGAGTGCAATGGTTATTTAATTGTAACCGAAATATCCATCTAGAAAACAGTAGTAAGCGTGGCCGGCAAGTCTTTCTAACATTTGATCAATAAAAAGTAAGGAAAAATGGTCTTTCCGAGTTGCATCATTCAGTCTTTGATAGTCTATGCATACTCATCATCCCATGACCGTCCTCATTGGTAAGAGTTCATTGTTTTCATTCTTGATCACGGTTATCCCTCCCTTCTTTGGGACGACTTGCACTGGACTTACCCATGCACTATCGGAGATTGGATAAATGATCTCGGCATCTAAAAGTTTCAATACCTCTTTATGCACCACTTCTTGCATCGATGGATTCAATCTCCTCTGGGGTTGGATGATCGGTTTAAAATTATTCTCCATTAAAATCTTGTGCATGCAAATTGAAGGACTAATTCCTTCTATGTCCGAGATGGTCCAACCCTAGGCCATCTTGTGTTCTTGCTAGACTCTCAGCAACTTCTTTTCCTCTACATCACTCAAGGAACTGTTAATAATAACTGGAAAAGTAGAGTCCTAGCCTAAGAAAGCGTACCTTAAATTTTATGAAAGCGGTTTGAGTTCAAACTTGGGTGGTTCTTTTTACTTGCAGATGTCGGCCGAGATGAGTTTAGCTCTTCCACTTTTGGTTTTATTGAAAGAGAAAGGGATGATGTAACTTCCAAATATCTCTCACACTCCCTAAGCTCTTCATCTTCGGATTCAATAGATGTAGAGTGAGTAAGACGTACCTCAAGTGGTAGCTTTGAAAATTCAGCTCCATAAGTCTTGTCAGCCATGACCACGTCTCTATTGCTTATTTGAAAAGAAAAATGTACCTTGGAAGAGAATTCCATAGATTTAAATACGTCAAAAATGACTTGCTCCTTGCCGACCCTCAAAATGAGTTTACCTTCCCGGACATCAATTAAGATTCTCCCCGTCGCAGGGAAATATCGGCCCAATATCAAAGAGATCTCCTCATCCTCCTCCATATCAAGCACAATGAAGTTAGCCGGGAGGATGAACTTGTCAACTTTCACCAGTACATTATCAATGAGCCCCCTTGGGTATTTAATAGATTTGTCTGCCAACTATAGAGAGATGGTGGTTGACTTTGCTTCTCCAATACCTAGTTTCCTAAAAACAGACAAAGGCATTAAATTAATACTTGCCCCTAAGTCGCACAAGGGTTTATCAAAATTAATAAGCTAGGGTTTTCTCTTAGGCCAAAACGACGTCATATAGGTTGAGAGGGCTGGGTTTTGGTTTCAGCTTATGGGCTCACTTACATGGGCTGGGCCATTTTTCCCTTTTATTTCAGCCTAAGCAATCCACAATGCTACAAACCAAGTCCTTTCTTAACCCACTACACATTGGGCCCAAATCCCTTAGGGAAGAGAATAATTAAATAAAATAAACAATAATAATAGAAATAAATAACTAAAACGCACTAATTTTTGGGGTCTCACAGCCTTTGCAAAAATACAACATATAGACTTAATATGGAGCAATGTCACTGTGAAACACAACCTGCTATGACGGGTGCACCCCTCATATAGTTCTCGTTGTGCGTCCTTTGACAGTCTTCCAAAGTTTTTTTCCCTTAAATGATTGTGTAGATGTTCATTCTCCATCCCTCGCCCCAAACATTCATGCACCAAGATTGCCCAACATCTCTGTCATATCCTCTCTATTATCATCACTATCATCAGAAATATCTACATTTATGTCATCTATGTCGATGCCATTACCTTCCTCCATGCAATTGGACTAACTGCCAAATCTAACACCTTTAGGAAATGGTTCGCCATGTAAGACCCAAGGTGAGTATTTAGGATTAATTACATTTACATATAAATGCTCCTCCACTATCACCAAGTTATAAGAACTTACTTTTTTGCACTTCTTACATGGACATCTTATAAATCCTCGACTGTCAACACTCCCGCGAGCAAATTCTATAAAAAACTTTACCCTTTGTGCATACTCCTTATAGTCTCGACCAAATCGATCTCCCAACAACATCCAACTCTTATCCATTTTATTTCCGTTATCTGTCGACTGTCTCTCAAAAAAATCTAATTCATGGATAAACACTATCAAGGGTCTTTTCATATTCACCACTTCTATTTTGATAAGGTAGTTGGTCCTATCCCATTTGAGAGACTATCATCTATATCGCATATATACTCAATCCAAAACTATCATGTTAGTTGAGATTTCAGCAGCATTTCCTTACAATTCTCCAAGTATGCTAGTCAGAATGTAAGGAAGTACTGAACCAAAATTTTCAAAACTAACACAAGAGTTTAGACTAAATATATCTGCCATATAGATAATAGAAACGCAAACTATCCACTTTGGACAATTCAAGAGTTGTACCCAAATATTCTTTACGAAAATGTTTGACCACAACTCTTGAATAGGTCTAAGGTTCACTCGCATATGAAAATAATACGAACATTCCAGTCCTAACTAGGAAACCAGCCACTATTTTATATAAAACATAAACTTAGAGAAATCTTATTTTAATTTGGGTATTTAATAGAAATTAATAGGTACTTTAATGTATTTAATTAGGGCATTTTAATGGTTTATATTTTAATTTGGTATTTTATGGAAATAATTCATCTTATTTGAATTTGGACATTTTATGCAAATTATTCAAAGTATTTGAGTTAAAAATCGTTTAATAGGTACTTCAATGTATTTAATTAGGGCATTTTAATGGTTTATATTTTAATTTGGTATTTTATGGAAATAATTCATATTATTTGAATTTGGACATTTTATGCAAATGATTCAAAGTATTTGTGTTAAAAATCGTTTAATAGGTACTTCAATGTATTTAATTAGGGCATTTTTTATGCAAATAATTATGTATTCTTTATAGGTAATTGGTTTGCTAGTTTATATTATTTTAATTAGGACAGTTAATGGTTTATATTTTAATTTGGTATTTACATAAAAGTTAATAAGAATACATTTCCCGAAAATAATATCTTTAGATTTTAATAGATGTTACACGTTGCAATTAACATCTTTAGTTTTTATAATACATGTAAATCTACATAATAAACAAGGATAAATAAATTTAATATATAAAAACTCTGTAACTAAGCAACCACACAGAGACATCATACGAATAAACCAAGCCTTTTTTTTAAAAAAAGAATAGAAAAGAAGTGGTCACATGTCTAAAAGTGACCCCTCCCAATTTTATTAAAAGACCCTCACTTATGGCGGAGGAAAACTGTATAACAATTCAAATCCAAAACAAATAACAAGTATAGCAATATATCCCCCCACCCCCCCCCCCCCCCAAAAAAAAAAATAAAATAAAAGACTCAACACCGTAGCAACATATATACGAAAAACCAAACCACCAATACCCAAAAAATAAATCAACGAAGCCAAAACACTAAAAAACTTAAACATATTCACTTCAGTTTACGAAGGCTAGGTAAGCCTAACTTATCCGTATGTAATATCCCACGCAAAGGAGGTGGTAGACTCACTTCCGCACCCCATCTGTAGACCAACCCAGATTCACCCCAACGTGCAAGCAAATCTGCAGCTCTATTTCCTTCCTGAAATTGATGCACCACTTCATAGCACATCCCATCCAAAACCTCAAGAAAATCCTCCCAGAAGTCCCATAAATACCAAACATTACATTGGTTACCAATCAACCAATCACATACCACTTTTGAATCACATTTGATAATCACAGATTGGCCACCCAACTCTTTACAGAAACGGACCCCTTGCAGCAACGCCCTTAACTCAGCCTCATTATTGGTACCTTCCCCAAAATGATCCGAAAAAACACCCTTAACATCGCCATGATGATCCCGAACAACACCACCACCCCCACAGATACTTGAGTTTCCCCTACAACTGCCATCAACATTATGTTTCCACCAACCAATTCGAGGCTTGGACCAAACAATTGGAATAACTCTCTCAATCGGACCCTCTGAAAAATTAATATCCAATTCATGAAGCACCTTGGCATTAAATGAAGACAAAGCCTTTTTATCAGGCATCCCATTCACCAACCTTGGCATCCCATTCACAAACCTACCTAACCTGCCATACACACTCTGCAGACTCATAAGCCCCTTCCATCCTAGCCTTGCATCTCCTCTGCCATAGCCTCCAAGTAATAACACTAGGAAGGACACCAATCAAAATTCCTCTTTTGGTGGACTTCTTCGCACAAGACAACCATAAAGATACACGACTCCACCATGTTACAGCCTGCATACAATAAACTCCAATGGCCATTGAAGCAACCCTCCATACCTTAGAGGCAATCTCACCTGTAGCAAAAATATGATCCAAGGTCTCCTCATGTGGACCAGAGCAGCAATCACACCCTGAGGCCAAAGCAACTCACCGAATTTGCACTTTGACATCCACAAATAAACAATTAAATCGAGCTCTCCACATACATATCGAGATCTTCTTAGGAAGTAACTTGTGCCAAATCCAGTCAAGCCAAGGAGAAGGCTGACCCTTAACTCGAATCAGCTCCCATGCGCTAGCCGAAGAGAAGAACCCATCCTTAACAGCTTTCCAAATTAAAACATCATTACCTTGCTGCCCAACTCGAACATTCCTTAAAACATTTTCAGCAATTTCCTCTCCCACTAGCTGAACTAACAACTCCATGTTCTAGTCATTCCCCATCCACACTTCTTTAATAAGCAAGCCTGGATTTACAACTAGCTTAACAAACTCACACAAAGGGCCCACCGAGAGCCATCTGTCAAACCATAAGGAAATATGCCCTCCTCTCACTTTATACTTCATCTGTTCACACACTACAGGAATAGCCGAAACTATAGATTTCCAAAGTCTGGACCCATTAGTTGGTCGTGACACCAAAGAAACATGACATTGTCTAGAATATTTAGCCAAGAAAAACCTTGACCATAAAGAGTCCATCGACATTAAGCGCCAATCTAACTTCATATGCATTGCAAGTTGAACCTCCGAGAAGCCCCTAATCTCCAAACCACCTTCAGCCATAGGCTTGCGAATTCTTGACCAAGACCTCCATTTAGTCTTCAATCTCCCATTTTCCTCCCCCCAGAAGAATGTGGCAAGAAAAGAATTAATCTTACCTATAACAACTTTTGGCACGTCCATGACCGCAAGAATATGAGAGGCCATACTCGATAATACATGTCCAAGTAGAACAATTTTACCACCTTGGGATAGAAATTTTGCCTTCCATCCCGCTACTTTGGACTTGATCTTAGCCACCAAAAACTCTAAATGTGATGCCTTAAGCCTCCCATTCACAAGGGGAGCTCCCAAATAACACACCGAAAATTGCCCCTCCACAAAACCCAACACCCTTGTCAATCCCCTTTTTCTTGCTATACTGATGTGATTAGAAAGGAAACGTGCAGATTTTCCTTTATTAACCATCTGTCCAGACCATCACTCTAAGTGAGTAATGTATCAACTAGACGTCTTAAGGATCTTTTTCCACCATTAATAAAAACCAGGACATCATCCGCATAAAGCAAATGCGAAATCAACGTCACTCCCTGTGGATGATAGAACCTCCCGATGCGTCCCTCCTCAAATTGTTTCCTTAATAGACAAGACAAGATCTCTTCCATCAAAATAAAAAAATAAGGCGAAATGGGATCACCTTGACGGAGTCCCCTACTTGCCTTGAAAAAACCTTTATAAGTCTCATTCATCATAACAGAGTACCAAGGTGACTTCACACACTACTCTATCAATTTACAGAACTGCCGAGAAAAACCAAAACTCTATCATATGCCTTTGCCATATCAATCTTTACCATGACATTCTCATCCTGGACCCTTTTATTTATGGAATGCACCATTTCCTGGGCCAGCGAGATGTTCTAAAAAATGTTACGCCCAGGAATAAACGCTCCTTGCTCAGGGGAGAACAAACGTGGGAGCAAACTAGATAATCTTCTTACAATAATCTTGGAAAAAATTTTATAGGCGACAAAACATAAACTAATTGGCCTAAGCTTGTCAAAGTTTTTTGGCTCAGCAACCTTTGGAATAAGCACAATATAAGACGAAGCATAGTACCTCGGCAAAGCATTCCCACTAAAGAACTCCGAGCTGCCTCCACAACATCAGCTTTGATAAAATCCCAACAGGTGATATAGAACACGGAACCAAATCCATCTGGCCCTGGACTGCCTTGCTGCGGGATAGAGAAAACCACCTCCTTAACCTCCTCCTCCGAAGGCTTTTTGCACAACTCAAAATTATCTTCATTCGTAACCAGCTTGTTCAGCAAAGATGAAAGATTAGCCTGCTCCACCTCCGAAACCGAAGAAAGAAGATGCTGAAAATAATTAACTGCCCCCTGATGCACCTCTTCAGGACTCGATAGAACAGTCCCATCCTCAAGTTGCATTCGAGAAATAATGGAAGCCTTGCGGAGTTGATTCACAACCGCATGGAAAAAGCGAGAGTTTTGATAACCCTCAGCCACCCACTTTTCCTTTGCTAACTGAGACAACCTCACCTCTTCTCTTTTCTCCCACACATCCAGTTCAGCAGAAAATTTAGATTGCAATTGTATCTCTAGCTCTTCAAGTTTGGCCTCAAGCCTTTTAATATTCAGTTCCACCCGACCAAATACCAGCCTATTCCAACTCCGAAGTTCAATCTTAGTCCTTTCGAGCTTTGCTGCCAATTTAACTAAACCAGAACCAAACGCTAGCTTTTCCCACACACTTTTCACAAAACTGATGAAAGCATCATGTGAACACCACATGTTCTGAAATCGAAAAGGCGTCAGACTAAACCTCAACATCAACTCAGCAAACCGAATCACCATTGGACTACGATCAAAGGATTTTCGCTACAAGTATAGTAAACTTGCCGAAGCAAACCTAGAGTAAAAAGACATATTAACCAGAGCCCTATCCAGCCGTGCCCACCTTCTAGATGTTCCCTCTTGGCCATTACACCAAGACATGCTATTACCAACGCATCTAAGTTCCACCATACCACAAGCATCAATACACTCATTAAAATCGTCCATAGCCTGAGAAGCCCAAGGATAACCACCAATTCTTTCACTATCCACTCTGATGATGTTAAACTCCCCTAAAATAGCCAAGGATTAGCATCAATCTGAACTGACCTAAGAAGATCCCCTATCTCCCGTCGTTCTATCCTTGTGCATTTAGCATACACAAAATAGACCAAAAATCTAGTATTCTCCAAAGAAATCCACCCATAGATCATTTGATTATAAGAGACCAAAACCTCAAAGCCATATGGCTCCTTCCACAGTAGCCATATTTTATCCCCCATATCCTCATTACTACAATAACTAGTAAAACCAAGAAAACTTGCAAATTGGCCCAGCTTACTATCTCAAGCAAAAGGTTCAAATAAAGCAACTACATAAATCGAACGTTTATTGATCAAACTCAACAACTGTCACCTAGATCTACGCAAATCCCTTATATTCCATGCAAGAAAATCACTCATCATAAATTTAGCTTGGTAGTACTAGTAGAAACTCGTTGAGATGACGTACACTCTGAACTTCTGTCCCCTTATGTTTTGCATGCGGATTTCGACTAGCATCCGACTCATATCCTTTGTGCTTTGCTAAATCAGTTATCCTCTCCTCCTTCTCAACATCTGAACCATACAACACTTGTGCAGAAATATCCTCCAAAAGAGACACTAAAACATCATTAGAAGGGGACCTCTATTCTGTCAATGTCAACTCCACAGTACCACCCTCACCTATCACTCACAATCCAGTTGCTTCCCCAACTAGGACCCCCACCTCCTCAGATGCCCCCAACTCCACACCTTGACAAGACTGAATGTAACGCCCGTCCTTGTGGTGGGACTTTTTATAAAATGATTTTAGAAAGGACGATGAGAATTACCATCCGATTTAAAATTTTTGCTTTCATACCCAGGGTGCAAGACTCTACGTTTATAAAATAAAAAGTGATTTGAGAATAAAAGAGGTTTACAGCGGAAAACATTAATTTTAACAATAAAAAGGCCTCTTATACATTTAAACACTCATGCCTAGACTTCTGTGCTCTTCCCCATGGGTCATGTTTGTCCTGACGCGTACTTCATTTAGTTCCTTTGGGGGGAGGGGCATACATAAAAACTAAAATGAGTCGATGACTCGTAAGCATTACTTCATATAGTTAAAATATAATAACATAGGTTTTCAGTCATGCATTCATCATTCCATACATACTATACAGACATGCATACGTGCGTTCTTTTGAAAACATCATTGGATAGGACTTTTCGTTTAAAAAGGGGCTTTCTTTTCATAAAACGTTTCTCTCGTCTGTGCCTTAATTTCTTCAAGAATTCGATGCATTCATGCGTTCATACATTTTTTCTTATCACTTTCAGTGTGTTGGGGTTAGCGGCCTTCCTTTAGACCCGGACTCCGCCCATGGCCACGGGTTGGGAATCCCGTTTCAGTCAGGGGCAGCACTAGGTTTACTACCAGGTACTACTTACCCAGCATTGCAATCTGCCCATTCATTGGTACCCTTTTCATTCATTCATGTGGTCGTTACGTATCTTCATATTGTAAACTTTCATTTCATTTCAGTCCTTTTGGTTTAGTCCTTTCAGTCCTTTCAGTTCAGTACTTTTCATTTAATCAGTTCGTTCATGGAAAAAACATCTTTTAAAAGCATGAGCTTAAACATTGTCTTTCATGGCATCCATAAGCATCAGTTCATGGCATCTATAAAAGCATCAGTTCTTAGGGACATTTTAACGTTAGTTCATAGGGACCATTTTAAAACACTTTCTTCGCGTCAGTCAAAGCATCAGTTAAAGCATCAGGCATAAGCCTCGATATTTATTATCTTAGAAATACAAACAATAGATATTGCGTATAGTCATCCATTCAAATGCTTACAATTAATACTTTGGGTGCGTAAAAAGGGGCTGCCAAGGAGGGGCCATTACATACTTATACCTTTGAACACTTAGCATTTTCTTTTGTAAAACGTCTTTCGTGTAAGGCATCTTAAAGGAAAAGCGTTTCTTTTTCTTTTCTTGTATTTTAGAAAAATCTAGAAGAGCATGAACGTAACACTTACCTAGACTCCATGCTACTTGCATATCATGCAGTCTATTCATGTGCGTGTCAGATGGCAACCTAACCTTAACGTCATTCTCTATCTTGTACATAAGCAACTTAAACTAGAATAGAATTACACTTCACTTGAAAACACTCTCCTTCTATCTCGTTCACTTATATGCCCTTTACTATGCTAAAACCTTCGGGATCTACTTACGATCACCACATCTTCCAACTCAAGGTCTTATCTCGAGTGCTCATCCACAAAAGTGAACCCATGATTCACCTTAGGATTAAGACACTAGGACCTTCATCTTACTCTTCTCACTAACCACATTCCGACGCATGATTCCGACTGATGGAATCACGCATCCCAATCCTAGACAACACACCCATTACTATCTTCATGCACCTTAGCTCACACTAAATCCTCATTCCCATCCATACAAGCCACACGGCTCTAAGCCAACTCTGAGGCTTAAGCACCGTGTAACTATGCTTAGGACAGATTACCCATTACATATGGTGAATCTGTCCGGCACATGTGTCTCACCAGATTACACATGTACCTTACCTCTTATCACCTAAGATCAACATATAATACATTGATCACCTGCTTGTATAAACAAGCACCATACTCTGATACCAACCTTCTCTTAACCCGGCTAGCATGACTCTTCATGCTACCCGTCCCTTTTGATAGATCATCCCAACACTTAGCACGACAGAACTCCATTCACAACTACATCTTACGTCACGTCATATAGCTCGAGACTACTCCCAAGCTACACCGTGACCGTGTCAAGTCACCTGACATCCCGTTACGTCATTTCTACGCCAACTTTGAACTCATCACGAGTACAGTCCCTCACGTACGCCTATCACATCGTGACATCTCGTCACGTTCCCGTTACGTCATTCTTACACTAACACCTTACCCATCATAAGCACGACTGCCAGTAACCATATCACTTCGTGACATTCCCCAGTCATGCTTTTGTTGCGCACTCTTACACTCGTTCTGCAACTTCACCCATACTTCTAGCCATAAGTCGAATACGATGACACATGTCACCTCAGATTACAGGCCACACCATAACTACTTCGGGACATTGTTCCACAGTTCCCGACACTACTCACCACGCTCTACACCCATCAACCACACAATTATCCTTATCTCTACGACACGCCACACGGTGCATTGCTGCACCTCATGGAGTACACTCCACATCTACTCCCTTCACATACACCACGCCACATCACAACTATGACATACACGCCATATGGTGCATCACTCCACTACATGGAGTACACTCTACTTGTACTCCCTTCACATTACTCTACGCCACACAGAGTACATTCCACGTGCACTCTTCCCATTCCACACAATGTCATGCCACCATTACAGCACATACTCTACAATCACACTACACAGCACAGTCCACAACACTTCACAGCACACTTCCCAACTTCGCCCAACACTTCACAGCGCACTACACAGCACAACACATCTCCATACTACACAATGAACTCCACAATACTAATAGCACAGTCCACAACCTAACCAATTAACTAATAACATAAATAACGAGGGATAGAGGGTTACACCATCAACGAGATAACCCGTGCGTTGCTCGCTGACCGTCACGGTTGATGACGTCGAAAGTGTCTTACGTGGCGGCTAACCCACGTACGGTGGCTGTTTAGGCGTTTGGATAGCTAGGTGTGGTCTTGGAATGGCTCATGGTGGCCTCGTGGTGGCGGTGAGGGGCGGTACACAGTGTATCTAGCCGTGTACAGTGGTATCTAGCCATGTACAGTGGCGGTTAGCCACGTATAGTGGCTGTCTTGGCCATTGGAGGCAACTAGTGGTGCGGGTCTAAGCGTAGGAGGGTTGGGTCATGGTCCTGGAGTGGTGGTCTCGTGGTGGTGCCGATGTGGCACACGGTGGCTCATGGAGGAGCTAAGGACGTGGTTCTCAAATAGGGGAAATCGGAGGGGGCTTGGCTGGCTTGGAGGAGCTCGGGGAGGAGTCACAGTAGCCAGGGGAGGTGCTTGGTGGGGCTTGGACTGGCACACGGCAGTGCTAGGGCCGTCAGTGGCCTTGAAGCCGTGCGAAACCCATTTATGGGTTTTGTGCGTGCGTGCGGCGAAGGGGAGAAGGGAGGTTGCCATGGCTTGGGTTCGTGCAAGGCGGTCACCGGTGTGAGGTAGTGGAGGTGCAGTGACCTGGGTAGTCGTGTACGGCGGCGTACAGAGGAGAAATGGGTAAGGAACCCTTGTGTGTGAGGGAGAGAGCCCATGCTATGGAGGGAGGCTATGGGCCTCGGGTCAAGTGGAGGAGGAAGGGGGAGGGAAGGAGAAGCACATGGTGGTGCTCGGTGGCTGTGGGTGGCCGCGCTCAGTGGCACACGGAAGAGAAATGGGTTTTACCCATTTCGGCTGCTTATCGTGAAAGGAGAGGGAGGGCTGCACGTGGGGGCCATTGGAGGTAGCTAGCTTGTTCGCTGGCGTAAGGGGATGCCGGTGGTGGTGGAGGTATGATCGGGCGGCACACTTCAGCGCCGGGCTGGGCTGAGGAGGAAATGGCGAGGAGAAGGGCAGCGTGTAGCATACGCTGGGGGAGAGGGAGGAGAGAGAGAGGGAATGGAAAAGTGAGGGAGAAAGAGAGGGGTCTGGGTTTTAATCCCGATCCCTTCATCTTGGGATCCTCAAAGCGATCTAACGGTGGAGGATTAAAACACTGATTTGAAAATACATAAATATTAACTTAATTAAAAGCATTGAGAGGAATAAAGGTAAAATATTATTTAACTAAACTTTAGTTTATAAAATAATATTCCTTCATCATTAATAAAATGATGAAGTCTTATTTAATGTATTTAAAAGAATAAAATCATTTAATTAATTAAATATTTCAACATAATTTAAATCTTATAATATCCTAAATAGTTGAAATCATTTTAATAATGATATTAAAATAATTTCCGACAATTATAATATTTTTGGAGCTCTTCAAAAATATTATAATTGTCGTATTTAAAATCAAGCTTAATTCAATAATATTGGAAATAGTCCTTATAAATATTTCCAGCACATTTAAAACACTGAGCGTGCAATAGAAGTCACATGATATCTTTGAAAACATGCTATCGGGGTTCGGCACGCATGACGAGGCTCACAGTCATTAGAGAGAAGGGGCAAACTATGACATAATTTCCGTCCTCGGAATTAGCTTACGTCAGAAAGAAGGAACATACATCAGAAAGAAGAAGCGTACGTAAGAAGGAAGGAGCGGGGTGTTACACTGAATCACCCCTTCAGCATCAATAAGCACTGCCTCAACGGGACACCTATTAGCACAGCATCATGCGACACTGCCCCCTTCAGTAATAAAACCCCCTGTCTGCACAGCCAACACCCCCCTTCCCCCCCCCCCCCCCCCCGTGTCTGTTCCTCCAATTCCCCCTTTGCATTAGATGGAACATTCTTTACACTCAGCACCTGCCTCTCAACGAAAACATAATTTTCCACCATCTCCTTTACCTCTTTTTGTTTCGCATTCTACACTTTCTTCATCCCTCCCCTAGCCTCATCCTTCTTAAATTGATTCTTAGGCAATACGTTCGCACCACTCCTACAAACCACCTTGGTATGTCCCCGTCTATAGTATTTCTGGCAATAGAATCCCGATTTTTCATAAGGAACCTCCTGCCAAATTTTCTTATTAGCAGAAACGAGAATGGGGAAACCCTGCACAGGTTTATCCGTAAGGTCGATTTCTACACATACGCGGGCCCCCGAAGCCCTTGTCCTGTGCGGCTTTACATTGTCCATCCCCAAGTATTGACTAGAATGGGTAGCCAGAATATGTAAACAATTCGTCCGATACATGTGCATAGGCAATCCAGGGAGGCAAGCGAAGGTTCCTTCTTGAGATCGAATTCTTTAGTCCACCGAAAAAGCTTGAAAACACACCTAGTAATAATCCTCCCTTCTCGCGCCTAACCATGGATGAAATCCCTTTCATTCTTCAATTGTACGAGAACATGAAAATCATCTATAACACTCACCGTAGGAATCTCCAGCAAACCCCATGATCTAATAATCGCACGATGCACATCATCAATTGTAGGGTGGAGACGTACAAATTTGAGCATAAGTGCAAAGCAAAACTCCTCTACCACCTTCGACATCTCAGGATACATGAATACAAACCCAGGCTCACCATCAATGTCCACAGGGTACCGCATAGGAAGCTTGAAAGAAGAAGAAAAAGTAACAGCCTTAGACACAATCTGAACATACGAGAGCTGGCCCCCATCCCCAGCCACCCTTGCCGACGAGGAGGGGTCGGAGGGCGCCACCATGGGCAACCCAAGATGCGAATGCAAGCGAACTAGAGAAGCCTAAAAATACGGAGCATTTTGATGCGTGAAGTTAATAAACCAAGCCTTAATTCTCTCCATAAATCAAATCCAATAAACAGCTACATATAAACTCGAAATACAAAAAGAAAAAAAAAACACAAAAAATAATTCTTACCTCAACTACAAAGCAATTCCTCTCTCTCTTGAACCTCTCCTCTCCCTCTAGAACCCCTCCTCTCTCTCTAGAACCTCTACGCTCAAGGTGCTCACTGCTCTCTCTCTGTGCAGTATCTCCACGGCCGAATGAAGGAAATAAAATGCAATCCGCATGAAATATGATTGAAGGTAAAGGTTTTCAAGTTTGTAATGTAACGTTCGAACGAGTAATTACATGTTTGAACACGAAAATTTCACAATGACGCATAAATTTCACAGGTTTTAATTCAACCTTTAACCATTCGAACAAACATCATAAGCATTCGAGCGAATCAACCAGAATATTCCTCGGCATATTCCTTTAATGAAGACAAATATGGTATTCACTATCGATTATGTATATTCCATGGATTTGGCGCCAAGTTTTCCATCAAACACATTCTACGAGAAAATTTTGTTCGAACAAAGTTTGATGTACTGCACTAACTGTTCAAACAACATACTGGTCCGTTTGAACAAATATATTATATTATATAATATATAATACTAATATACTATATATATACACTTTATAATATACTATACTATACTATATAATATTTATACTATAATGTATATTATATACACTATATCTATATATAATATATACTATATAGTGTTAGTATATACTATATAAAACATATATATACTATATACTATATATATACTATCTACTATATATATACTTTTGTAATACCCCGCTCCTTCCATCTTACGTACGCTCCTTCTTTCTAACGCAAGGTTCCTTCTTTCTGGCATAAGCAAATTCAATTGCGAGCCTCGTAATGCGTGCTAAATCTCAATGGCGTATTTTAAAGATACTATGTGATTTCTAAAGTACACCCAATGTTTTAAATGCACTGAAAATATTTATATGAGGTATTTCCAGTATTATTGAATTAAGTTTGATTTTAAATAAGACAATTATAATATTCTTGAAGAGCTCTAAAAATTTTATAATTGTCAGAAATTATTTTAATATTATTTATTAAAATGATTTCAGCTATTTAAAATATTATGAGATTTAAATTATATTGAAAGCTCTAATTAATTAAATCGTTTATTCTTTTAAAGATATTAAATCAGATTTCATCATTTTATTAATGATGAAAGAATATTATTTTATAAACTAAAATTTAGTTTAAATAATATTCTACATTTATTCCTCGAAGTGCTTTTAATTAAATTAATGTTTACGTATTTTCAAATCAGTATTTTAATCCTTCACCGTTAGATCGTTTGGAGATCCCAAGATAAAGGGATCAGGATTAAAACCCAGAACCCCTCTCTTTCTTCCTCACTTTTCCCTCCCCTCTCTCTCTCCTCCCTCTCCCTCACGCGTACAACGTACGCCTTCCCCCCCTCTCGCTCGATTCTTCCATGGCCCAGCTCGGTGCCGCCGCATGCCGCCTGGCCTCACCGCCACCACCACCGGCGTCCCCTCACACCGGCGAGCAAGCCAGCTACCTCCAACTACCCCTACACGCAACCTCTCTCCCTCCTCTCGGTAAGTTAGCCAAAATGGGTAAAAAGCCATTTCTCCTCCTTGCGCTGCCATACACGGCCACCCACGACCATCAAGTGCCTCCATGAACTTCCCCTTCCCTCCCCCTTCCTCCTCCACTTGACCCGAGGCCCATAGCCTCCCTCCACCGCACGGGCTTTCTCCCTTCCTAACACATGGGTTCTCCCCATCCACAGCCGTACGCCGCCACCCATAGTGGCCAGCCACCATGGTATAAGTAGATTCCAATGATAGCCAAACATCACGAGCAGAAGCACAACCCACCACCTGAGCAATTATGGATTCGGAAAGAGAGCATATCAACGCCGACATGACCAGCTGGTCTTGCTTGACCCGGATTTTGTATTCTGGATTGGGTTAGGTATCAGGTAGTTGGTTAGGTGGAGCCGAGAGGAACCATCAACATATCTGAAGAGACGTTGACCTCGCTGGTAGGGTACAAGTTGAACTTTCTAGAGTAGATAATTTTCGGTAGTAAGTTTGACTGAGAGAATGTGAGAGAAGTTAGGTAATGGTAGAGAAGGAAGGGAGAAGGGGGAAGAAGAGGAGAGGGTGGTAGAGGAATCAGATATGATGCCGTATGGTAGAGGAAAGAATAAAAAAAGTGGACGATGAGTCCTAGGTATGCTCTGATACCATGCTAAAATCAGTGCTCTTTTGTATTATATGTTTTTCCATTTACAAAAACAATGAGGCAAAGCCTCTCAATATATATACATAGAATAAAGAATATTCTCTAATGTCAGGACAATTTTACAGCTAGCAAATATGAGCTTGTTACAATGGATGGTTTGTTGAGTTTATTCTGGAAGGCTCTTGATGCTGCTGCATACGTTGCACAGAGTTTGCACGAGCTGCCGTTGGATATTGTTGTGTGTGTTGCTTGGAATCATTTGCATCAACTGCAGGCTATGTGATAAGTGTGATTTTTATGTGATTTTTATTACTCTTGAATTTATGAAAAGTGTCATTTTTCCTTCAATACTATTGATTTTATTTTATTTCTATATATTTTTCCTTTATTTTCTAGGATTTGAAGGATTGAGAATATTTAGTGCGAAAGGAGAGCATTTTGGTACAAAAGAAGATACTACAGATTCAGACCGATGAGAGGCAGCGAGATCTGAATAGAGTTGAGGAGACTCGCAACCAAAAGGCGCGACTAGAATTGGCTACAAGAGTTAGGTGATAAGCGAGATATTTTACCTTCTGAGCGAGAAGACTTAGCACAAGGCTTCGGGCGACTAGATTGGGCGACTAGTCTAAACGTTCAACTTAAGCGACCAACCTAAATGACATCGTGGGCAACAACTAGCAAAGACGAGCAGCTTTACCGCTCGGTAGGTTGACGAGATGAGTCTTTCATCTCGGTCAGGAACCTTACATCTTGGTCATTGGGTGAGGAAACTAGTTATATTCAGTGCACGCGGCATCTACCGGTGGGATCCTTCTGAGTTTGCAATCAATCCGCTGACCACCAAATCTTCCTGAACTCCGCAATTCAAGTTGCATATCACTGAATCTTCCATTTTTGACAATCCTGTTATTCTTAGGATAATTTTCTTTTATGTTAACATCTATCTTTAGAAACTGTTTTCCAGATTTTTAGGCTAGATTGTGGCCGCATTTATTATGTTTTCGCATTTGAAGTTTTGACATCTATTTAATCCCGGCTTGTGGGATAAGGAGAGGAGTCTGATTTTTAGAGTAAAAATAGTCTAGAATTTATTCTTTAAGTTTCTTTTAAGGAGCCAGATCTATTGGAGCAAAAGCGAGAGTCGCATGCTTCATCAACGGACTCCAACGAAGAACACTAGTTTTGTTGTTTTTCTTTTCAGTTTCATTATGAACTAATTATATTTTCTAGAGTTTTTCGTTTCAGTTTCATTATGAACTAATTCCATTGTACTCGATATGGAGGAGGACGAGGACATCTCTTTGATACTGGGCCGACATTTCCTTGCGACAGGGAGAACTTTAATTTGATGTCCAGCAAGGGAAACTCATTTTGAGAGTCGGCGAAGAGCAGGTCACTTTTGACTTATTTAAATCTATGGAATTCCCTTCCAAGATACATTCTTGTTTTCAAATAAGCGATCGAGACGTGGTCATGGCTGACGAGACTTATGTAGCTAAATTTCCAAAACTATCACTTAAGGAACCACCCAAACTTGAACTCAAACCACTTCCATCAAATTTAAGGAACTAAGAGGCCGGTGAGTTCTCCAAGGGGTACACGGCTGCACCTTCAAGGAAAATATTCAATTAGAAGACCAAAAAAAAAATCAGGGGTGCTTCTCTTACCTTCTGCAATTCTTTGCTTTAGTTTTTCTTCCTTTTTCCCATTGGTGACAATGTGATATTTAAGGTTGGGAGAAAGGATATTATTTTATTTATTTAAAATATATATAATACTAATAATAATAATAATGATAATAAAAACAATATGGTTTGAAGAATAAAAAGTCTATGATAAGAATATGATTGAAATTGATTATAATTTTTAGGAAAAATTCTCATTGCTTAAGTCTAGTTGCTAATTCTTAACTTGATCTTGCTTAATTTGATATTTTCTATGTTCAATGAATGCTTGTAATGATCATTAATCGTTTTACATACCTAGAGAAATTTTATGTGAATTTTGTGAATTTGTATGGTCTCAACTTACTTTAGAACTTGTTTGATTACACTCGAGGTGAAATCCTAAACAAAATATTACTCAATAAATGATTAAGGTATTCTTTTGACCGATTGAGCCTTTCAAACTTACCATTTTAATTTCTTTATCCCTAGTCACTCATTTGAGCTTTATTGAATTATATTTTGGCCTTATATTTGTTTCTTCTAGTAAACCTCATATTCCCTACTCAATTTGAGCTTAAATACTGATTTTCTTACCTTTTAAGAGAACTAAGTTTACACAAGGTCACAGACTCACATGAGCATGAAAGACAAGCGAGGTAGAAGGTCTACAAGTAAAGTTAATTATAGCAATATCATCAAAGTCATACGTTTGGGTGTGTGAAAAGTCAACTTGTCTACTGTGTGGCCAACAAGAAAAGGCCGACGAAAGTTATCCACAAAGCCAGTCGAAAAAGTATTGAATATTTTCAAAAAAGAAAGAAAGAAAAGAAATTGTTCGACTTGCCAAAAAGAAGGGTAAAGAGAGAGATACTTGAAAGTATAATAAAGAGAGGTATGTCAAGAGATTCACAAGGATTGAGAAGAGATATTTGTGTTGGAAGTGAGAATGCTCTATTTACTCTGTTGGTGTTCAAACTTAAGATCTCTTGCTTTATTTGAATCCTATCTTTTCTTTGTAGCCCTTACCCTAACCTTACATTACAAGCTTAGTAAAGACCTATTGATCCCTGGTGATAGTTTCTGTTCTACATTAGTGGAGAGTGATTTGAAAAACAAGCCTATGGAGTGTTTAAAGATCCATTATTTATTTACTTGTTTGTATAAAACTATCCGGAGAGCTAATGATGAAGTGAGAATGATGGGTATGCATGAATGTGTGGATGGATAATGCGGTGGAATTGAGTTTTGAATTAACTTTCAGACTTGATTGATCTTGAATGATTCCTTTGACTTATAGACTATAGACAATCTTTGAGGCAATAAATTTTATGAATCAAACCAATGCTTGTTTTAATTGTCTTTCTTTTATTCTTTGCTCGAGGGCGAGCAAAACTTAAGTTTGGGGGTATTTGATGAGTGTGATTTTTATGTGAATTTTATTACTTTTTTATTTATGAAAAGTGTCATTTTTCCTTCAATACTATTGATTTTATTTTATTCTCTTGGATTTGAAAAAATGAGAAGATTTAGTACGAAATGAGAGACTACAGATCCAGACCGATAAGAGGCAGTGAGATCTGAAGAGAGCCAAGGAGATTTAGGCTAGGAGACTCGCGACCAGAAGGCGCGACCAGAATTGGCGACAAGAGTTAGGCGATAAGCGCGATATTTTACTTTTTGGGCGGGAAGACTTGCCGCAAGGCTCTGGGCGACTAGATTGGTGACTAGTCTAAACGACCAACCTAAACGACATCGTGGGCAACAACTAGCGAAGGCAAGCAGCTTTACCGCTCGATAGGTTGGCGAGATGAGTCTTTCATCTTGGTCAGGAACCTTACATCTTGGTCATTGGGCGAGGAAACCAGTTATATTCAGCGCACACGACATCTACCCGTTGGGACCCTTCCGAGTTCCACAATCAATCCGCTGACCACCAAATCTTCCTGAACTCCGCAATTCAAGTCACATATCATTGAATCTTCCATTTTAGGCAATCCCATTATTTTTGGGATAATTTTCTTTTATTTTAACATCTATCTTTAGAAACTATTTTTCAGATTTTTACGTTAGATTGTAGCCGCATTTATCATGTTTTCGAATTTGAAATTTTGACATCTATTTAATCCCGACTTGTGGGATGAGGAAGGGAGTCTGAGTTTTAGAGTAAAAATAGTCCAAAATTTATTCTTTAAGTTTCTTTCAAGAAGGCAGATCTGGGGAAGCAGAGGCGAGAGCCGCATGCTTCATCAATTGACTCCAACGAAAAACACTAGTTTTTTTATTTTTCTTTTCAGTTTCATTATGAACTAATTCTATTTTCTAGAGCTTTGATATAGTCTAGCATTGAACACGTACACAATTTATATTGCAAGTTATTTTATTTCAATATTTCCAAGATTGAGTGTTTATTCATTATTCTTAATGCTTGCAATTTTCTAGTTAATTATTGTTTGATCTATTGAATCGCAATGAGACCGAGAGGTGATTTGTGATTAAAGCACTAGGATTAGGCACCATTAGTTGAGCAAAAGTGGACATACTTTACCGCGATTAGTGTGATTTTCAAGAAAAATTCAAAGAACTTAATGAGTCTCCAATTAGTTAAATTCACATTGAGATATAGAATTATTAGTTGGAGATATTTTTAGTATTGTTCTAGAGAAAATATTGAATAGTTAAGGGATTTTTATCATCAATTTGGAATAATTTGAATTATATAATAGGAAAAAATAAATTATGTGGGATTTGTTAGGTGAAATCAAATGCTCTAGATATATTCTTATTATCTTTAAAATCTTAATTTTAATATTATTTTCTTCAGTTTAAGTTAGATAATCTATTCTTCAAATTTCGATTATTCAAATAGTAATTAATTTAGTAAATTTCAGTACTCAATAATATAATTATTTTTTGTGGATTCGACATCCGTTTTTTTTAAAAATACTTTACTACTTTTTACGATTTTATGCATTTGTAGATATTTTTATGTGAATACTGTACACCTTGGTTTGCATGGAATGCATGTGATGCATGCATTGCTTGAACATGCAGCTGTTGTGCGTGTTGCATGGAATCGTTTGCATTAGCTGCAGGCTGTGTTTGCATTAGCTGCAGGCTGTGTTTGCATGGATTGAATGGGATGCATGCATTGCTTGAACGATATTTTATCTGCATACAGCTTGATTACAGGCAGTAGTGCTAGCTGGCAGTGGATCAAGTAATGCTGTCGAGGAACGTGCAAGAAATGAGACGAATTATTGGCATGAGATCATTAATATGGGGAGTTATTAACTGTCAAAGAAATTACCAGTCGTTTCAATTAATAATGTAGCTACCTAGCTAGCAAGCTGGGTACGTATTTTCTTGGCAACCAACGCCTCCCTCCCCCCTCTTAAATGCTACTTATTTTTGTTTTTAACATTGTAATCAATAATTATCAGAAATCGACATTTATTAAGTTGTACGTGTTCAGATTCTGCATGCGCTGCTGCGACTTTGGAGTAATGGTATCTATGATTCGGATCCTTTAATTTGGTCCCGCATGCATGTGATCATGAATATATATGATCTGATTCATATTTACTATTTTAATTATAAATATAAAGAAGAATAGAATTCAAGATTTTTTTAAAATTTTTATCCGAATTTAAAGGCTTGGTGAAAAGAGATCACAAACACATAAAAAATAAATTTTATAATATTTATTATATACCAGCTTGAATCAAACTCTTGCAATTAACGCTTCGATCGACTAACAGATCAAACAAAATGCCATTAAATATCATACTGGCCAGCACTGAGTAAAACAAAACGCCATAAATTATATATATAAATTACATAATTTGCTGACAAAAACAAAATTCCAGTGATATATGATTTTATAGGAAAATAAATAAATGTCCGTGCTAAACAATTGTATATATCCTGCAGACCGAAAATTAGAACACATGAACAACATACATACATATCAGAAAATAGATTTATAATCGTGAATTGTATAACCGCCGTATAATCGCTTTGAAAAAAGTGAATAAAACATGAGATCCACATGAAAAAAATTAATTTTTTAATAGTAGACCTCACTCATTTTCAAAACGATTACGCGGTGATTGCACAATTCACGATTGTATATAGAATTACTCCATACATATATATATATATATGATTTGTCATTTATGAAAAGGAAATGCCAATAAATTCTCCACGCTATAAATTTTAAGCCATGCGAATTGACAATATCACCCGACAAAATTAGATAGAAATTTGATAATTCAAGTTTTGACATCATCATGACATAAAGAGATCATGAGAGAAAAATACAGGTCTACAGAGAAAATTAGATTAAGGATCAGTATAGCATATATGTAATTGACTGCAACAAAAACTAATTAATATATGTTTAAGAATTAGGAGGTAAGGGGAAAGCTAATAAGAATGCCGGTCAAGACAAAAATATGATCACGGCCGGAAATTAAAGCAAAATGATCTAGCTTATATAGATCATCATCTAGCAATTATTAGAAGTCGCAGAATGTGCCGTGTATGGGTTTTGTTTCTTGGAAAGCTAGATTTTCGGCATGGATGTGTTCAGCTAGAAATGCATCTATTAAGAGAACAACAGGTGAAGGTCAAGATTACGTTTTTACCCTTTTTCTCTCTATGCAAATAGGGTTTTTGTCGCTTTCTAGGTTTGGTGAAGGCTTGGCCGTCGCCTGGCCGCGATGGCGGTTTCTGGGTCCTTGCCTGTCACGGCGAGGACGCTTGTAGACATTGTTTCGGATCGTCCATTACCTATGCCAGAGGTAGTGGTTCCTATGCGAGAGGCAAAGTTGATTGAGGGGGAGTTGCGTTTCGTTTTCAACAAAGAGGAGATCAATCGAACGGCGGCTCCGTTTCGATTTTCTGTAGTTTTATCATTCCAGCGTCGTCGTCCTTCTCTGGATGTCATTCGGGGGTACATTAAAAACCGCTGGGGATTAATCTCTATGTTGGTTGTTGGTGCCATGAGGAGGGCTTGCAATGTGTTGGTGCGGCTGACTAATGAAGCAGATTTTGTCACGGCCATGTCCAGGGATGTCATGGATATTATAAATGTTCCATATAAAATCTTTCACTGGACTCCTGCATTCAATGAATATGAGGAATCGGCGTTGGCTCCGGTGTGGTTATTCTTACCTGGGTTACAGCCACATTTTTTCCATGAGTCAATGTTAAAGATTTTTGCGGGGTCTTATGGGAGATATCTGAGAAGAGATAATGCAGCAGCTTGTGTTTCAAGGCCAAAGGGTGCAAGAATGTGTGTGGAGATGGACGTTTCAAAAGATCATAGGAGCTACTTTTGGATTGGTCCTCCTAATAAAACGGGAAGTCATTTTCAAGAAGTGGTATTCGAAACTTTACCAGCATATTGTTTAACGTGTCGTATACAAGGTCATTCAAAGAATACGTGTAGAAGGGAAAAGCTGCCTGTAGGAAAGCAGAAAAAAGTGTGCCTCAGTCTAAAGCGGATTTGAAGAGATCTGAGAGGTACAAACAGGTGTGGAAATCAGTGCATAAGACGAATCTATTGCAATCTTAGCAAAAAGAGAAAACTGGAATTGAACAACCAATTTTGTACGTGAGACAGGATGGGGTGATGGTATCGCCTTTAGCAGTGGATGATCAACATGTAATACAGCTGGATGGTGAAACATGTTTATGCATTGAAGGAGGAGGGAAGGAGTTGAGTGACAAGGAATTGAATGTGAAAGGGGATACGAGAAGGAGTTGTTTGATAAACACAGCTGATTCTTTGAAGGAAATACGTGGGGTTGATAAAATCCAAGAAGAAGCATCGTTAATGCTGGAAGAAATTGTTAACGCTGAATTAGAAAGAATAGTTGATCTGGTGGTAGATGATGGTTCTGGTTCAAAGAGTGTCATGGGTATCAATGAGCAAACAGGGGAGCATGGGTGCTTAATAGAGGTGGGTTCTTTTCCTATACAAAAAATGCAAGTTCAACATGGAAGTATTCAGGGTGTAGGGGAGGACTTAGTTGAAGAAGTATTAGAATTATGCCGAGTTAAGGAAGGAATGACAAAGAAGTTGGTCATTGAAAACATTAAGTTATAGGATGTGATAATTGAGGAGGAACCAGATGTTACTTTTAGCGTCGAAGTGGAGGTACAATGTGTGCACCAGGAAGTAAATGGCTTTGAAGGAGTAAAAAGTAGAGAGGAAATAGCAGTGGAGTAGGACCAAGAAATTGGGGTGCCGGTTGTTAAGTTGAAGAAGAAGAAAAGAGGTACTATTGCTCCTCCAAGTATGATTACTCGGTCATCCAAACACGTTTCTTCAATTACAGAAGCATATTTGTGAGACACATCCTGATGTGTTGGCTATTTTGGAACCGTTTGTTGCGGAATGTCGTATATAGAAATGGGCAAGGAAGTTGAAGTTTGCAAGTTTTATGACCAATCAACAGCAGGAAGGAAAAATATGGGTGTTTTGGCAAAAGGATGTATCTATGCAATTGGTTTCCAGTACAAAGCAGTAGATTTCTGGTATATATAATAAAGGTGAGAAGGAGATGCTATTATCGTTTATATATGAGAGTTGTTTTCAATTTGGGAGGGTTCATCTTTGGTGAGAATTGGAGAAACTTCAAAGACAGGATATTCCCTGGGTGGCTGGAGGGGATTTTAATGTAATCCAAGATGATCATGAAAAAATTGGAGGACTCTTAAAACCACAGGGTGTTAAAGATGATTTCAATCACTGCATAATAAATTGTGGTCTCATGGAGCTGCAAGAAGAAGGATCAAAATATTTATGGTGTAATGGGCAAGAAGGGTGTGGCCGTATATGGGCAAAGTTGGATCAAATTCTGGTTAATCAGGAATTTTTACGGAGTTTTCCGTCTGCGAAAGTGCTTACGTTGGCCAGATCCACCTCGGATCATTGTCCGTTGCACCTAAAGACTTCACATGCTAGTCAGTTTTATGGTCCAAGGCCTTTCTTTTTTCAACGTATGTGGACTACACAAGATCAATTTTGAGATGTAGTGGTCAAGAGTTGGGAGGTGCCGACAAATTTTGATGGACTTATGAATCTGGCCGCTAAGCTGAAACGTCTGAAGCACTCTTTAAAGGAGTGGAGTCGCACGTCCTTTGGGAATATTTTTGCTAACATTTCACGTTGGGAAGACCGGATTATTCAACTAGAAAGGAAGGTTCTTGAGATGGGAAAAGCAGAGGATGAGATACTTTTACAGGAAGCTTGGAAGGGGTTGCATGAGTGGCTTCATAGAGAAGAAATTTTCATGGCTCAAAAGGCTAAAGCGAAATGGATTAAAGAAGGAGATGCGAATACTAAATGTTTTCATGGTGTTTTCAGAGAACATAGACGGAAGGCGTGGGTCGGACATATGGAGCTGCAGGGTGGCCAGGTGCTTCGGACCCCAATTGCCGTGCATGATGGTGCAGTGGATGTTTTCCACAAGCTATTGCAGTCTAAGGTGATATCAATGCACAAGAAGACATACGCAAGTTGGTTAAACCGACTGTATCAGAGGAGGAGAACGTCGATCTTGTCAAGTTGCCTTCTATGGAGGAAACTTTAGCAGCAATGAAGTCAATCTCGGAGGATAGTAGTCCGAGGCCTGACGGTTTTGGGGCCAATTTTTTTTATTTCTTATTGGGACATTGTGGGATCGGATGTGCTTAAAGCAGCCACGGATTTTTTTTAGGAGTTCCTTTGGGTCTGTACTATACTCCCACTTTTTTGGTGCTTATTCCTAAAACAAATCATCCAGATAGTTTCGCTAATTTCCGTCCGATCAGTTTATGTTCGGTTATTTATAAGCGTTTCTCAAAAATCTTAGTTGGAAGAATTCGGCCTTTATTACCTAGCGTTATTTCAAAAGAACAAGGTGCGTTTGTTAAAGGCCGTAGCATTTTTTAGAATGCTTTGCTAGCTCAGGAATTATTGCTTAGCCTTAACAGAAACGATAGGGGTTGAAATATTATGTTAAAACTGGATATGATGAAGGCATACGATAGGTTAGAGTGGAGTTTTCTATGGGAGGCTTTATATGCTTATGGTTTTTCCAAAAAGTTTATCGGCCTTCTAAAAAATTGTGTTTAGAACTGCAGTTTTTTCGTGATGCTTAATGGAACATATCGAGGGTATTTCCAGTCTTCCAGAGGAGTTCATCAGGGGGATCCTCTCTCACCATATTTGTTCATTCTAGCAGAGGAAGTATTTACAAGGATGGTTAAGCAGGCAGTGAATCTTCAGAGAATTAAACCTCTAGCAATTCCTAAAGTGAGTATGCAGGTATCTCATTTACTCTACGCAGATGATGTCATTTTCTTTCTAAATGGGGATAAAAAATCGGTGAAAGGGCTCATGGAAATAATTGAACGTTATTCCAAGTGGTCGGGACAAAAGGTAAATATGGATAAGTCGGCTATTTACTTTTCCAAGTATATTTCTCATTCAAGGAAAAAAAAACTACAAAGGATAACTGGTTATGGACTTGGAAAATTTCCTTGTAAATATCTGGGTATTCCTATAGCCCCTTCAGTGATTGGAGTACGTTGTTTTGAGGATTTGTTAAAGAAAGTACGGGCAAAGCTAAATGGATGGAAAGGTATGCTCTTATCGGCTGGGGTACGCATTATCATGCTTCGACATGTGCTGTCCAGCTTACCTGTTCATCTTATGTCAGTGATGGATGTTCCGAAAATGGTTATCAAGAAGCTTAACTTCATCTTTGTTGGGTTCTTATGGGGAGGAACGGAAGAGCATCGTAAAAAGCATCGGGTATCTTGGCAAAAGGTTGCTAAACCCGTTTAAAGGGAGGGTTAGGCAACTGTGATTTATGGGAGGTTCAGAAGGCAGTTCGAGTGAAGCTAGCTTGGAGTGTTTTATAGGGAAATTCTATTTGGGCGCAAGTTATGAGAGAAAAATATTGTAAAAAGCATCACCCTTTTCAAGGAATGGTTCAGTGGAATGCCTCCCCTATATGGAAGTCAATATCAGCTTGTTTTTCAGTCATTATTGAGTAATCAAGTTGGAAGATTAATAAAGCACAAATTCCTTTCTGGTGGGAAAACTGGTCTGGTCTTGGCATTCTAGGCAATCAGATAAGTAATATTAACCAACCTAACTTGATGCTGCGGGATGTGATTAATGGTGCAGAGTGGAAGGAAGATGTAATATCGACATTGATAGGAAGAGATAAGGCTCGGTATATTAGCTTGAAGGTGAATCTGGGTGGGTTGGAGATAGATGACATGGTGTATTGGAAACCGTTGAAGGGAACTAAGGTAACTGTGAAATCTGTATGGGAGGTGTGCCGATCAAAGAATGAGGAAGTCAAGTGGGCAAAGTTTGTTTGGGATCCTGTTATTCCACTTAGAGTGTCTTTTATATGCTGGAAAGGGTTACAGAGGGCGTTGAGTGTGGACACATATGTTCAGCGTATGGGAATATCTTTATGTTCCTCATGTGTATGCTGTAAGCAGCCTAAGATTGAAACAATAGATCATTTGTTGGGAGAAGGGGATTTTGTGCAGAAACTATGGAGGAAGGCTTTGGAGATGCTGGAGGTTGAGTACGATCAGCAGCAAAATTGGAGGGATCGATTGTGGAGTTGGGTTTCTAAAGGAAAACGCTCATCCCAATTGGAACACATATGGCGAATCATGCCTGTCTTCATCGTATGGTCACTGTGGATGCGTCGATGTAGGTTGTGAATGGAGGATAAAAACACATTGATTCAAGCTTGTTGGGAGCAGATTATCTTTTGGTTTAGAAACATATCTACTAAAATGAAGAGGAAGAAAAGACTCACTTGTGGTCATATTGATATTTTACAAAGGTGCCAGATACCAGTAGTTGAAGTATATAGTCGGAGGCTTGGGTCGGTTTTGTAAATTCTTTCTTAGCATTGTTAGTTTCTTTTGAGAAGCAATGAGTTTATATGGTATTCTTTCGCCATAAGAGAAATGCATGAACTTGAATAAGATTCCAAGTTCATGCATTTCACATTCAAGTCATGTTTCACGTTATGTTATGTTCAAGTTTACGTTCACGCAATCATAGTAATCCCATGAGACAAGAATATGTTCCAAGTTCATGTTATGTTATGTTCACGTTCAAGTTATGTTCCAAGTTCACATTTATGTTATGTCATGCTCAGGTTCATATTATGTTTCAAGTCCATGTTATGTTTCAAGGTCACTCTCATGCTATGTTTCAAGTCCATGTTATGTTTTAAGTTCACGTACATGTCATGTCACGTCAAGTTAAGTTTAAGTTCCAGATCAAGTTATGTCAGCTCATGCCATGTTATGTCAAGTTACGTTATGCTTATTATTTAATGCCATGTTATGCCAGGATATATTATGTTTTCTATTGATTTGATTATGAATTCATGCTTTTACTGCCATGCATGCATCATTAACTTGTGTGCAAATTTCATGTTAACTTGCTGAGATTTGTAATCAAATCTCACTGTGGTAGTCCCAACTACCATTCACCCCGAATGGTAGATCTTGTTACAGGATCAGAAGGAGAACCGGGAGTTGACCAACAAGAAACGGTCGACTAAGCAACGAGGCGACGTAGATGTAGTTACCTCAAATTACTACTTGTATTTGTGGAGTTCAATCTCCAGCACTCTTTTGTTCACAACCATTTTGGACTATTGTTGTGATCTCAGTTGTTTAGTATGTCATTATGTATAAAATATGTTTTAAGTATTTGAGATATTTTAGTTTGGTGCATAGTATTGCTAAAGAAAAAAAATTATCCGCTGCGAATATTTCATAATGCTAGATGCATGTTAGGAACATTGCATCTTATATGTCATGAACGGGGGCAGGTAACCTTGTGTTGCATGTCTCGACTCTTCAAATGTCTGTCCAATCCCAAGCGGAATTTCGGGGTGTCACACCGTGGTATCAGAGCAATACGTCTCTAGGTTTAAATCCACAAGTCCTTAGGAAATGCACCAAATATTGGGCTTGAAATTTTAGTCTTCATTAGGTTTGAATTTCTTGAAGTATAAGAGATAGTATTTGGTTGTAACACTTGTACTCGTGTGTTTTAGGAAGTAACACATGACTCATGGTAGGATACCTCAGAACCTTGAGGGAGCCACAAATCAGGATAATCAGAATCTCCCGATGGACGGTGGATTAGCTGAAGCTGTATGTTTGCTGGCTGACATGCTTAGACAACAGCAACATCAGCAAGCACACGTACCCAGACCCGAAGTCAGGGATTGTCTGTGTAAGAAGTTCTTGATCCATCGTTATCCAAAATTTTCTGGTAATGAAGAGCCACTGAAAGCTGAGAAATGGATTATAGATCTCGGAAGGACATACGAGATCTGTGGATGTACTGAGGACCAGAAGGTTTTATATGTTGCATACCTATTCCAAGGAGAAGCTGGAATATGGTAGGATACGCGAAGGCAGCTTCTAGTTAGGGAACTAGGAAGTTTGGCTACACTGTCTTGGGAGAGATTTAAGGAAGAGTTCGACAACATATTTTTCCTAGATTCTGTCAAACAACTGATGGCGCAGGAGTTCACGACTTTAACTCGAGGCAGTTTGACCATAGAGCAGTAAGCCGCTGAGTTTATGGCGTTAGGAAGGTTTGCACCACACTTGATTTCTACTCAATGGATGCAGGCACGAAAGTTTCAAGCTGGACTTCAACTATGGATCCATAGCCAAGTAGCTTGCCTAAGAATGAAGAATTACCAAGAGTTAGTAAACGTGGCCACGATAGCAAAGGCTAAGCAGAGAGGTCTAGCAATCCAGATCAATACCGAACGAAAGAGAACTTCATTGTATGCTAGTGAAGAAAATCTAGAAATGAAGATGTCTACTGGACCAGATAAGGGAAAAGGCATCGAGACTGGAAGCTCAATACCGACCACATACCCAATATGTGGGATGTGCGGAACGAACCATGGAGGCAAGTGCAAACTTACCTTAGGACTCTGTTTAAGATGTGGTCAACCTGACCACTTGATCAGAAATTGTCCCAAAAGAGGCCAGAGAAATGGAACTGTTCTCAACGGAGATTCCAAACCAAAGCCACGACCTCCAGTACCAGCTCAAGTGTATGCAGTCACTTCTAGAGACGCAGATGCTGACGCCCCAGGAACTGAAGGAGTTGGCACCGTCACTGGTATTTTTTTAAGACCTCTATATTGTTAAGCTTATTTAAGGTTGATTAGATTGCAATTGATGGTACTATTGCATTATTGATACTTTGGGTATGTTAAATCATTGAGGTTTATAACTTGTACGCAGTTTGATTCAAGCGAGGCCCTATTTTTAGTGATTGTGGTATTGCACGAGAGTTCAGTTCGTACTTTGAATTGTTACCAGGTGGTAAGAGTAACATTTCTCATTAGGAGTATTTCTATTCATACCAGTGTAGATATGGAATACCTTTTAGTAGTACGAGGAAGGATATTCAAGGTTGATGAATTAGTATCCCACGTATTTGGAGTTGTTTTGATTCTGAGGTTACAATGAAATTTGTGTTCAGAAAAATAAAGTGTGGGAGAAACTTTGGCCTTAGTAGGATTCACTTATGATAATAGTTTTATCCAATCGCGAATAAATGGTTTCTGGCGAAGCACTGTGTTTGTGGAAACCTAGATTGCCCTTATATTGGAGACATTTATATGGGGAGTAAAATCTTGTCTTGAGGATTTACGTGAACAATAGGAACAAATTCTTTGGATTAGAGTCAGAATAAGAGGCAGCTCCTGATGGATAGAAGAGCTATGTCAATCATAAGAGAGAAAGTCTTGAGTTGAGGTTAGTAGCTGATCATTTATCGAGGTACCACCTAGGAGGAGGAATGATTCGTGGTGATTATGAAGGAGTAAGCTAGTCCTAGGTAGATATAATTCCTTGAGGAAATAGAATGTGAATTCAGTTGTGTATGGATTAAATTCTTCCAAATTGAACTGTGTGAATACTTGAAGTTTTAGATTTAGTGAGTATGCTGGTACGCCTTAACCTACTTTGTGGAAGGATTCCAATACTAATTGATATGATTTGAGAGAGAGAGAGTTAAAAATGGTAGATATATATACACTTTGTGGATAATTCTTTGAATAGTGCAGAGAATAGTGATTTCTATTAAGCAAAAATTCAGTATTCTAGAAGGTCAGCCTAGAAGTCTTTAAGTTTAGGTTGTAACCTTTGGAGTGTTTTACCCTTATGTTATAGTGATAGTTATTTTGTATAATCATGTGATGGTATAAATAAGAATAGTGTTGACTACGAGAGGAAGGCGTTACCTCAGGAAGAACGATACCTGCCCCTTGGGCGTTGTGGGATCCAGTGATGGGTAGTAGGTTGGTAAGCAACTTCTTCTTTCGAGAATATTTTATGTTTGTACTTACGTCGATTTTGAGGACGAAATCTTTTATTTAGGAGGGGAGGATGTAACAGCCCGCTAGAAATTCATTGGTGGAATTTCTATTGACTTTAGGAATCGCGTGAAAACCCCATAAGTTTTTACGAATCGACTAATCGTATAGGTTTTAGTTTGTCAACATAGTCAGTGTTATCACTCACTATGGTGCTAGAAATATAAGTTTTATTTATTTGAGATAGTTAGAAGTGTCAGAATGCGTTATGGTCTACGCCATTAGACTCAGTTGATTATTTAGGATTTTATGGTGCAATAAGTTTATTTTCATATTTTCGGACAAAACGCCTGTTTGAAACTATGAAATTATTTTTAGGGATACTTTGAGGTTGAATTTCGGTAAACGATTTTCACTATAGGTTAATATGAATATTTAGGAATTTTTAGTGCTAAGTTTATGATTCACTTTTTCGGAGTGAATTGTAACCTCGGTAAGCGCACCAATTCCAGTGTTTCAAAATCACAGTGTGGAATGTCCAAATTAGATTAGAGAAGTTTTATTTGGACACTTGGCAAGTTCTTAGCCACACTTAGTGAATAATATTGGACACTTGGCACCATGAGGAGTGTTTTATGGATTTGAAGAAATCAAGGTGTGAGATCATGCCACCTAAGCAAAACTTTGTTTCATCTGCTCAACCAAATTGTGCTAGACCAAAGAGGGTCTCAATCCTAGTGAAACCCTAAATGGTGGGAATCCAATTGAAAGCCCAAAAACATGGTTGAAATCGGAACCCTAAACGGTTTCCCCAAAACTCTAAAGCTGGCCTCTAAACCTTTCCTAATCCGATTTCTAGCATTTTGTTTAATCACTTGATTAAATCACTTCCACATACTATTAATTCTTCAAATTTGTGTTAGAACATCATTATCCAACCATGTTAACCTTGAAAAATTGATTGGGCCAAGTGATATTGAATTTGGGCTTGATAGCAACCCAAATCCTCTTTAAACCCCAAAATTTAGGCCCATTCGGTTTAGGTCCATTAAGGTCCACAAAATTGGTCACCATTAGCATTGCTTCAAGGCTAAGTTTTGTAGCCCCACTTGGCTGGCCAGATCTTTACAAAGAATGACCTAGAAGGTTCTTGAAATACAAAGCTAAAAGGCCACCTCACTCTTTCACTCTTACACTCCACCTTGAGAAAATATCTTGGACTGATTTTTATGAGAAGAAAAGGCCAACACTCAACCTTTCATTCAGTCCTATCACTTTCCATAACTTGTGTAAGAGTCTCTCCAGTCCACTTCCCACGAAAAGCAACTCTCCTTTACACTTTTCCTTCATAGAACACAAAAGACACTCTCTGGCAGTTTTTCTTACCTCTTTTGAACTCCTATTTCGAAGCTTTTGTAAGTGTTTTCTAGCCAAGTTTCTTTCATGCAAGTTGTTTCTTTTGGAGTCTAGTTTATGTGGATACCTTATTCGTTTCATTTGGAGATGCTTTGATTGGTCAAAAGTTGTTTAGACCCCAAAAAGGTCATTCTGGGCGATAAACTGGAGAGTGTGTTCCTTTTTGGAGTTTTTGACCAAGCTAATGATTAGATCTTGGTCCGAAATTTTTATGGAGTACTGTTAACATGTGTATAGGATTATTGTTTGATGATTTGTTGCATGATTAAAAGTTTTTCTAAAATATTTTCTTAGATCTATAAACTTAGAAACTGGAAGAGGAAACATAGTTTCTATTTTGAGAAAGTTTAAATCTTTTATGGTTTAATCTTATTCCAAGGGCTTTGATATTTTTATTGGAGGATCCTAAGCCTCTTATATACATTTTAGAATGTTATTTTGAAGATAGTTGATGTTAGTTTCATAGATATGAAAGTTTATGCAAGAAGATATTCGGTTAGGCCAAAGTGATGATGTTCTTGGCTAAATTTATGTTTTGGTTGATGTTTAACCCTGTGATCTTGAGTTTGATGCTTGGATCTGTTTTAGGACACCTTTTTAAACCATGTGATGTTTTGGTTTGAAGATCACATCTTTATAAGTCATGGATCAAGAGGTTGATCTAAAACAGTTAGAAACAAAAATCTGTTTTGAACTTAGAAGAGAAACCAAAACGTTCAAGTAAGGTTTTAGTGATTTTGATGACTTTTGTTTATGATTCAAAACATGATTATTATTAGGAATATGTTATGAGTATAGTAGAAGAAAACTTTTGGTTTAATCATGAGTTTTGAAATTTGAAAGAATTACAACAAAAATCAAAGGAAATAGCCTTTGTAAGTTTTGGCTCCATAGAATTTTAATGGTTGTGTTTAGTTTAAAATTTTTCTGAATTGATATTTGAGCTTAGGACAAAATTTACATAAGGTATATAGCTTTTGATGATTTTTGGAGTTAGGATGCAACATCCTTAAGTTAAGGGTAAAATGGTCATTTTTTCACATGTAGAGGGTAAAATGGTAATTTTACTCTAAGTTGATAATTTTTCTTATTCCTAATTGTTAGTGATTAAGTTCTAATTTTTAGAAATCACTACTTTCAGTTTCTCATGATCGCACTTGAGTTTTGTCTCGAAGCGCGAAGACCGGGGTAAGTTAGCTTTTAACTTACTGTCAGTTTAATGTGTATGGGTGATAAGTAAGAGAACTAAAGTGTATGTATGCATGTTATCATATGTGCCATGTCAAGTCATTACATATTTATCTGTTACATAGAATAAATTCTGTCACAAATTATTCATATGTTACACAAGATATTCTGTCACGTATTGCTATACATTGATATACATTGCAAGTACATCATGTTAAGTTAAGTATGTCATCTGTTACATGTATTTCATGTCACGCAATATTCATTGTCACATGTTACGCCATATTAAGAAATGTTGTCTGTTACATGGTATGCTATGTTATGAAATGTTGCCTGTTACATGTGTGCTATGTTATGAAATATTGTCTGTTACATTTATGTTTCAAAGTATGTCATGTCTGTCTTCTTACGTTCATATCATGTTACGCTACGTCAGGACTTCTATCTTTTATGTCACGTTCATGTCACGTCACCTTACGAAATGTCATGTATGCCAGTTAAGTTATTCATGTCAATCACAACGCTAAGCTCTAGGATGGGGTAATATCCTAGTGGAACTCCTTTGTTCACACTGGAGTGTCTAAATAGGTGTGAAATTCCCTGGGTTGATGAAGTACAGTCAATAGGTTGCGAATGGGGCCTAATTAGCTAGTCACCGGAGCGCGCCAGGCACTAACGCCGATGGAGCCACACTTTCTGTTATGTGTGTCCACAGCAAGTGTCGCACAAACAAATAAGTCATGGGGCCACAACAACTGTGGAGCATACACTACGTGAGACACAGCAATTGTGACACGTAGAATACGTGGGGCCACAGCAATTGTGGAGTACGTATTAACACACTCACAACTGGTATAGAAACTTGTGATGTGATGCGGTAATCGGCAGGGACACACGGCTCAAGGGGACCTGTGTAGCACCCATATGGTCACTTTAATGATTAAGTCTGTTGAATAAGATTCCAAGTTCATGCATTTCACATTCAAGTCATGTTTCACATTATGTTATGTTCAAGTTTACGTTCACGCAATCATGGTAATCCCATGAGACAAGAATATGTTTCAAGTTCATGTTATGTTATGTTCACATTCAAGTTATGTTCCAAGTTCACATTTATGTTATGTCATGCTCAGGTTCATGTTATGTTTCAAGTCCATGTTATGTTTCAAGGTCACGCTCATACTATGTTTCAAGTCCATGTTATGTTTTAAGTTCACGTACATGTCATGTCACGTGAAGTTAAATTTAAGTTCCAGTTCAAGTTATGTCAGCGCATGCCATGTTATGTCAAGTTACGTTATGCTTATTATTTCATGCCATGTTATACTAGGATATGTTATGTTTTCTATTGATTTGATTATGCATTCATGCTTTTACTGCCATACATGCATCATTAACTTGTGTGCAAGTTTCATGTTAACTTGCTGAGATTTGTAATCAAATCTCACTGTGGTAGTCCCAACTACCATTCCCCCCGAATGGTAGATCTTGTTACAGGATCATAAGGAGAACCGGGAGTTGACCAACTAGAAACGGTCAACTAAGCAACGAGGCGACGTAGATGTAGTTATCTCAGATTACTACTTGTATTTGTGGAGTTCAATCTCCAGCACTCTTTTGTTCACAACCATTTTGGACTAGTGTTGTGATCTCAGTTGTTTAGTATGTCATTATGTATAAAACATGTTTTAAGTATTTGAGATATTTTTGTTTGGTGCATAGTATTGCTAAAGAAAAAAATTATCCGCTGCGAAATTGCATAATGCTAGATGCATGTTAGGAACATTGCATCTTATATGTCATGAACGGGGGCAGGTAACCTTGTGTTGCATGTCTCGACGCTTCAAATGTTTGTCCGATCCCAAGCGGAATTTGGGTGCGTCACACCGTTGGCCAAACCAGGAAGTATCAGAATGTGAAACTTTCCCTTATTCATTCTTGGAGCCCCATGTGTGCATACTGGAAAGAACAACCACTTTGTTTCCAAAGTGGGTGTACTCTAATCAGAGATGTTGGTACAAACCATATAATAGAATTAGAGCCATTGTAACATAACCAAAAACAAAATCAAAACGGAATTAGAAAGTCATGCCAAAAGTTTTTCATATGCATAACATATCAAATAGAGTGTTGAACATATTCATATCATTTTCACAAAATAAAAAACGGATTCAAAACATCTTCATATAACATGTACAAAATTCTCAGATTTCATATTCGCTCTTCCGCACATTTCAGAAACAACATATCAAAATATTGCTCATGTACACCAGTCGAGTCAGAAAATATTTTTTCTTTTATACAGTAATGTAGAACACATATTTGAGGTTGTTTCACATTTATTTTCAAAACATGAAAATCATATCATGCACATTTTCATAAATCAACCTCAGTTCATTTTAGTTTTATGCAAAGTCTAGTATAGGAACCCCGCTTACATGGACTTTTTAACTTTTCTGAATTTTCCCACAATAGTGCCAAGAGAGTATAAATCATCATCTAATAAAAAATCACATAACTTGTGTAAAGCTTCCATTGAATACATACTTCTTACTTAAAATCTGAGATATTAAAAATCTATTTTCCCTAAATCCCAAAACCGGTCTAACCATGGGCTCGGATTCTAAAAAATTGATAATCTCTCTTAAACTCATAATGCATCGGTGTGAACCCAAGATCCAATTAAAATTGCACGACCCAATATGCACATAACCCATAAAACCTATCTGCAAGCCCATGGCCCATGTCAATATGCATGGCCTATAATGAGGAAACAACTAATTTACTTGAGAGCGAGCGAGAAAAAGAGAGACATACTTACATATGGTGGGACGGGTGAGTTAACTGAGAGGGAAAATGGCATGGGTAGGAGCACAACCGAGCTGTGGGGGTTGGCCAATGCAGAACCGGCGATGGGTAGTGGCTGGCCTAGGTCGACGGTGGAGCACGGAGGTGACAACAAGGTGCAACGACCATTGGGATGCTTGATTTGTGATGATACGGTTTCTATTTGGTGTTGGGTGAGGGTGGCTGGGCATGGTTGGGGTTCGACGTCATTTCTGGCTAAGGGGAGGCCGTGAGGGTGCCGCCTAGTGGGACTGTTGTTCGTTGTGCTCTGTTGCTACGGTGCTCTATTTTCAGCATGTCGTTGTTTTGATTTGGGACTGTGGTGCTGGAACAAGACAGATTTTACACTGGTTAACTTGCCACCCATGGTGATGTTTGTCTACAGAGGAGGGGATGTGTGGCAGCGTGGTGCACAACGGCTACCTAGCGGCTCTACTTCGTGACTGTAAAACAGAGGTGAGGGCTCTTGGTCTCGGCTGGGGTCGAGTGATTCTCGCTCGAAGCCTAAGAGGTGAGAGATAGGGGCTGTTGGCATGGAGGAGACTGGGTGGCGAAAAGGAATCCATGTATGGAATGGATGTTGTCGTGATCGAGAATGGGGCCTTGTGAAAGAGAGGAGTCAATGCGTGAGATTAGAGGGAGGGAGAGAGGGCGGCGTGGGGCTTATTCTGTGGTGGTTGATGGCTGAGTATGGTTTGAGAGGGAATGACCCGTGGCCTGAAGTGGTGGTTTCCTGGCTAAACTAATAGAGAAATGAAGAGAGAGACGTCTACATGTTGGGTGCAAAGAAGAGAAAAATAGAAAATAGAAAAATCGTGGGAGAGTGAAGTAACTGCTGAGAAAGAGACTTTTGGGAGTGGATAGACCAAAGTGGCGTGAGAAGGGGATGATATGGTGAGCACAAAAAAAAAAAACATGAGATAGAAGCGACGGGGAGGAGATAAATACAGAGAGAAGAAAAATTGAAAGGATAGGGGAAAGAAACCGCCGAGGGGGGTGTGGGGAAGACGAGAAAAAAAAAACTACCAAAACAACGTCGTTCTTAGAAGCGGGTTGGACTTAAATGATCTTGGGTGTAAGCTTAAATGATCCAATGCTAATGGATCTAAAAACTATTTCGTTGTGAAAAAGTTTTTTTAGCTGCTTCTACCTCACGTGAGATGTAGTTTGTGACAAACATTTAACGTTTGTGGCAAAAATACTTGCTGCCAAAAGTGAATATTTGCAACCAAGGAAACATCTCATTGCACAAAGCTTTTTATGGCTGAATATTTTCGACGAACATGTGACGACAATACTTCACCAAAAAATACCTTAATGTAGTGAGAAACTAGCTTTCTGAGGAGACATGTTATCGCCGCAAAACTCTATTTATGTCGGAGTGATTACTATTGAAAACTTAAAGAGATTCAATGGAAGAACATTTGCATATCTTGTCACAACATATTTTATTACAAACCAAGTTTTGAAGATTGAGGAGTTTCCTCCATGTGTGGGAGCAACCTCTACTTGAATGGATTTTCCAACTAGAATGATTCTTGTCATTACAAACTTCCCATTGATGTTTAAGCAAGGATGCACGATTCCCAAGCACCTCTAGTCCTTCACGAAGAGGAAGGCAAAGGATATCTAGGCTATGTTTACTCTCAAGTGACTAAGTGAGTTGACCTCTACAAAAGGAATCTCAAACTGCATTCATCACGTTTAAGACAAGCTATAGTGAGGCAAAAGTTGGAGGAACAAAAGGTTTTGAGAACAAAGAGAATAGGATCGATATAACCAATTGCAAGCAACTTGCATATCATAAAAAGTTTGTGGTCTAGAGTTGGTGAGAATCCTCTTGATTAGTTTTAGACAATTCGCCTTCCTCAATCGAGTATAAATGAAAGGGACCCCAGATAATGGACCAACAAGGTATCTTCCTTATAATAAAGGTTGGGGTTCCTAGGCTTTGAGAATTAAGGAGGCTAGGGGTGCAACGATGCATAAGGTGATATGGGTTTTTGTCAAGGTTGGGGGAAAGACCTAACATTTTCTTGAAGCAATTGAGACAATCCATTACGAGATTAATGGAAGGGAGGTGCCCTTTGTAGAAAATTAGGAAATCATAAACAAAACGTAGATTTGTAAGTTCCACATTCTTACATCCCAAATGGAACTAGAATTTATTATTCTAAGCCATATGTGACGACCAAGACTTTCTAGGCCTTTTGTGTAATGTTTTTTAGATAAGCCCATGAGAGTTTTGGCCTTAAATTGAAATTAGGGTTTGAAGCCCAATGGAATTAGGGTTCACACCCAACTCAAGGTCTTGTATGCCACTTGTCATCTAATGGAGCTTATGTATAGGACTTGATGAATCTAGATGTGATTGAGGGAAGAGAAGTAAGAAGGATCTAGGGTTTGGCCTTACACGCCTACCATAGGAGATCATCCATCTTCTTGCCATGTGTCATGCATGCAAGAAGGTTTTCATGTCACTATGAGAGAGAATTTCTAGAAGATGAATGATAAGGTTATGGAAAGGGGAGCCTAGGGAAAGCCAAGAGCCCTTGCACGGCAACCATAGGAAAAAGGAAGAAAACATTCTTACTTTTTGTCATGTGTCATGCATGCAAAAAGGTAGGTAAAAAGTTTGTCTTTGAAAGGAACAAAATCAAGCTTGGGAAGAGAGAGCTACACGCCTAGGAGAATTTCTAGAAGGAAATCTTGTGTAAGACATCTTGAGATGGACGGCTAGGGCAAGGAATTTTGTGCAAATTTGGACCAATCACATGCTTGTCCAAAAGTGTGGTGAAAGAAGATTTTCTAGGGAAAAGAGAGAGAGTTTCGGCAGCCCATGCACACACACACACTCTCACATGCCACTTGGCACTCATGCACACATGTAAGAGATTGAGGAAGATTTTAGCTTGATAAAAGACCTTTTAGCCACAAGGTTCATTGAACCAAGACATGATATGAAGGGGCAAAAAAGGAAAGAGGCTTCGGTTTAGAGGAGGCCATGCCACATGTCCAAAAAGGTGTATTGTGTTTCCAACACAATCAAATGATGAGCTAGAGGAAGAGGCCTTAGGGTGACATGCCACTTGGCATCCATGCAATGAGCTTGTCTCATGCAAGAAGCTTTTTGTGTCTATAAAAGGGTGGAGGAACCGAAAACCCTAGGACTTCTAGTCACTTTGTGAATTGCTCTTGAAGTATTCGGCCATCACCTCCTCTCCAATTTTCTATTACTTTCTCACCATCCAAACACTCTCCACAATACTTTCTTCTCACCAAAACATTCTTTCAAGGATAAGCAAAGCAAGAAGATACTTCCAAAGGAGAATCATAGAAGGTATGAAGCCAACATCACCCTTCCAACACACACACACGCACGGTTTCAAGGGGGTGGAGTTTCGGTTTCTAGCAAAGTTCATCTAGAACTCATGCTCACACACGCACACACTTGAGCTAGAAGGAGTTAGCTTGTGATTTGAAAGGTTTTTCCATGTGAACCTACGCCTATATGTACATGGTTAGATTAGGTTTTTCTTCAAGAGAGATAGATACAACCCTACTTGTTTTAAGCCTGAAAGCATGATGCTTTGAGGATGAAGGCCACGACCTTAGTGTTTATTTTGAGCTAGGGTTTTGTTGTAGTTAAGTTTCGGATTCAAGGAAGGAAGATCCGAATGTTGGAGTCTTTTTATTGGAAAATGATGTCTAGAGCACAACACTTAAACACATGGGTTAGGTTTTTCCGTGAATGATGAACCTAACTAGTATTATATGTATTTTCAGTTCACTTGCTACCTATTGTGGATATTTTTGTAAGTAAACTTCTAACTTGTACTTGGATATTTTATGTATATGTCATGAGAACTTGTTGGTTGATTCGTTTTTATGTGATTATTTGTGACCTTGATGTTTCTTCCATGTGTTATGATGTTTTCTTAGCATGACTATCTCATGAATGAATAGAATAGTCTATGGATTGTAAGCATGTTATGAAAATGGAATAATGGAATAAGAAGCCATGCTAGGGCTCGGATTGCACCATGTTTGTTGTATGTGAATGTTTGTTACTTAATCGAATTTAGTATGAGGACTAAGTTAAAGAAAATACTTGTCTATGATCACTATAGTGTTTCGCCCACCCATAAGCATTCATTGTTAAAGGTTTTTGCTTAAACATTAGAAGATTCTAAGTTCATGAAAATTGATTGGAATGCATGTTTTCAAAATAAGAATTTTGACTATTACTATTGATGTGGTATGATCTTTTTGTGATTTAAGTTTAATGAGCTAAGACCGATTCTTGTATGTGCTAGGACTTATATGCTTCTGTCACTACATGGAAAATGGTGAATGTATGCTTCTTGATTGATATTGAATGCCTTAGAAGTTTTATAAAAGAACATGTTCGTATGTTCTAATAATTTCAAGCCGTAATGCGAAATGTATTGGAATTGCCTGTATGAATGTCATATGGTTATAATGAAGCATTCGACATTTGCATGTGTCTCATGAAAGTTCTAAGTTTCATTCTCATGTCACATGCATTGGGATTGTAAAAATCTTTTGAAAAGAAAAAGAGTTTTTTTTAAAAGAAAGGTTTTTATCATGACCCCAAAGGCTGGGACGGGGGAATGTTCTAGTGGAACTCCTCTATCCTCTCAGGAGTGTTTAAAATAGAGGGATAACCCCTGGGTCTGTGAAGTACTGTCGGTGAATCTCAAATGGTTCCTAAAAGAAAAGCACACTGTAGTGGGATCGCACCTAAAGCTAGTAGGTGCGCCTACAGTGAAGGGGAAAAGCGAACTGACGCAATAGGAAAGATAAGACGTAGTCACCTTGGTCAAAGTGGCCAATGGTTGATGCGGTAATTAGTGAGGAACACACGGTGCATAGGGGAGCCGTGAGGTATCCAATTATATGTTAAAAGTCAAGAAAAGCCTCAAGCTCATAAGTATGATAAATGAACAAGTATGAAATGAAGAAAAAGTGTTTTATGAAAGAAAAGGTTATGAAAGTCATGTTTTACATGATGTCCTTTGAAAGGTCAAATGCATAAGTCTCATGTGCATGCATTCATGGTTAAGTTTGCTTTCATATGCTTACGATATCTGTTACATGCTATTTGTTTACTTACTAAGATTTCTCGAAATCTCATTGTTGTAATTTTCACTATCATTCCCTTACTCAGAATCATTGGTCTTAAATGTCCATGCATTCATGGTTAATTGTTCTTAAGTTTACTTGAGGACGGAACCTTGGTTCTGACCCATGCCACTTTTGGGAAATGACTATTTTGATGATTTGATGTTTTGGTCCCGTGTTTTGGGGTACTTTTGGAAACTCATAACTACTTTTGATTACTCTTATGGAAAATGAAATCTTTTGGGATTTTATGTTCTACGGTACCATGATTATTGTTCCATTATTTGACTTAAGTTGACTTTCTGCTACGATATACTACATACTGCTAGTTTATCATTAGGTGCATTGCATCTTATCTGTCATTTACGAGGGGTAGGTAACCATAGTGTTGCATGTCTCAGCATTTCAGTTTCTTCCAAATCCCAAGCGGGGGCTAGGGGCGCCACACCATATGTTTCCATGACCATGTCAACTAGGTAGGCTACATGCATGGTGTCTACTTAACAAAGCGACATCCTATGATAAAGAATTCACATAACTTCACACTAATATTGACAGAGAATCTTAAGGTCAAGACCTAAAATAGTTTGATAATAGTACTTAAAAACTCTACCACATGCTTAACACTAATGAGGAACTAACTCCCATTGTAACGCCCATCCTTATGATGGGACTTTAGAAAATAGTTTTGGAAAATAAGACGGGAATTACTGACCCTTTTAAAACTTTTACTAAGGCGGGAATTATGTCACACTTCCCTTGGGTTATACATTAAATTAAAAGGCCTTTTACAAAAATATGACTTTCATAAATTAAACTAAAGTGACTCGAATACTCAATAAGTATTATTTCATATAGTAAAACTATACTAACATAAATTTTCATTCGTCATTCATCTACATACTTTATGTAAAACATTCATTCTCTTTGAAAACATTACAAGGTGAGGTTTTTCTTTAAAAAGGTTTTCATTTCTTATAAAATATTTCCCACACCCCGTACATTCATTCATAAAAAAACTAAAACATTCATACAATAATTTACTCTTTCCACTTTTCCTCTGGCCTGTACACACTGTTTAACGCCCATCCTTGTGGTGGGACTTTTTATAAAAATGAATTTAGAAAGGATGACGGGAATGACCGTTTGATTTAAAAAATTTTACTTCCATACCCAGGGTGCAAGACTCTACGTTATACAATAAAACGTGCATTGAGAGTAAAAGAGGTTTACAGCGGAAAACATCAAACTTAAAATAAAAGGCCCTCTCATACATTTAAAACTCTCATGCCTAGACTTCTGTGCTCTTCCCCTTGGGTCATGTTTGTCCTGACGCGTTCTGCTCATTTAGTTCATGAGGGGGGAGGGGCATACCTAGAAACTAAAATTAGTCGAATACTCAGTAAGCATTAGTTCATACCGTAAAGATATAGCAACATAGGATTTCAGGCATGCATTCATCACTCATACGTACATACATACAAGAAGCATACATTCATTTTGAAAACGTCACTAAGTGGGGATTTTATTAAAAGGGACAATTTTCTTTTCGTAAAACATTTCTCCCGCCAATGCCTTCATTTCTTAAAGAGTTCGAAGATTCGTGCATTCTCTTTTCACTTTCCATCGACCGTTACACACTATTACACCCCGTGTGCTAGGGTTAGCAGATCTACCTTTGGACCCTGATTCTGCTCGTGGCCGTGGGTTGGGAATCCATCAATCTGGGGGCAGTACTAGGTGCACTACCTGCACTACTTACTTGGCATTGCAATTTGCCCATTCATTGGTACCCTCATGCGTTCGTTCGTTCGTCATGGTCGTTACATGTTTTCATACATCATAGCATTCATTCATTTAGTACTTTCTTCCATTCTTTCATTAGACAATTCATTCATGGAAAACATCATTTAAAGGCATGAGCATAAACTTAAACATCGAGGCATCATTGGAACCATCAGTCCATGGCATCCATAAAGCATACAGTTCATAGGGACATTTTAAAACACTTTCTTCGCTTCGCTTAAAGCATCGGTTCGTAAAAGCATGAGGCATAAGCCACACATTTTCATTTTAAAAGGCTACATCCAATATCTACTACGTATAGTCATCCATCACATGCATACAATTAGATACTTGGGTTGCATAAAAAGGGGCTACCAAGAATGGCCATTACGTACATATACTTGAAGACTTATACTTAGCATGTTTTCGTAAAATGTCATTCTTTTTGTAAAGTGTAGTAAAGAGAATTATTTTCTTTTCATTTCTTTCGCATCTTTAGAAAACTCTAGAAGCATATGAACATAATACTTACCTAGTCTCCATGATATTCTCATACCATGCAGTCCATTCACGTGCGTGTCAGATGGCAACCAACCTACATGCATACACATAACCTTAGCGTCATTCTCTATCTAGTACATAAGCAACTAAACTAGAAATAGAACTACACTTCACTTGGGACACTCTCCTTCTATCCCAGGGCTCTTACATGTCCCTTACTATGCTAAAACCTTCGATGATCCACTTACAATCACTACCTCTTCCAAACTCAACGTCCCACTTTGAGTGCTTAACCACTAGAATGAACCCCATGATTCACCTTAGGGTTAAGACACTAAGACCTTAATCTTATTCTTCTTGTTAACCTCATCCTGATCCATGACTCAAACCGACTATGTCAAGCATCCAATCCTAGGCAACACACGTTGCTTCCTATGTTTGAGCATAAGCTTCTTCGTGGTCGTCATCTTCCTCATCCATGCATATCACATGACTCCAAGCCAAGTCTGAGGCTTAAACATCGTGTACCTATGCTTAAGACAGATTACCCATTACATATGGTAAATTCTTCCGGCACACAAGTGTCTAACCAAATACACATGTACCCTACTCCCTTTTAACACCTAAGAGCAACATATAATCCACTAACGCCTGCTTGTGTAAATAAGCTCCAAACTCCGATACCAACCTTCCCTTACTTGGTTGGCAGGACCCTTCCTACTTCCCATCCCGTTACAAGTTCATCCCAACACTTAACATGACAAGACTCTATTCACAACTACACCTTTCGTCACGTCACATAGCTTGAGACTACTCCTAAGCTACACCGTGACCTTATCACGTCACTTGACATCTATGCCAACTCCTCACTCATCAAAAGTACAGTTTCTCACATACTTTTGCCACATCGTGGCATCCCGTCACGTTCCCACTACGTCACTCTTACATCATTCTATCACTTCACACGTACAACAACGATAACACTGCTACATGGTGACACCCATCGCTGGGACTACTAGTCACATCACAACTACTCTGGGACACTGTTCCACAGTTCCCAACGCTTCACATGTACCCCTAGACGTAACACGATTACATAGTAACACCAGTCACTAGGACTATCAGTTATATCACAACTAATCCGGGATACTGTTCCACAGTTCCTAACACTATTCATCACGCTTTACACTCCTCAACTATGCAACCATCCTTATCATGGCGACACGCCACAAGGTGTATCGCTTCACCCCTTAGAGTACACTCCACGTGTACTCTCTTCACACTACATTACGCCACATCACCATATTGCTTGTATCACCACTATGGCATACACGTAATATGGTGCAACATCTCGCCACGTGGAGTACACGTCACGTGTACTTCTTTCACATCACACTATGTCATGCACTACTACGACGCATGCCGCATGGTGCATCACTCGACCACATGGAGTACACTCCACGTGTACTCCCTTCACATTACGCTACGCCACACAGAGTACACTCCATGTGTACTCTTCCCATTCCACGCTATGCTAGGAGGGTATATTTCACGTATACTCTCCTTATTCCATGCTACGCCACAAGAGTACACTCCGCGTGTACTCAATTCACCTCACACTATGCAAGGAGAGTACACTTCACATATACTCTCCTTATTCCATGCTACGCCACGAGAGTACACTCCGTGTGTACTCTCTTCACATCACACAATGCCACAAGAGTACACTCCGCATGTACACTTTTCACATCACACTACGCCAGGAGAGTACACTCCACGTATACTCTCCTTATTCCACGCTACGCCATGAGAGTACACTTTATTCACATTACACCACGCTATATCACCACTACGCCACAAACTTCCAACGAAACTTCACAGCACAGTCCACAACACGACTACACAGTGAACTCCATAAGTACTAACATAAGTGTCCATAACCTAACCATCCAACTAACATAATTACGATGATAAGGGAAAGAGAGTTATACCATCGTCAGGATAACCCGTGCGTTACACGTTGCCCAGCACGGTCAAAAGCCACTGGTTTGGGCAGTGACCGTTTTGTCGTGATCATTGCCATGACCTTACGACGGGACTATCTCGGGGACTGGATCTAGGGTTCTAGTGGGTGGATCCAGATTGTGCGAGGGTGGTGACATGGTGGGAGTTCATGGGTGGCGACTAAAGTCGTGTACAGTGGCGGCTAGCCCTGTATAGTGGTTGTTCATGGTGGTTGGGGCTGTTTGGGCGTGCGGTTTAGTGGGTCTTGAAGTGGTGGCCATGGTGAGGCTCATGGTGGCCTCGTGGTGGTGGTGAGGGGCGGAGCATGATGGCGTCTAGCCGTGTACAGTGCATCCGAGAGAGTGAGGGTGCGTGTGGAGGCTAGGTGGCTCAGCTGGGCATGGGGAGGCTATGGGGAGGTTGCCGGTGAGAGAGGAGTCTGATGGTGGTGGTGTGGTGGCGTGGGGTTGCGGCGCTACAGGGACAAACCCGTGCATGTGGAAGAGCTGCTGATTAAGCTGAATTATTGCATATTTTATACATTTAGAAGCAATATATTTTATTTATTTCATTACATTATTATTGGTTTTAGATGAAAAAATGATTAAGATGAATAAATCTGAGTTGTAATTTAAATTGGTTAATAGCATGATTTATGCTTAATTTTATAACTTGTAATTTAATTGAACAATGTTCATTCATATGCACAACATATTTTTGATATTCTATTATTCTTATTTTATTTTATTTCTAATTCCTATTATTTTATTTCTAATTTCAACGAGTGTAGGACTCTTCAAATAAGGATAATGATGGGGTTTGAGAGTAATTTGGATCAGAGTCCAAAATGCGTTAGGAGACAGAATGGACAGACTTTAGTATTTTAATCATAACTTTCCGCTCAAATATCGGATTGATACAATATTTGATGCATTGGAAAGCTATCCTAAAAGGCTACAAAGTTGTCTCAATAAGGATTTTCAAATTCAAACTCCTGAAGTACGTACATGGCTACCAAGTTGAGTCTTAAAATTTAAGCGATTTTGTGTGCGAGAATATGAAGATTTTAGAGTTTCTTCGTACCCTATTTAAGCATATCATTAGCACGAAATTGGAAACTTTTGCAGAAGCAGCGCCGCACATTTGAAGAACTCGTCGAGGGTCTAATTGCCGCTCCAGCTGCCTCATCCATTGCCTACCACCTCCATCTCTATTTATTGGGCTTGCTCTTTTCATTCCCTACTTTTTATTTAATTTCAGTTTAAAGTTTATGGAATATTTTTGAGATATTTGGCTTAGCCTTTTGGGCACTTTATTTGCTGTTTATTTACTTCGTGTTATTTATTTTTCTCATTTTTTTAAGCTTTCATTGAACAATGATTACAATTGCTATGGATTAATTTTAAGAATTTGTGATTTGAATACAAGGATGAACCCTAGAATCTTATTTTGAGGCTTTTCAATTTTCAATTCGTATTTTGTCAATTACTTCCTAATCTAGTTTAATTCTTAGATTAGTTTTATTAATCTCTTAGTTCCATTGCAGTTTAGATCGATTAAAGCTTAATTATAACTTAAATAATTTCTATTTTATTGTTTAATTTTCAGATTAATTAAGATTGTTAGTTTTCTTTCACATTTCATTTCAATACTCAAAAATCCAAAAATATGAATCTAGTCCATGACTAGTGCCCTTTTCATTCTTGTTGCACCCTTTCCATCCATTGCACATACCATCATTTTTATTTTATCTTTGTGAATATTTTCACCATTTTAAACGAGTTTGATTTTAAGTAACTTTCACTGAGGAGACGATCTAGGAATTTATTCCTAATTATTACGCGACATCCTCCTGCACTTGGGATAGCCTTTGTGCTACTCATTTTTGAGTGAGTCAGCTGCGCGCGTGGTCTAGGGAGGAGCTACGACTGCTGAGTTCGACGGTGGGGGTTGCTTGGAGGTCGTGGGGCTTGGTGGTGGTGGCTAGGCTGAGCTGCGGCGGCACATGGTGGCTGAATGGGTGAATAACCCGTGGAGAGTCCCATTTCAGGAAGGAGAGAGGGAGCTGCGCATGGGGGATAGATTCGGTGGGATGGTGCTCCCAGGAGTGAGGAGGAGTTGCCATGGTGGTAGATGACGTCACTGGTGGCGCACGACGGCGCTGGGTGGGTTTTCTTGGAGGAGAAGCCATGTGGGTAGGGAGAGGCCATCGGGTGCGTGAGCTGAGGGAGGAGAGAGAGGGAAAGGGAAAAGTGAGGGGAAAAAGAGAGGGGCTTGGGTTTTAATCCCACCTTTACTAGGTCTTCAAAAAGATCTAACGATAGGCTTTAAATACTGATTTGAAAATGCGTAAATATTAACTTAACTAAAAGCACTAAGAGGAAATTAAGATAGAATATTATTTAAACTAAACTTTAGTTTATAAAATAATATTCTTTCATCATTAATAATTTTTCTTGAACGATGATCCTAACTGGTATTACATGTGATTTTTCAGCTTGCTTGCTATATATATTTCAGATTTTTGTAAGTAAACCTCTAAGTTATACTTGGATATTTTTTGTATATGTCATGAGAACTTGTTGGTTGATCCGGTTTTATGTGATTGTTCGTGACTTTGATGTTCTTCCATGTACTATGAACTTTTCTTGATGTGATTATTTAAAGCATGATCAAAATGGTCTATGGAAGGTTTGTATGCTATGAAAAAAATGGAATAAGAAGCCATGCTAGTGTTCGGTTTGCACTATGTTTGTTTCGTACATGAATGTTTGTCACTTAACCATTTTTAGTATGGGACTAAGTTCATGAAAATGTTATCCATGACCACTAAAATGTTTTGGTCACCCATGAGTATTCATTATTAGAGGTTTTTCTTAATACATTAGAAGATTTTAAGTTTATGAAAATTGATTGGAATGCATGTTTTTTAAAATAAGAGGTTTCGGCCAACACTAGCGGGGAACACACAGTGCGTGGGGGAGCCATGAGGTATCAAATTATATTTTATAAGTCAAGAAAGGCTTTGAGCTCATAAGTATGTTAAAAGAACAAGTATAAGAGGAAGAAAGAATGTTTATGAAAGAAAAGGTTATGAAAGCCCTGTTTCAAACGATGTCTTTTTGAAAGGTAAATTGCATAAGTCTAGTCTCATGTCCATGCATTCATTTCTAAGTTTACTTTCTTATGCTTACGATATCTATTACATGATATTTGTTTACGAATTGAGATTTCTCGAAATCTCACTGTTGTATTTTGCCCATTATCATTCCCCTATTTGGAATGGTAGACGTTGTGCTAGGTCTGCAGGACCCTTAGATATGGACAGGATCTGTGAGATAATTGAGGATGAGTTCATAGTGGAGGCTCATTGTCAATCTACCCTAGAATTGCTTAAGGTGTCGGCTCAGCGACTCAAAACGATTTTGGCTAATCTCAATGAGTTCGATGCTGGAGTTTCAACCTTGGACCCTCAAAGGATGTTAAGATTTAAGCATGACATGAGTTTTGTATCAAGATATCTGGAGCAAGCTAAGAACTCTATTGTAGAAGCCAAGGAAATAGCCACAGAGTTGGGTTTAGATATAAACATCCGACCGTCTAGGGTAATATTCTTAAGTCTGCTTGAGGATGGGACCTTAGTTCTGACCCATTTCACTTTTGCGAAATGACTCTCTGTTTGACTTTGATGTTTTGGTCCCGTATTTTGGGAGTTCTTTGGAAACTCATAACTACTTTTGATAACTTTTATGGATTATGAAGTACTTTTGGGAATTTATTTTCTTCGGTACTATGACTATTATTCTATTATTTGACTTAAGTTGACTTTCCGTTGCGATATACTACATAGTGCTAGTTATTATAAGGTGCATTACATCTTATCTATCATGTACGAGGGGCAAGTAACCCTGGTGTTGCATGTCCCTGCGTTTTAGTTTCCACCAAATCCCAAGCGGGGGCTGGGGGCGCCACAGAGAATGGTATTAGAGCGATTACATCTTTGGGTAAAATAACAAGTTGTCCTTGGAATACTTGGTACCTAACGCTAGGATTGGAATCTGATACTTATAGGCTTGAACTCGGTAGCTATAGGTTTGAATCCTTAAGGAGGAACGATCAGAGGCTAAGTGTGCGGTTGAACACTATTGTGAAGTGATGAAAGAGTAGAACTCTGCCTTTAGGAGAAGCTGATGTTGATACATTGGTTTTGTGCATTTCAGGAAGAAAGGACCTATGGTGCGCAGACAACGCGACGATGTATCTCCAAGGTTAGGAACCCTCCATTGGAAGGAGGTCAGGCTATCGCAGAAGCCAGACGACAAATGACTGAGGTGGTAAGACACCAAATGGAGCAAGGGCAGAATGTGAGACAAGAGCCGCCTAGAGGCGAGAACAGAGGATGCCCGTTTGAAAGGTTTCTGGTATATCGATACCCAAATTTTATGGGTACAGAGGGAGCTTTGAGAGCCAGTAAGTGGCTTATCGACTTAAGAACTTTCGACATCAGTGGATGTATAGAGAATCAGAAGGTCTAGTATGCCGGATATTGACTCCAAGGAGAGGCTAGCATATGGTGGGACACGAAGAGGCAGCTTTTGGCGCAAGAATTGGGTGATATCGCTACTCTTACTTGGGAGCATTTTAAAAAGGAATATGATAGCCGTTTCTTCGCAGAAATAGCTAAACAGCAGAAAGCGCTAGAGGTCACGAACTTAATCCAAAGAAATATGACAGTAGAGCAATATGCAGCTCGATTCATGGAGCTAGTAAGATTTGCTCCACATTTGATTAGTACGAAAAAGATGCAAGCTAAGAAATTCCAAGATGGATTATAGCTGAGAACTCGGAACCAGATTGCCTGCTTGCAAATTGGGAGCTTTCAAGAGCTAGTAAATGTTGCTTCGATAGCAAAAGTGGAGTAGCGAAATCTAATTTTCCAAGTTTAGAATGACCGTAAAAGAGAACTTCCCTACTCTCTAGGGGAAATATGGGAAAGAAGAAGGCCCATTTCACTCCGGATAAGGGAAAGGGAAAAGTAGTCGGAAATGTGGTGCCTGTCACGCCGCCACCATGTCGTAGTTGTGGGCGAAGACACAGTGGTGAATGTCGATTCACCACCGGAGCATGCTTTAGATGTGGTCAAACTGGCCATATGATTCAGGACTATCCACGTCATGTGACGAGAGGAGTACCTACGCCTGGAAACAAAGGAAAGACTCCATAGAAGGCTAAAGTCTATGCAATCACACGAGGAGAAGTGGACCTGGAAGCTGAGGAAGCTACAGACGCTAGAGTAATTACTAGTAACGATCTAACCCTATTATGGATGGAAGATTGTGTTGCTAAGAATCCCTAAGTAATCCTAGTTACCTTTGTAGGTAAGATTAAGTTGATGCAACAGTTGGTTTATGCTCTGTTTGATTCGGGAGTTTCGCGTTCCTTTATATCTTATGATTGCGTAAAAAGGTGTAAGTTGAGTGTGAAATCTTTATCCCAGAAGGTTCTAGTAGCTATTCTGAATGGGAAGGTAGTTGGATGCACTCAAATAGTTAGGAATTGTCCATTGGACGTCGCAGGACTGACCTTGACAGCGGATCTAATTGTTTTTCATTTAATGGAATTTGACTTGATCCTAGGAATGGATTGGCCATCCAAGTACTATGCTAAGATAGATTGCTCAAGAAGGAATGTGATTTTTGAGTTACTTCAAAGGACAGGATCTGTTATATGGGGGAAGTAGTGAAATTGGTTCCGTCAACCTTGACAGTAGGATGTGTGAAGAAGGCTATGAAAGAAGGAGCTAATACATATCTAATGTTTACGACTAGTATAGTAGAGGAACCTAAAGGAGTCTAATGGACAATTTTGGTGGGATGGAATAAAAAGGGATGTGGCCAATTTTGTGGCAAAATGTTCAATCTGCCAGTTAGTAAAGGTTGAGCATCAGAGACCAGCAGGAGAGTTACAACACTTACCGATCCCAGAATGGAAGTGGGAAGACGTGTCTATGGGTTTTGTGGTAGGTTTGCCAAGGACATCATCAGGAAATAATTTGATTTGGGTCATAGTTGATTGTTTGACCAAAAGTGCACATTCCTACCAATTGCTAACACAGATTCGTTGGACAAGCTCTCGCGGGTCTATGTTAAGGAAATAGTCAGACTTCATGAAGTGCCTAAGTCTATAGTATCTAATAGAGACACGCGATTCACTTCTCGTTTTTGGCAAAGTTTACAGAAAATGTTGGGCAGGAATCAAAAGTTTCGCAGTGCCTATCATCCGCAAACAGAATGAACTATTCAGACACTAGAAGATATGCTACGTGCTTGCGTAATGGAGTTGAGTGGCGACTGGGAAAACCATTTGCCTTTGATAAAATTTGCTTGCAATAATAGCTTTCAGGCTACAGTACACATGGCACCTTATGAGGCATTATATGGAAGAAAGTGCAGATCTCCACTGTATTAGGATGAAGTAGTTGAAAGGAAGCTACTAGGATTAGAGTACTTGCAGGATGTGCAGACGCAAGTGGAATTGGTTCAGGAAAGAATGAAAGCAGCTCAAAGCCGTCAAAAGAGTTATGCCGACAAGCGACGAAGAAATTTAGAGTTTGATGTGGGAGACTGGGTGTACGTCAAGGTATCACCTATGAAAGGAGTCATACGATTTGGAAAGAAGGGAAAATTGAGTCCCAGGTATGTAGGACCATTCAAAGTTGTGGAAAGAGTCGGTGCAGTCGCATATCGTTTGGATCTACCAGCTGAGATGCAAGGAGTGCAAAATGTCTTCCATGTATCGTCCTTAAAGAATAGCTTTGGTGAAAAGCAACCTGTAGTGATGGAAGTGGTAGTATATGACTTCAGCCAAATTTGTCTTTTGAAGAATGGCCTGTTCAGATCGTGGATAGCAAAGAACAAGAACTAAGAAACCGAAAAGTATCACTAGTAAAGGTTCTTTGGAATAATCCAGCTTTTTAGGAAGCAACATGGGAAAGAGAGGATTCGATGAGGACTAAATATCCTCATTTGTTTGTAACTTAGAACTTATGTATTCATGAATTTTATTTCTAAATGATTGATTGATTGTATCTTGTTTCTTTGTCTGTAACTGTCTATGTGTTATTTGTGAAATTTTTGTAATGATATGTGTGTACCTACCATACCCGTGCACAAGGCATGGCTCGTAATAGGAATACCCCTCGCATGTCCGTATCTTCGGTAGCACAGATAAGAGCGAGACATGAACGTAGTCGTCAGAATCAACAAATAAGGAGAGATTGAATGATGAGAGCTCATTGGCTGCAAATGGAAAGATTCGAACATCATCGTACTCACGTGTTAGACACGGATTTTCGAAACAACATCATTCTAAGGAGAGCTCTACTACATATAGAGAGTCAACCCTCGCATGACCCATTGGTATGGAGAGATGCTAATAGGTTACGTCTTCTCGGACTTAACCCTGAAGTGGAATCCAGTCGTGCTGTAGAAGCTCGAGCTTCAAGACATGAGCCTTTTGAAACCTCGGATACATCTGTTTATCGTATTCATTATTGTGAAGAAGGACAACCTATTGAAGACACTGAACTCGAGATTGAGCATAGGCTAAATGAAATGCGAGTAAACATGTACTACGATTATGACTTGGACGTGATATTTTATTTCTCAGAAGATTCGGTGACAGATGAAGAAGGCCAAGTGCCACAACCATCATCATCTGAAGAATCTACAGCCGCCAGTGCAAGAGGTAATAAGAAGGATTGTTTATTTTCCCCAAGCAAGATTTTTACTAAGTCTATGGTACCGATTTCGAGGATGAAATCTTTTTCTAAGGGGGGGAGGATGTGATGACTAAGACTTTCTAGGCTTTTGTGTAAATATATTTTTTTTTTTACATAAGCCCATGAGAGTTTCAGCTTCTTAAGAAATTAGGATTTTGAAGCCCAAAGGAACTAGGGCTCACGCCCAACTTAAGTTCTAGCATGTCACTTGTCATCCAATAGAGCTATGTCTACGACTTGATGAATCTAGATGGAAATAAGAAAGTGAGGTAAGAAGGATCTAGGGTTTGGCTTACACGCCTACCATAGGGGGATCAATTATTTTCTTGCCATGTGCCACGCATGCATGAAGATTTTTACTTGTAGGAAGAGGCTTTTTGACAAATGTTACTGTGGGAAAGAGATTCTAGAAGGGAATGATTAGGTTGTGGAAAAGTGGAACTTAGGGAAGGCCAAGAGGCCATGGACGGCAACCATGGAGAAAGGAGGTTTGTTTTTTGCCATGTGTCATACATACATAAAGGTAGGTAAAAAGTTGTCTTGGGAACGGGTAAAATCAAGGTTGGAAGAAAGGCTTGCACGCCTAGGGCTTCTAGAAGGAAAATCTTGTGTAAGAACACCTTGAGGTGGATGGCTAGGGCAAGGTTCTCTATGCAAAAAGGAGCCAAAAAGGTTCTTTGTGAAAGAAGATCTCCTAGGGAAGAGAGGGTTTGGCAACCATGCACACACACACTCCTCACATGCCACTTGGCACTCATGCACACATGTAGGAGATTGAGGAAGATTTTAGTTTGATAAAAAGACCTTATAGCCACAAGATACATTGAACCAAGACATGAAGTGGAGGGCAAAGGAGGAAGGAAGCTTCGATTTTGGAGGAAGAGTGCGCCACATGCACAAAAGGTGCTTTTGGTTTCCAACACAATCAAATGATGAGCTAGAGGAATAGGTCATAGGGTTACACGCCACTTAGCATCCATGCATCAGCTTGGCTCGGCCGAAAACCCTAGGACCTTTAGTCACTTTGTGCATTTCTCTTGAGATATTCGGACATCACCATTCTCTCCAATTTTCTATCATTTTCTCACCATCCAAACACTCTCCACAATATTGTTTTCTCACCCAAACATTCTTTCAAGGATAATCAAAGTGAAAAGATACTTCCAAGAGGAGAGTCTAGAAGGAATGAAGCCAACTTTTCCCTTACTACACATACACACGCATGGATTGAAGGGAGGTGAAGTTTCGATTTTAGTGAGTCCATCAAGAACTCATGCTCTCACACACACTTGAGCTAGCAGAGTTAGTTCATATACTTTTGGAGGTTTTCATACGAATCTACATTTTCACACACACGGCTAGGTTAGGGTTTTTCTTCAAAGGAGGTGGATTAAACCCTACTTGTTTTAAAGTTCATAAGTATGTTGTTTTTGAGATTAAAGGCCACGACTCTAGTGTTTCTATGAGCTAGGGTTCTTGTTGAAGTTAAGTTTCGGATTCAAGGAAAAAGGGTCCGAAAGTTTGAAGTTTTTTCTTGGAAAAAGATGTAAAGAGCACTACAATTGAACACACGAGTTAGAGCTTTTCTTGAATGATGATCCTAACTAGTACTACATATGATTTTTCTGCTTGCTTACTATATATATATTTCGGATTTTTGTAAGTAAACCTCTAACTTGTACTTGGATATTTTATATATATGTCATGAGAACTTGTTAGTTGATCCAGTTTTATGTGATTGTTCTTGACTTTGATGTTCTTCCATGTGCTATGAACTTTTCTTGATATGATTATTTAAAGCATGATTAAAATGGTCTAAGGAAGGTTTGTATGCTAGGAAAAAAATGGAATAAGAAGCCATGCTAGGGTTCAGTTTGCACTACGTTTGTTTGTTTTGTACATGATGTTTGTCACTTAACCGTTTTTAGTATGGGACTAAGTTCATGAAAATGTTGTCCATGACCACTAAAATTTTTTGGTCACCCATGAGTATTCATTACTATAGGTTCTGCTCAATACATTAGAAGATTCTATGTTCATGAAAATTGATTGGAATGCATGTTTTCTAAAATAAGAGGTTTCGGCCAACACTATGGATAAAGCATGATTATTGGAGTTTTAAGTTTAATGAGTTAAGAATGCTTCTTGGTTATGCTAGGGTTTGTATGTTTCGGCTCTTACATGGAAAATATTGGAATGTATGCTTCTTGATTGATGTGAATGCCTTCAAATTTTTATAAAGGAACATCTTCGCATGTTCTAATATTTTCAAACTGTAACGTGAAATGTATTGAATGCATGAATTTCATATGGTTATGAAGAAGCATTTCGGCATTTCATGTGTCTCGTGAAAGTTCTAAGTTTCATTGTCATGTCACATGCATTGGGATTGTGAAAACCTTTTGAAAGGAAAAATAGTCTTTTTAAAAGTAAAGTTTTTATCACAACCCCAAATGCTGGGACGGGTGAATGTCCTAGCAGATCTTGAATGGGTCCTAAAGGAAAAGAACACCGAAGCAGGATCACACCTAAAGTGAGTGGGTGCACCTACGGTGAAGGCGAAATGCAAACTATCGTATACGAAAGACATGACGTAGTCACCTTGGTCAAAGTGGCAATTGGTTGATGCTGTAACTAGCGGGGAACACACGGTGCATGGGGGAGCCGTGAGGTATCCAATTATATGTTATAAGTCAAGACAGGCCTTGAGATCATAAGTATGTTAAAGGAACAAGTATGAAAGGAAGAAAGAATGTTTACGAAAGAAAAGGTTATGAAAGTCATGTTTCAAATGATGTCTTTTTGAAAGTTCAATTGCATAAGTAAAGTCTCATGTCCATACATCTTATTTGTTTCAATTTCAGCCAAATCCCAAGCGGGGGCTGGGGGCACCGCAGTATGCTTCATGTGAAAATGAGAATTTTGTATAAAATGGCTCAATGGATGAAAAATTTTACATGTCATGTAAGCAAGTAGTCATGTACTCAATGTATCATATAACATAATGTTTCATGCTCAAGTGACATTTATATCATAGTCTCCTCTCTATTTCTCTCCCGAGATTAGAGGTGGAGTTTTGAGTGCATCTTCGACAAGTTTGTTCCCATGGAAAAATTTGAGGAGATGTGGGAAAATTTACAGTTGAATGTGGAAGAGGGAGAGGCCATTGCTATTGAGGAAGAAGGGATCATGGAAGTCCTCAAAAAGGGAGATAGAAGTTTAATTGGGAAGATTTGGTTTGAGAGAAAGATTGTGAAACAGGTTGTTGAATCAACTATGGCAAAGGTTTGGCAACTGAGTAAGCCAGGCAGTTTCACTGACATGAGGCATAGTGCTTTTATTATTACATTTGCCACCCATGCAGATAAAAGTCGAGTTGAGGATGGGAGGCCTTGGCTCTTTGATGGAAATATGTTTGTGATGAATGCTTTCGATGGGTATACCCCTCTCAGTAATATGTCTTTTGATATGGCAACCACGTGGGTTCAATTTCGTAACTTGCCATTGGTTGGGAGAAGTGTGCTCGCAAGCCTAATCTGCATGCATCTACCCAACCTGTGATCTTGGGTAACAAAAGAACTTTAGAAGACTCAGTCAGTGGCATTTCTACTCGAGCGGGGACTAAGAAGAGTAGAATGAAAAATTTCTTAGATGAAAGAAATTTACAAAAAGAAGCATTGGATGTAGACCTACCAAAGTTTACATCAGCAAAGGTTTTTGTACAGCCCTGTCGACACCAATGTGGTTCCTTAGTTGGAACTCCCGTGTGCTTGGGAACCCATGGGGAGTTCGAGCTCTCTCTGACTTTGTTAGAGAGGAAGGTCCCAAAGTCTTGTTCTTGACTAGACTGCATGAAAAAGTGATGACTAGACTAAAATATAGGCTGGGATTAGAAAACTGTTTGGCTGTCAGTTGTGAAGGAAGAAGTGGGGGTATTGCTTTATATTGGAAGCATGATATCAACGTGATGATACATAATTTATCTCGATATCACATTCATGCTTCTATTCAGGATGTGGAAGTTTCTTCTGAGGAATGGTTTTTTACTGGGGTGTATGGCTACCCAGAAGCTAGTAAAAGACAGGAAACTCTTTTGAGATCTCTTAAGGTACCAAGGGACCAAGGGTGGCTATTGATGGGAGACTTCAATGAGATATTGAGCCTAACTGATAAGTGTGGAGGGAGGGAGAGAATAGAAAGACAGATGCAAAATTTTAGAGAGGTGGTGGATGAATGTGATTTGCTGGATCTGGGTTTTCAAGGTACACCATTCACCTGGTGTGATAAGAGGGAACTTGAATTTTGTATAAGCGAGAGATTGCATCACTATTTGGCAAATCTGAAATGGAAATCCATGTTTCCTTTTGCTTGCGTCAGCCATGGTAATGTTGCTTATTCTGACCATGTGCCCATTAATCTGCACTTACAGAATGACATCACAGAGAGGCAAAGAAAGAGGTTGCTTTGTTTTCAGGCTATGTGGGTGGAGGATGAAGGGTGTTAAACTATTATAACAAATGCTTGGAGGGGGTGGAATGGAGATCGAGGCATGGAGAGAGTGATGAGACAGATTAAAAGATGTGGGGAGCAGCTAGATTCATGGAATAGAAGGAGCTTTGGCAATGTTCAAAAGAATATGAAGAAGGCCAAACTGCAGTTACGATTACTTCAAGAATCTAATCCAAGAGGACATAATCAAATGGAGATTAAAAAGGCTCATGCAGAGGTGCATCAGTGGTTAGCAAGAGGGGAGATAATGTGGAGGCAAAGATCAAGAGTCTCATGGCTAATAGATGGGGGATAAAAACACTACTTTTTTCACCAGAAGGCTTCACAGAGAAGGGCTAGAAGTTTGATTAAAGGTATTCGTGACTCATCAGGGAATAGGCAAGTGGAGGAAGCAAGAGATGCAGTGATTCTTGATTATTTCCAAACTATTTTTATTGCTTCAGTGGAAAGAGACAGTATGCAATTTCTTGACAGATTAAGGGGAAGGGTGTCTACTGAGATGAAGGCACAACTTGAAAGAGTGTTTGTTGCAGATGAAGTAGAAATTGCTCTCAAGGAATTGCATCCAACCAAAGCACCTGGACCTGATGGTATGGCCCCCATGTTTTATCAAAAGTATTGGTCTGTTGTGGGTGGGGATGTTACAAATGCTGTTTTGAATGCTCTTAACAGTGGTACTTTCCCTACCCAATTAAATCATACTTTTGTTACCTTAATACCAAAGAAAAAGAAAGCTGAATTGGTCCCTGAATTTAGGCCAATAAGCCTCTCTAATGTGGTTTAAAATTTGTGTCAAAAGTGCTAGCAAATTGACTAAAAAGCATTCTACCTGATCTGATCTCCAAGTCTCAATGTGCATTTGTCCCAGGTAGGTTGATTTCTGACAATTTCCTTATGCCTTATGAGTTGATCAATTTCATTAGTAAGAAGTGGCAAGGGAAGAAAGGCTTCATGTCACTCAAACTTGATATGAGTAAAGCCTATGATCGTATTGAATGGGACTTTCTTGAAAATGTGATGCAAAAGATGGGTTTTGGGGCAAAGTGGATTGGTCCAATTATGTATTGTGTGAAATCAGTTTCATTTTCCATATTGGTGAATGGGGAACCTTAGGGGCCAATTCTAGTAGAGGTATAAGGCAAGGGGATCCCATTTCCTCTTACCTTTTCTTACTTTGTACTGAGGACTTGATATCACTGTTACAACAAGCAGATGTGCAAGATGCAGTGGAAGGAATTCAAATCTGTAGAGGGGCTCCAAAGATTAAGCACCTAATGTTTGCAGATGATAGTGTATTATTTTGCAGGGCTAATCTACAAACAAACATGAATATCCTCAACTTATTGGAGTTATATGAACAAGCATCTGGCCAAAAAGTGAATAAGGAAAAAACCTCTTTGGGTTTTAGCAAGACAGTTTCTACAGGCTTGAAAACTAAAATTATGCAATTCTGGGGAGTTCAAAGACACCAACAGTATGATAAATATTTGGGGTTCCCATCTATGGCGGGTAGAGGAAAATATCATGCTTTTTCTGAACTAAAGTCAAAGGTATGGCAGAAATTACAGGGGTGGAAAGGAAAACTCTTATCACAATGAGGGAAAGAGGTACTTATTAAAGCTGTTGCACTCTCTATTCCCACTTATTCTATGAGCTATTTCAAGCTTCCAATGCCTTTGTGCAATGAGTTGGAGAATCTGATTGCTAAATTATGGTGGGGTCAGATGAAGGAAGAGAACAAAATTAGATGGGTGAGTTGGAGAAAACTGTGTAATTCTAAAGGACAGGGAGGCATGGGTTTCAAAGATCTATACACTTTCATTATGGCTCTTCTAGCTAAGCAGGGATGGAGGATCTTAAAGGATGAAAACTTTTTGTTACATCACATCTTTAAAGCAAAGTGTTTTCCAACAACAACTTTCAAAGATGTCAAGGGGTGCAACACCCTCCTATGTATGGAGGGGAATATGGGTGCCAAAGAGTTTACTACTACAAGGGTGTCGATGGAGAGTAGGTGATGGTAAGGCTATCAATGTTTGGACTGATTACTGGCTACCTCATCACAAACTTGTTCCAATTTCAGAATCTGTTTCCCAAGCACAGCTGAACTGGACAGTTTTTGATCTTATTGATGATCACACAAATAGGCGGGATATGGAAAAGATTTCTCGACTCTTACCCCCAAGAGTAGCCTATGACATCTTCAAACTACCACTTCCTGCTAATAACAGACCTGATACTATAGTGTGGGAACCTGAGAAGCATGGTTTGTTTATTGTTCAAAGTGCCTACAGATTGTTTATAACATCTAAAGAAGAGAGGCAGTTGGGGGAGGTATTATATAGAGAGGAGCGAAAAAATTTATGGAGGAAAATCTGGAAACTGCAAGTTCCAAATAGAGTCAGAATCTTTGCTTGGAGGATATGTTAAAATGGTTTACCTACATTAAAGAATTTGCAGGCAAAGAAGGTACTGGCAGATGCAATGTGCAGATGGTGTGACATGGAGGAGGAGGATATCAATCATACCCCGCTTTATTGTCCTCGATTCCAAGATGTCCTGTTATCTTAGCTACACTTTTTAAAGGAAAATGCAGTGCAAACAGATTTCATTCATATTGTGGATCAAGTAATTCGAAGGAACAATCCTAGAGAAATGGAAAAGCTATTCTTATGTGCTTGGGGAATTTGGTACAACAGGAACCAACTAATCTTTGACAATAAGAGGATAGATCCAGCACAAGCCATAGACCATGCTCTATCAGTTGCAAAAGAGTATGAGTGTTCTACAGAAGAGCAGAAAAAATGTTTTAAACCTCATTGTGGTTGGATTCCTCCACCTGTTTGCAGCCTAAAATTTAATGTTGATGGAGCATTATTTCATGAACAAGGTAGATCTGGTGTGGGGATGATCCTCCAAGATGAAGCTAGTAAGGTGATCTTCTCTGCTAGTAAACCTGAGCATGAGAGTATTGATTCTATGGAAGTGGAACTTTTGGCTTTGCTAATGGGCCTACAATTATGTCTGCTGCTGGGAATTCATGATCTTCAAGTGGAAAGTGATGCTTTGTTGGTTGTACAAGAGCTTACAAAAGAAAAGGAGTCAATGTCCATTTGGGGAAATCTGGTAGATTAGAAATCTGTTAGAAAGGTTTCCAAAAATTGTAATACAGCATAGAGGCCGTATGGCCAATGCTGCTGCCGATTGTTTGGCAAAATATTCATGGCATCTACATGACTTAATGGTTTGGTGGAACTCTTTCCCTGAAATGGTTTCACATATCATTGAGCATGATGCTTTGTAGTTTTTTTCTGATGAATGAAGTTTGCTGCTTGGTTATCAAAAAAAAAAAGTGACATTTATATCATGAATGTGGCATTTATCAATAAGTTATAAATAAATTATCAAAGTGTAAAGTTAGAGGCAAACCTACAAATTGTCCGAGTTTTGAAAATCATAGCGACTGTAAACAAGATTATACTAAGTTAGGATTTGGGCTTCTAAGGAAGATGTTCAAAATCAAAAGGATTCAAAAATGGGTATTTACAAAAATAACCCTACACTTTTCAAATTTTCCACAATAAATTTTCACTATTTGCAAATGAGCCCCAAAATTAACCAAACTTCATAAACCTCATATTTTCTATGTTCTAAAACCATCTATCCCTTTAGAAGTTTAAGAATCAAAGTGAAACTATGCTAATCATACCCAACCCGTGGCATGCATTCCATTAATGCCCAAATGTGATTTCAACTAATTAATCCCTATGGATGCTAGTGTATCTCATTCATCAAGTGCCATGAATACTAATAACCTTAATGAAAAATTAAAAACTTAAGTTCAGGTCATACAAGTTCATCCCAATACTTAAACATGGCTCAATACCTTAATCACTATTAAATCATTAATTAAGCATGCATGATGTTTCTAGCTTTATACACCAAGAGATGTTTCAAAAACTTAATCAAATCATGCATTTTCATTCTTATCCCAATCATAAGGCTTTTCTAAATGCACATTATTCAAGCCTAAGTAGATTAACCAAAACTTCCATATGTTAAGCATAAACTAGTCAAAACCGATGCATGCTTAGATGATCAACACAAGATAGATTTAAAGCCTATCATGGCATGTTTCTAACTTCAAAATGAAACCTTCAAGATTCATTCTAAGACATTCTTGAATCATATAAAATTGTTCTAAGACATGCCATAGCTAAAATTCAACTTCACAAAAATTCATGAAATCAATGATCCCACTTGACCCAGTTTTGAACTAAGCATGGTAATTCCTCAATTAAATCAAATTAAACGTCATTCTAATGCCATAAACTGAAACTTAACATATCATTTTAACACTTGAAGAAATAATAAGCAAGAATACTTACAAAAGTTGTAGCCCTTAAAGCTCCCAAACACACTCATTTCAAGAACACTCAAACTCTCACTCGATTTCACTCTCTTGCACACTAAAGGGGAGAAATTCTCTCAAGAACTCAAGAGGAGGCTTGGAGGAGAGGTGTGGAGAAATGAGCAAGTGAGGAAGGTATTTATAGGCTTCAAGAGGGGAGGGGGAAGTTGGCTTTGGCTGAAGAGGGAGCTTGGGATTGGTTGAAGTGGGCGGTGGAGTGTGGTGATGCAAGTTCCAGCTTGTGTCATCACTTGTGCAGGTGAATGGTATTCAAACATTCATCATTTCTTCATTTTCAGGTGCTGCATTGAGTTATGTGGGTGCAAGTGTTGCCATGGTGCAGAAAAAAGAAAGAAAAAATAAAAACCATGGCATGAAGTCATGCCATGATGTCGTCGGGTAGAAATATGAAACTCTGGACAGAGTTTCATCTCTTGCTTGCATCACTTTTTTTTTATCTCTATGACTGATTTGTGTAGGTATCATGACACTCTTTGAAGGCCTTTTCAAGTGGAGGAAGGTGGAGGATTGGCTGCCAAGTGCTCAAGTGTGTGCAGCTCATGGAAGAACGTGAGGTTGCCGAGTGAAAGAAGCTTGATGTCCTTCGGTTTGTGGTGTTTGGCTTGAGAGAAAATTTGGTCAAGACTTCATGATGACTTTGTGGGGCTCATGGGGATTGGGGGGAAAGGGAGGTGGCGTGTGGTGTTGGCTCAAGGAAAAGCAAAAAAAAATCAAACCAAAACAGCATGACACTCGGTTTGGTTCCAACTAGTTTTCCTGAGGGAGTGGTTGGATTTTGGTATAGTTTCTTGGAGGATTTTTACCCAATGCTAGAACTGAACCATAGAGGAGATGAGGTGTAAATAGTGAAATTTTCCTTGAGAAATTGGTGCAAAAGGCGTGGGCTAGGGGTGGTGCAATGCACATGAAGGTGCATATGTGTGCCAATTGTGGTGATTTGGGCATTGACATGTCTTTGCCTCTATTGACATGTGTTGGGTCAAGATTAAACTTTTAATTTGATCTAAAAATGATGCAAATCAATAATAGAATCAATAAATTTTAGATAAAAAATGTGAGAAATAATTAAAAGCAAAATTAAGCTCAAAACATTGTTTGGAGGTCACTAATCATGTATAAGTTGATTAATGCCCTTAACCCAAGCTAGAAGCTTAATAATGGTCAAGTAGGGACCTTAGGGGTGTGGGGTACTTCTTGGGCTTGAGGGAAGCCAATTGTATAGTTTATGTAGGCTTCAGTTAGAAGTGTAAAAATGGAAGACAAGGCTTTTGGGCCTTGTTGGGCTATTTGTGTAAGTCTCTTGGTTGTGGGCTCTTGGTGTGGTCCATTGAGTGGGCCTTATGTGACGCCCCCAAATTCTGATTGGGATCGGACGGACATTTGAAGCGTCGAGACATGCAACACAAGGTTACCTGCCCCCGTTCATGACATATAAGATGCAATATTCCTAACATGCATCTAGCATTATGCAATATTCGCAGCGGATAATTTTTTTTTTTAGCAATACTATGCACCAAACTAAAATATCCCAAATACTTAAAACATACTTCATACTTAACGACATACTAAGCAACTAAGATCACAACAATAGTCCATATGGTTGTGATCAAAAGAGTGCTAGAGATTGAACTCCACAAATACAAGTAGTAATCTGAGGTAACTATTGTAATACCATCTACGTCGCACCGTCGCTTAGTCGACCGTTTCCAGTTGGTCGATTCCCATTTCTCCTTCAGATCTTGTAACAAAATCTACCATTCGGGGGGAATGGTAGTTGGGACTACCACAGTGAGATTTGATTACAAATCTCAGCAAGTTAACAGGAAACTTCCACACAGGTTAATGATGCATGCATGTTAGTAAAAGCATGAATGCATAATTAATTCAATAGAAAACATAACATATCTTGGCATAACATGGCATGAAATAATAAGTATAACGTAACTTGACATAACATGGCATGAGCTGACATTACTTGAACTGAAACTTAAACTTAACTTGACGTGACATGACATATACGTGAACTTAAAACATAACATGGACTTGAAACATAGCATGTACGTGAACATGCATAATTTGAACATGAACATGAACATAACATAAACCTGAGCATGACATAACATAAATGTGAACTTGGAACATAACGTAAACGTGACCATAACATAACATGAACTTGAAACATATTCTTGTCTCATGGGATTACCATGATTGCGTGAACGTAAACTTGAACATAACATAACGAGAAACATGACTTGAACTTGGAATCTTATTCAATAGACTTAATCATTAAAGTGACCATATGGGTGTTACACAGGTCCCCTTGAGCCGTGTGTCCCTGCCGATTACCGCATCACAACACAGGTGTCTATACCAGCTGTGAGTGCGTTAATACGTACTCCACAGTTGTTGTGGCCCCACGTATTCTACGTGTCACAATTGCTGTGTCTCACGTAGTGTATGCTCCACAGTTGTTGTGGCCCCATACTTCATGCTCCACAGTTGTTGTGGCCCCATGACTTATTTGTTTGTGCCACACTTGTTGTGGACACACGTAACATAATGTGTGGCACCATCGGCGTTAGTGCCTGGCGCGCTCCGGTGACCAGCTAATTAGGCCCCATTCGCAACCTGTTGACTGTACTTCGTCAACCCAGGGAATTTCACACCTGTTTAGACACTCCAGCGTGAACAAAGGAGTTCCACTAGGATATTACTCCATCCTAGCGCTTAGGGTCGTGATTGACTTGAATAACTTAAAAGACATGACATTCCGTAACGTGACGTAACATGAACGTAACATAAAAGACAGAATTCCTGACGTAGCATAACGTGACATGAACGTAAGATGACAGACATGAATGTAACAGAAAACATACCATAGCATGGCATACATGTAACATGCAACATTTCGTAACATAGCATACCATGTAACAGACAACATTTCTTAACATAGCATAACATGTGACAGTGAATATTACGTGACATGAAATACATGTAACATATGGCATACTTAACTTAACAGGACATACTTGCAATGTATAGCAATACATGACAGAATATCTTGTGTAACAGATGAATAATTCATGACAGAATAAATTCTGTGTAACAGATAAATATGTAATGACTTGACATGGCACATATGATAACATGCATACATACACTTTAGTTCCCTTACTTATCACACATACACATTAAATTGATAGTAAGTTAAAAGCTAACTTACCTCGATCTTCGCGTTTCAAGACAAAACTCAAGTGCGATCACGAGAAACTGAAAGCTGCAATTTCTAAAAATTAGAACTTAATCACTAACAATTAGGAATATGGAGAAATATCAACTTCGAGTAAAATTACCATTTTACCCTCTTCATGTGGGAAAATGACCATTTTACCCCTAACTTAAGGATTTTGCATCCTAACTCCAAAAATTACCAAAATTTACATACCTTATGTAAATTTTGTCCTAAGCTCAAATATCAATTCAAAAAAATTTAAAACTAAACACAACCATTAAAACTCTATAGGTCCGAAACTTACAAGGCTATTTCCCTTGATTTTGTTGTAATTCTTTCAAATTTCAAAACTCATGATTAAACCAAAATTTTTCTTCTACTATACTCATAACATATTCCTAAGAATAATTATGTTTTGAATCATGAACAAAAGTCATCAAAATCACTAAGACCATACTTGAACTTTTTGGTTTTTCTTCTAAGTTCAAAACAGAATTTTGTTTCTAACTTGTTTTGATCAACCTCTTGATCCAAGACTAATAAAGATGTGATCTTCAAACCAAAACATCACATGGTTTAATAATCTGTTCTCAAACATATCCAAGCATCAAACTCAAGATCACATGGTTAAACATCAACCAAAACATAAATTTAGCCAAGAACATCATCACTTTGGCCTAACTGAAAACCTCATTGCATAAAATTTCATATCTTCGAAACTAACATCAAATATCTTCAAAATAACATTTTAACATGTATATAAGAGGCTTAGGATCTTCCAATAAAAATATCAAAGCCATTTGAATAAGATCAAACCATAAAAGATTTAAAGTTTCTCAAAACAGAAACTGTTTTGCCTCTTCCAGTTTCTAAGTTTCTAGACCTAAGAACATATTTCACCAAAACTTTTAATCATGCAACAAATCCTCAACCAATAATCATATACACATGTTAACAGTACTCCATAAAAATTTCGGACCAAGATCTATTCATTAGCTTGGTCAAAAATGCCAAAATATAACACACTCTCCAGTTTATCGCCTAGAATGACCTTTCTGGGGTCTAAACAACTTTTTACCAACCAAATGATCTCCAAATGGAACTAATAAGATATCCACGTAAACTAGACTCCAAAATAAACAACTTTGATGATGGAAACTTTGCGAGAAAACACTTACAAAAGCTTCGAAACGGGCGTTCAAAAGAGGTAAGAAAAACTGTCCGAGAGTGTCGTTTGTGTTTTATGAAGGAAAAGTGTAAAAGGAGAGTTTCTTTTCGTGGGAAGTGGACTGGAGAGCTTCTTACACAAGCTATGTAAAGTGATAGGACTGAAGGAATGGTTGAGTGTTGGCCTTTTCTTCTCATAAAAATCAGACCAAGATCTTTTCTCAAGGTGGAGTGTGAGAGTGAAAGAGTGAGGTGGCCTCTTTAGCTTTGTCTTTCAAGAACCTTCTAGGCCCTTCTTGTAAAGATCTGGCCAGCCAAGTGGGGGTACAAAACTTAGCCATGAAGCAATCCTATAGTGACCAAATTCGTGGGCCTTAATGGGCCTAAACCGAATGGGCCTAAATTTTAGGGTTTAAAGAGGGTTTGGGTTGCTATCAAGCCCAAATCCAATATCACTTGGTCCAATCAATTTCTCAAGGTTAACAAGGTTGGATAAAGATGTTCTAACACAAATTTGAAGGATTAATAGCATGTGGAAGTGATTTAATCAAGTGATTAAACACAATGCTATAAATCGGATTAGAAAATGTTTAGAGGCCAACTTTAGGGTTTTGGGGAAACCGTTTAGGGTTTCGATTTCAACAAAGCTTTTGGGCTTTCAATTGGATTCCCACCATTTAGGGTTTCACTAGGATTGAAAACCTTTTTGGTCTGGCACAATTTGGTTGAGCAGATGAAACAAGGTTTTGCTTAAGTGGCATGATTTCACACATTGATTCCTTCAAATCCTTCAAACGCTCCTCATGGTGCCAAGTGTCTAATATTATCCACTATGTGAGGCTAATATCTTGCCAAGTGTCCAAATGAAATTTCTCTAATCTAATTTGGACATTCCACACTATGATTTTGAAATAATGCAATTGATGCGTTATCGAGGTTACTATTCACTCCGAAAAAGTAAATCATAAACTTAACACTAAAAATTCCTAAATATTCATATTAACCTACAGTGAAAATATTATACCGAAATTCAACCTCGAAGTGCCCCTAAAAATAATTTCACAATTTCCAACAGACGTTTCGTCCGAAATTATGAAAATAGGATATTGCGCCATAAAATTCTAAATAATCCACTGAGTCTAATGGTGTGGACCATAATGCATTCTGACACTTCTAACCACCACAAATAAATAAAACTTATATTTCTAGCACCATAGTGAGTGATAACACTGACTATGTTGATAGACTAAAACCTATGCGATTGGTCGATTCGTAAAAACTTATGGGGTTTTCACGAGATTCCTAAAGTCAATAGAAATTTCACTAATAAATTTCTAGCGGGCTGTTACACCTTATGTCCAGGTTTGAGATCACATATAAGGCCTCAAAGGTCTACCAAGATTGGGTCAAAATGGCATGTCTTTCTAAGGTTGGGTCAAGGGACTCTACTATCACCAAGTTAGGCCCAAATGCCACATGCTTTCCTCAGGTTTGGGCCTAATTTCTAAGGCTTTTCAATAAAGGCCTAAGCTTCTTAAATCCACATGGGTCTTGGCTTATGGCATCTATCATTGGCCCATCACATCCTTAGTGATTGAGAGCCCTAGATAAAACACTATTGGGCTCACACCTAAATCCACCAATACTTAGCCCTTTTTGCTTAGCCCACTAGGATGCCAAGTGTCATTCCCCTATTGGCTTCTTGACAATTAATCAAAATAAAATACTAGAGATCTTCCAATGATAGAAAATGTGAATCTCATGCTAAAATAATCCTAAAAAAATATATATTCCAACAATAACAACTTACACTAACTAAGATTAAGGGAGTTAATGGTTAACTCTTAATGGGCCTTTTAGGCGGGGTGTTACAATCTTCCCCGTGCACCTCTTCCCATCATTGCATATCCTCTAGGAACTCACATAAATTCATGGGTGGGCGTGTGTCTCTTAGGGTTTCGAAACCCTCCTCTCTCTCTCTTTCTCCCTTCTTCCACTTTCACGTCCAGGTTCAATGTGGTCTAGGGGTAGGCTTTGCATGTAAGCCATGTGGCATATGGGTAGTGCAATGGGCGTGTGCTCTATGTGCGCCAAACCCTAGACTTATCCTTCATCAAAATTAGGCTTCTTCTAGAAGCCTTTATAAGTCAAATGGCAAAACATGTACCAACCGAGATGCCCCTTCACAAGGTTCCTAATGATGGGATCTTAGGAAAACTAAAAGCCTTTCTTCCAAATGGGCGCCTTCCCTCATAGTTCAATTCCTAATTAGGGTTTCTAAACCCTAAACCTCCTAGTGGCCGTAATTCACTAGACCTTAGGCCATCTTTTGGGCTTGGGCGCCTATCCTACTAACAAAAGATAGGGTCCACTTCACTCACATAGTTCTAGTCCTCATAATCCATTGGGCTTAAGTCCACCTAACTCAAAATAGAAATTAAGTCTTAACCTCAAGAACCTAGCTTGGGCCAGGATGTTATAGCTAACCACACTCAAATATGAATTTTGAGCATGGTTCATCCTCCCATGGCTGATCCTACTACTCCATCATTTCTATGGTGCCTTTTTCAAAATGCCATACTTCCCTTGGTCTTTACAATCCAAAACCTTCCTCACCTTCCTTTGGTATGTGTGTGTGTGTGAGAAGAGAGGCTAGGGTTCAAGTGTTCTTACCGTGCTAGGCTCCACCAAATAATGCTCTTGACTCCTCCTTCTATGATTGTACGAAAATGGTGTTTGGTTGGGAGGAAAATAGTGTTTGAGTTTCTTCTTCTAAGGTAGACGAGATAGAGAGGAGAGGGGAGGGAAAATCTGAAATGGGACAAATGACTCTCGGTTTTCCTCTAGCATGGGTAAAGGGTGCCGGTCATTCAATGCCCCTTTATAAATTTGTTTTGTTCCCCCACTCATTCTCTCTCCTATCTTATAGAAAAGTGAAAAGTCTTCAAAATCTCTTGCGTGGGCTCCAAGTGGCTTCTTTCTTCTAGCCCTAGCCGAAAATCTCTTTTGCTTCCCTTCATCATTGCCTTCTTTTGGGAACCTAAGGGCCTCCCTCAGTGTTTTAAATTTCGTACCGTACCGACCGGTACGGCCGAAATTTTTCGTTTCGGCCGTTCGGCCGGTACAGGTACTATATCTATTCCGTACTAGCTAAAATACCGGCCGGTACCGGCCATACCGGACTAAATTTCGGCCTGTACCGGCCTATATTTCGGCCAGTACCGGTCGATATTTCGGCCTGTGTGTTTTTTGTTTTTCATTTTTTCAAACTACAAACTTATTTTTTAACCCCTAATTCAGACTAGACTATTTATAATTTTTATATATATGTATTTATATATAATTTATTTATATATAGACTATTATTTTGGAATATAATTTATATATATATTTTTACATATAATTTATTTATATATCGACTATCCCGAAACATTATCCCGAAACGCTATTCCGAAACGGTACCGGTACCGAAATATTTCGTTCCAGTTCCTTGACCAGTACGACATCCGATACGGTATTCAAAACATTGGTCTCCCTTGCACGTAGCACATGTGGCGTCTCCCTAGCCGAATTCACATGCCTTCTTCCATCCCTTTTTGTGTTTAGATGCATTGAACCTAAGGTTGAGCAATGCATGGTTGCCAAATGGCATGAAGTGGGCGTGTGGCTCTTGCCTTTCCTGAAATCCGCCTTGTCTCTTTCATCGAAGATTCTTCTAGAAGCTATTTTGTGAGTGGCATGTACATCACATGGCCGAAATCCTAGAGTCTTCTAGAGCCTTCACAACCTATCTAGCATGCTTGTCAAGTGTAAAAATTCACTTAGATTTTCATAACCCTAATCCCAAATCCGAGATTTCCCATGTGTCTCTTGCACTTCCTCATGATTGCATCTTCTAGAGATTCTAAGGTACTTATGCATGAATGCCATGTGGCAGACATAGTGAGGGTGGCGTGTGTGTCTCTTGGATTTTTGAAATCCACTTCACTTCTTCCCTTCTTCCACTATTAAGTCCAGATACATTGAATCCATAGGGTGAAATTGCATGATTACCAAGTGACATGGTGGAAGGTTGGGTTGGTGTGTGCCCTAGGTGAGCCAAAACCCCAAAGGCCTTCTCTCCTTCACTGGGCTCCTTCTAGAAGCTTTAAGGCTTCAATGCATGAGGGACAAGTGGCGGATGCTTCTTAGAAAAGATGACACTCCCTTTCCCTAGAAGCCTAATGATTATGGCTTAGGGAAAGTTAAGAGTTTCTCATGCAAAGGGGGCGCCTCTCTCTCTCTCTCTCTCTCTCTCTCTCTCTCTCTCTCTCACTCAAAACCTTAATTAGGTCTTTTTCCAAATCCTAAACCCTTAAAGGGCCGAAATGACTAGTGGGCTTCTTCCTATGGGCTTGGTCGCCTATTGCATCAACAAAACATGGCTAAGTCAATCTTACACCTTAACCTTCTCCAATCATCAAGCTAAAGTCCCTCTAGATCAAAAAGAAAATAAAATAAGCATGGGTAAGGACCTAGCTTAGATCTGGTTATCACATCCTCCCCCTTTAAGAAAAGATTTTGTCCTCGAAATCGATCACCGAATTTATAAAACAAAATAAATCTAGAAGGGTGTCAACTCACTTGAAGGACTACGTCCTCTAGCTGCAGTCGAGTCTTCAGATGAAGAAGGTAAAGGTACTTTCTTCTATTCCTTTGTCAGTGAATCTTGGGATAGGTAAAACAATGCATCCACATCAGGATCATAATACATATTTGTCCTTAACTCATTCAACTTATGTTCTATGGTGGCCTCATCATCTTCCAAAGATTGGCCTTCCTATTGAACATAGAGACAATCAAATGACGTATCAGTGGGTTCCAATGCTAAGTGCACTCTAGCTCGAATCTCTGTATTGTGACTCAATATTGCCTCATGATTAAGCTCTAATACTCGCAACCTTGTTGTATCTCTACAAATTAATGGGTCGGTGGAGGTTGTTGCTCTTCATGTGGCAACGCTCATCGTAAGAAAGTATTTCCCTTAAAGTCTGCATCTAACACATGAGTGCGATGATGCTCAAACTTCTCCATCTATTGCCAATGAGTCATCGTGATCATACAATCCTGCCTTTCTTACCTGTTCCTTCTTCTATGTTCCCGCATACTCCTACTCCTGGCTACAGACTACGTAGACATACACGCGGTTGTTCTAGTCTATGCCATGCCCTGTTATCAACGATATGGTTGACATATAGTAAAGACATCAATCAAAAGTTGCAGTGAGACAAAGATTCTTATTACTAAGTCATCCAAGAGTACAAAATAGACATAGAATACAAACCAAAATTAACTAGTTCCTATGTCTCTAAGATACAAATAGATGAGGATATTTAGTTCTCAGCAAATCTTCTCTCTCCTAGCCACCTTGGCAATTCAAGTTGTTCCAAAGCACCTTGACTATAGATATCTTCCGATTCCTTAGCTCCTAGTTCTTCTAATCGACAATTTGAACCGACCATTCTCCATAAGATAGGTTAGGCTAGAGCTAAATATGACTTGGTTCCATGATCACCAGTTGTCATTCTCCAAAGCTTTTATTCAAAGAAGATACGTGAAACACATCATGTATGCCTTGCATTTCCATGAGTAAGTCCAACCGATAGGCCACCAGCCTAACTCTCTCCACGATCTCATATGGTCCTACATATCGGGGACTTCACTTCCCTCTGTTGTCGAAATGGACAACTTCTTTTATGAGTGACACCTTAATATACACCCAATCGCCTATTAAGAATTCCAGACTTCTCCTTCTACCGTTGCGCAGCTCTTCTGTCTACTTTGAGCTGCCTTCATCCGTTCTTTAATTAATAGAACTTGTTCCCCAACTTCCTACAAGTATCTTTCTTTCGCCGACGTCATCCAAGTACAAAGGGGATCTACACTTCTTCCCATATAATTCCAGTCAGAATTGTTGCTTGGAAACTATTGTTATAGGCAAACTCTACCAAAGGCAAGTGCCCTTCCCAATCTCCTTTTGTTTCCAATTCACAAGCGAGAAGCACATTGTAGCACCCCACCTAATTAACCATTAGGATTAACCCTTAAATGCTTTAGATTAAGTTTTCAATTTTGGTTTTAATTTTTATTTATTACTTACATCAATGTTGATAATAAGGTTAGCCCTAACCTTGATACTTAGTATCATTAAGTAAAAGATTAGAGAAACAAGCACATTAGTGAATTTAGTGAGGCTTTTAGGACCTTAGAGCATTCATGGGCCTAGCCCAAAAAGCTTTGAACCAAACCCTTAGGAAATTCAAGACTTAGTAGCTAGTTTTGGCCCAAGCATAAGGAAGGCTTAAGGCCTTTGGACCAAACTTGGTATAGAGTTGACCCATGGCCCAATTAGGCTAAGTCAAGCCCATCTTAGTGGATCTTGAGGTTTCTTTTAATCCCTCAACATCTAGAAATAAGGCCCCCTCTCATTCAAGCCCAAAAGCCCATAAGCCATCAACGCACACACTTGGCCATTTTAAGCCCACAAGGACCAAAGCCATGTTTGGGTTTATTTCACTATTCAAGTTGAAAGCCCAAGACACCATACCATGGGTTTCCTTAAGCCTATATCATACCCTAAATTCCCAAATTAAGTTTTGAAAGTTGGCTAAGACCATTAATCAACATACATGAGATTAGTGATCTCTAAGCCATGCTTTGAAGCTTAATTTCGTCTTAATCTTTTCTTAACCTTTTAATCCAAAATCTTCTTGATTTATTATTTCATTCCATCATACTTAGACGTTACTAATACCCTAGATAAATCTCCCCACATGTCATTAAGGGAAATGACAAATCAAACCCTAAACTTACATCAATCGGCTCATATGTATCCCCTTTGAGTGCATGGATTGTTTTGCCCTTAGGCCCAATATTTTTGTGCCTTTTTCTCAAGGGTAATATTGTCTTTAGACATCTCATGAGACCCCTTCAAACCTAGACTAAGCCTTGGACGAAATTGGTTTCACAAACCAATTCAAGTGACCAAACCGACTACACCATTAGGCTAGTTGAGTGGGAACCGGTTGAGTTGAGATTTAACCAACCACCTACCTTGGTTGAGCCACCACCCCACGTCACCTCCATCGCCACTGAATTCCCAAGAGGCCCCATGGCCATCATGAGAAATTTGACTCAGTTTTTCCACCCAAGACTAACCAAAACCAAAGCCCCAAAACTGCCAAGTGAAACCACTTGAACCCGTCGGTTAACATAAGTGGTTTGCTTGACTTTTTGTCACCTGAACCATGCCCCATGACCTGGCCACCACTACAAGACCATTGTAGCCACATTAAGGAGGATATCATGGTGTTTTCAGGCCACTATCCCACTGCACAAGGTGACAAAAGCTGAGGAAGGCAAGCTGGAAAATTTAGCCTCTTACACACCACCCACCTCCACCAATCACCTTGGACCAAGGCCAATTTCTCCACCCCCTTGGCCACCTATAAATACCTCCCTCACTTCCTCATTTCCTCCATACCTCAGCTCCAAGTTTTCTCTTGAGTCTTGAGAGCACTTCTCCCCCTTAGAGAGCAATAGAGTGAAACAGAGTAGGTTTTTATGGGTTCTTGAGTGTTCTTGAGGAAGGTTGTCTTGAGAGCTTTGAAGGCTACGAAATTTGTAAGTTTTTTTGCCCTTGATCTTAGTTTACATGTCAAGTTGATGTAGTGTTGGTGTAACGCCCCAGTCCCGAGGGGTTCGGAGAGTTAACTCACATTACAAAAAATCATTTTCCAACTACATAGTACATACTCCAATTTTTCTCTATCGCACAAAATACTCATTAATTCACACCAATTACTCCAGTATAATTATTTTAAGACAATAAAAAATCTTAATATAAACATCAACCTCCCAACAAGTCACATCATTAGAGCACAAAAAGCTTATTGAATAAAAATTCTCATTACTCATATAAACCTTTTATGCTTAATCCATCATTCTTAACTCATCTCACCCATGCTCCATATTCTTGATCCTTAGCTGAAATATTCAAATCATCTGAAAAATGTTTGGATATAAGGGGTGAGTTATCAACAACTCAGTAAGCAGAAGATATATACTAGTGTGTAAACATGAGCATTTACAAAGTTAAGAATGCAGAACAAAATACTTTCTTTTAGAATGCAGAATGCAGAATATTTGTTTTCAGAATGCAGAGTCAGAACATGTTATCAAAAATATCAGAGCGAAAGTTTGAAAATATTCATAATCAAAATCCCTTTGGCATAACATAAACTGAAACATCACATCTTATCTTATCATATCAAAACAGATACCATGTTTAACCCCCGTGGTAGGGTTGTGCAAACCCCGATAGCTAACCGAGCAGAAACAGAATGTGAATCTTTCAAAGTACTTTGGCATAACATATCTGATTCATCATCATCATCATCATATCAGAACAGAGGCCATGTTTAACCCTCGTGGTAGGGTTATGCATTTGCGGATAACCAAGCAGATGAATATCAGAACTGAAACAGAATACCATTATTCTTTCCCGTGGCAGGGCCATATCATATCGGAATAGAAGCCATGTAAAACCCCCGTGGTAGGGTCTCTAACTAAACAGAGCAGAACAAAATTAGATGCAGAACCAGATAGCCATGCCAAAGGTTTTCAGATGCCACATCTTATTAAAACAGAGTACTGAACAAAATCAGAACACAACAGAATTAGATCACAAAAACATAATTTATGCACAAAATTTCATATTCGCTCTCTTTTGCACATTTCAGAAACAAAATATCAAAAATAGGCTCATGTCTACACCAGTCATGCCAGAAAATACTTTATTCTCATACAAAATTTCATGAGTAATGCAGAACAAATAACTGATGTTGTTTCAAATTTCTTTTCATAACAAAACATGCATATTTTCCAAAACAATTAGTCTCGGCCTATTTTATTTTTATGCAAAGTCTAGTATAGGAACCCCGCTTACCTAGACTTCTTAGCTTTTTCAGAATTTTCCTCAAAAATGTCAAACAATAATTAATCGCCACCTATAACATAATAACGTAATTTTCATAAATTTCTAATCGAATACATATTTCAATATTTAAGCCTAAAATGCTAAAATGACCGATTTTATTTCTTAAAAAACCTAACTTCACGTAATCTTAAAATATCGTCACATCTTCTAAATTCATCAATGTCCCAATAATCAGTCCGAACAAAACACAATATCTAACTTATTTACTAATGAGATCAAATTATAAAATAATAAAATTGTATAACATAATTATATCAAAAACTATTAAAGTAGACAAAGCAAAAATACCATTTAATTAAAATAGACTAAATGAGTTTCTCTTTAAAGAGTTCAAAATAAAAGTCTTGCACTACATTGTACTTCTAAAAATATATTAAAAAATATAATAATACCAATACCATATTACAAATCTTTATTATTATCATTATAAAATCATGTATTTTCTTAAGTAAAATTAAACCAAGACCATTTATTAAAAACATAACCCATTTAAACCAAACCCAACATAATTAGAATAATTTCTGTAAAAGTAAAATCTAGCCCATAGTAAAATATTTGAGGGCTTTAAAACACTAGGCGTACTTTAAAAGCAACTACTAACATTAAAAACACGCATTCGAGGTTCGACAAGCAAGACGAGGCTCGCAATTGCTAGAGAGAAGGAGCTGACTATTACATCTTTCCCTCCTTATAATAAATTTCGTCCTTTGAATTTGTTTAGCGCTAGACAGAAGAAGGTGCGGGATGTTACAGTTTTTGTGGTAGAGTTTGCTAACCAAGCTGATAAGTAGAGAATAATAGAGGAGAGACCATGGTTATTCGACAATCAATTGTATGTGCTCTTGAACTTCGATGGTTTCACACCCCCACGAAATTGAACTTCAATATCGAAAGATTTTGGATTCAACTCCATGACCTGCCATTAAAATGCATGAATAAAGAGAGGGGGAGGATCTTAGGTGGAATGATTGGTAAAGTATTGGAGGTTTATACGGAGGAAGATGGGAGTGGATGGGGTCTGTTTTTTAGAGTACTAATTGAAGTAGATCTATACAAACCCTTGGCAAGAGGAAGGACCATTAATATGAAGGGGAAGGCTTATTGGATTCCTGTAAGGTATCATAAACTACCTCATTTATGCTTTAGTTGTGGATGTATTGTGCATGAAGAATCGAGATGTAAGGGGAAGGTGGAGGGTGAGCATCAGTTTGGTGCATGGTTGAGAGTAGGGGTAGAGTCGAAAATAAAGAAGGATTTTGGAGCTGGGAGAGGGGGGTCAAAAAATATTTAGAGGGGAAGAGTAGTGGTGATGGAAGAGGAAAAAAAGAAAATGAAAGGTTAGAGAAAGTGAGGGAATGAGTATTGAGGGAAGAGACAGAAGAGGTTCCTGTTACTCAGGAATGTGAGTTAAGCAGAGGAGAGAGTAGAGAGGATAAAAGGAGGAGGTAGTGAATGAGGAGAAAAGAAGTTCAGAAGAAAAAGAAGGGAAAAAAGTAGCTGAAGTACAAAGGGAAGAAAGGGAATGGGAGATGTTGGCTAAGGTAAATCTAGAGAGGGAGAAGGGGTGGAAGGGAGTAGTTGGTCGAATGAAAGTAGTAAAAGAGGGAAGGTGAAAGGGGTATGGAAGAGGAGAGCTAGGGAGCAAGGCAAGAAGGGTGACATAATTATTGACTTATCTCCTACCAAGAGATTGTTGAGATCAGGGGTTTATAGAGAGGAGGAGAGAGTTGGTAAAAAAGCAAAAGGGGTGGAAGGAAGCATGATTGAGATGGTGGAGGGAAGCATGACTGATTTGGTGGAGGCTGTAAAGCAGCCCCACCAATTATTATGAAAATATTAAGTTAGAACTGTCGAGGGCTTGGGAACCCTTGGACAGTTCAAGATATTTGCCAATTGATAAAGGAGAAGTTGCCCAATGTAGTGTTCTTGATGGAGACTAAGATGAGGAAAGCCAAAGGTGAAAAGATTAGAAGAAGGTTGAAGTATGAAGGTTGTTTGGTGATTGAAGCAATAGGATTGAAGGGTGGGTTGAAGTTGTTATGGAACCAATCTATGGAAGTTGAGGTGGTGAACTACTCTTAGTGGCATGTTAGCGCTTGGATTAAAGATCTAGAAGGCAATGCTAAATGGCTGTTAACAAGCTTCTAAGGACAGCCTAAAACCAATCTGAAGGAAGAGACATGGAGTTTATTAAGCTTTTTAAAACCACAAGATGATCATGGGTGGTGTGTGGTAGGTGATTTCAATGAGATATTGGTACATGATGAGAAGATAGGGGGGAGGCAAAAATCAGAAAAATAGATGGCTCGTTTTAGAAAGGTGTTAGAGATGGGGGTCTGTTTGATTTAGGTGGAGAGGGGATAAATATACATGGAGTAACAAGCATCGGGATGAGTCTTTTATAAAAGAAAGACTTGACAAGGCTGTAGCCAATCTAAAATGGAAGGAGTTATATGCAAAAGGGTGGGTGGAAGTTTTGGTTGCAAGGAGCTCAGATCATAGACCTATCTTACTGCGCATGAACCAAAAAATAAACAAAAGAGGTTATTTGTGACGCCCCCAAATTCTACTTGGAATCGGACAGACATTTGAAGCGTCGAGACATGCAACACAAGGTTACCTGCCCCCGTTCATGACATATAAGATGCAATGTTCCTAACATACATCTAGCATTATGCAATATTCGCAGCGGATAATTTTTTTCTTTAGTAATACTATGCACCAAACTAAAATATCCCAAATACTTAAAACATACTTCATACTTAACGACATACTAAACAACTAAGATCACAACAATAGTCCATATGGTTGTGATCAAAAGAGTGCTGGAGATTGAACTCCACAAATACAAGTAGTAATATGAGGTAACTACTGTACTACCATCTATGTCGCATTGTTGCTTAGTCGACCGTTTCCAGTTGGTCGATTCCCGATTCTCCTTCAGATCCTGTAACAAAATCTACCATTCGGGGGGAATGGTAATTGGGACTACCACAGTGAGATTTGATAACAAATATCAGCAAGTTAACAGGAAACTTCCACACAGGTTAATGATGCATGCAAGGCAGTAAAAACATGAATGCATAATCAAATCAATAGAAAACATAACATATCCTGGCATAACATGGCATGAAATAATAAGCATAACGTATCTTGTCATAACATGGCATGAGCTGACATAACTTGAACTGGAACTTAAACTTAACTTGACGTGACATGACATGTACGTGAACTTAAAACATAACATGGACTTGAAACATAACATGAATGTGAACATGCATAATTTGAACATAACATGAACCTGAGCATTACATAACATAAATGTGAACTTGGAACATAACTTGAACGTGAACATAACATAACATGAACTTGAAACATTTTCTTGTCTCATGTGATTACCATGATTGCGTGAACGTAAACTTGAACATAACATAACATGAAACATGACTTGAACGTGAAATACATGAACTTGGAATCTTATTCAATGGACTCAATTAATAAAGTGACCATATGGGTGCTACACAAGTCCCCTTGAGCCGTGTGTCCCTACCGATTACCGCATCACAACACAGGTGTCTATACCAGCTGTGAGTGCGTTAATACGTACTCCACAGTTGTTGTGGCCCCACGTATTCTACGTGTCACAATTGCTATGTCTCACGTAGTGTATGCTCCACAGTTGTTATGGCCCCATACTTCATGCTCCACAGTTGTTGTGGCCCCATGACTTATTTGTTTGTGCCACACTTACTGTGGACACACGTAACATAATGTGTGGCACCATCGGCGTTAGTACCTGGCGCGCTCCGGTGACCAGCTAATTAGGCCCCATTCGCAACCTGTTGACTGTACTTTGTCAACCCAGGAAATTTCACACCTATTTAGACACTCTAGCGTGAACAAAGGAGTTCCACTAGGATATTATCCCATCCTAGCGCTTAGGGTCGTAATTGACATGAATAATTTAACTGGCATAGATGACATTTCGTAACGTGACGTAACATGAACGTGACATAAAAGACAGAAGTCCTAACGTAGCATAACGTGACATGAACGCAAGACGACATACATGACATACTTTGAGACATAAATGTAACAGAGAACATTTCCTAACATGGCATACATGTAACATGCAACATTTCGTAACATAGCATACCATGTAACAGACAACATTTCTGAACATGGCGTAACATGTGACAGTGAATATTACATAACATGAAATACATGTAACAGATGGCATACTTAACTTAACATGATATACTTGCAATGTATAGCAATACGTGACAGAATATCTTGTGTAACAGATGAATAATTCATGACAGAATAAATTCTGTGTAACAGATAAATATGTAATGACTTGGCATGGTACATATGATAACATGCTTATGTAGACTTTAGTTCTCTTACTTATCACTCATACACATTAAACTGATAGTAAGTTAAAAGTTAACTTACCTCGGTCTTCGCACTTCGAGACAAAACTCAAGTGCGATCACGAGAAACTGAAAGTAGTGATTTCTAAAAATTAGAACCGTTTAGGGTTCCGATTTCAACCATGCTTTTGGGCTTTCAATTGGATTCCCACCATTTAGGGTTTCACTAGGATTGAGATCCTCTTTGGTCTGACACAATTTGGTTGAGCAGATGAAACAAAGTTTTGCTTAAGTGGCATGATTTCACACCTTGATTCCTTCAAATCCATCAAACGCTCCTCATGGTGCCAAGTGTCTAATATTATTCACTAAGTATGGCTAAGATCTTGCCAAGTATCCAAATAAAACTTCTCTAATCTAATTTGGACATTCTACACTATGATTTTGAAACACTGTAATTGGTGCGCTTACCGAGGTTACTATTCACTTCGAAAAAGTGAATCATAATCTTAGCACTAAAAATTCCTAAATATTCATATTAACCTACAGTGAAAATCGTTTATCGAAATTCAACCTCGAAGTGCCCTAAAAATAATTTCACAATTTCCAATAGACGTTTCGTCCCGAATTATGAAAATAGGCTATTGCGCCAAAAAATCCTAAATAATCAACTGAGTCTAATGGCGTAGACCATAATGCATTCTGACACTTCTAACTATCTCAAATAAATAAAACTCATATTTATAGTACCATAGTGAGTGATAACACTGACTATGTTGACAGACTAAAACCTATGCGATTGGCCGATTCGTAAAAACTTATGGAGTTTTCATGATATTCTTAAAGTCAATAGAAATTCCACTAATGAATTTCTAGCGGGCTGTTACATTATTTAGGTTTGAAACTTGTTGGTCTCTAGAAGAGAAATGTGAAGAAGTCTTAAAAGAAGTATGGCAAAAGGGGTCAATGTGTGGGGAACCATTAGAAGGGCTACTAAATAAGCTGGATGACACTAAAGGAGCTCTACTTAGATGGAGCAAGCAAATGACCTATGATTAGAAGAGAGCCTTAAAAAGACAAGACAAAACTGCTAAGGGAACTACAAGAAAATGAAGAATGCCACAACACTGCAACTATTAAAGATTTACAAAGAGAGATTGGGGTCATATTGGAGAAGGAGGACTTAAGATGGAAGCAAAGAGCCAAGGTGAACTGGTATCAAATGGGGGATAAAAATACTAAGTTCTTTCACAGTTGTGCTAATAAGAGGAGAAGGCATAATAGAATTCAATTGATAGTTGATGAGCAGAACATGAGGTACACGAGTCCGGAAGGTATGGCCGGGGCATTGAAATGTTGTTTTGAGAACCTGTTCACTTCCTCTGATCTTGATTATAGAGATATTGAAGATTGTCTAAAGAAATTGACATCATGTGTTACAAGAGAGATGAATGACCACCATTCAAAAACTTATATTAGAGAGGAAGTAGAAGAAGCTATAAGACAAATGGCTCCACTAAAATCCCCTGGACCTGACGGTTTTGGAGGTTGTTTCTACTAGAAGCATTGGCATCTAATTGGTGAGGAAGTTAGTAACTCAGTGTTGGCTTGGCTGAATGGTAATTCTTTAACTTCTCATGCAAATGTCACTTACATAGCAGTTATCCCTAAGATTAAAGAACCAAAGATGGCTAGTGATTTCAGACCCATCAGTTTGTGTAATGTAGCATACAAGATAATGACAAAAGTGATGGCTAAAAGGTTGAAAAGTGTGTTAAATGAAATTATTCCCCCTAACCAAAGTGCTTTCATACCTGAGAGGTTAATTACTGATAATATTATGGTAGCATATGAGGTTTTGCACACAATGAAAGTGAGGAAAAAAGGAAAAGTGGACAACATGGCTATTAAGCTTGACATGTCAAAACCTTATGATAGGATTGAATGGCCATACTTGCATGATGTTATGAGAAAGATGAGCTTCTGTAATGAGTGGATAGAATTGACTATGAAGTGTGTGTCAACTGTTTCCTATGCTGTTCTTGTAAATGGTAAATCTGGTGGGAGAATAAAACCCTCAAGAGGTTTGAGACCCATTGTCTCCCTATTTGTTTATACTATGGGCTGAGGGACTTAGCTCCTTGCTAAACAACTCAAACCTGAGGGGAGAGACAAAGGGAGTGACTGTTTCAAGGGGTGTGACTCGAGTTAATCACTTACTCTTTGCTGATGACTGCATACTCTTTGGCAGAGCCAAGATAGAAGAATGGACAAATATTCAAGGTTTATTATGGAAATATGAAAAAGCATCAGGTCAATTCTTAAACAAGGATAAAACAACAGTCTTTTTCAGCTCCAATTCAAAAGAAGAAAATATAAGGAGGATAATGGAGGGAGGGAGGTGGAACAGTGATGAAAGGTAGCTATGAGAGGTAGCTATGAGAGGTATCTGGGGCTACCTGCAGTGGTAGGGAAATCAAAATATAATGTTTTTAGGAGCATAAAGGAGAGAGTATGGAAGAAAATTAATAACTGGAGAAACTCTTTTTTGTCAGCTGTAGGGAAAGAAGTTTTAATAAAAGCAGTCCTTCAAGCAGTGCCCACTTACACAATGAGTGTGTTTCAACTTTCAAAGAAGCTATACAAGGAGCTTAATGTTATGCTTGCCAAGTTCTGGTGGGGTCATCAACAAAAAGGAAATGGTGTTCATTGGTGTTGTTGGGAGAGGATGGGGAAACAAAAAGGGAAAGGGGGTTTGGGCTACAAGAACACAGAGAGCTTCAATATGGCTCTTTTGGCTAAGCATGGGTGGAGGTTATTGCAAAACAAGAGTAGTATGGCTGCTAAGATTCTTAAAGAAAAGTACTTCAAAGACAAGCCTCTATTGGAAGCAAAATTGGGCCACAAGCCATCTTATATGTGGAGAAGTGCATGAAATGCAGTGAGTCTTTTGAGGGAGGGACTGAGATGGAAGGTAGGTAATGGTGACAATATTAAAATATGGGGTCAAAGATGGCTAGCAACACCTTCAACTTTCTTTGTACAATCTCCAGTCTCGGTTCTAAATAATGAAGCAAGAGTGTGTGAATTGATGCAATGCAAAGGGGAGTGGAATGAGTCATTGATTAGAAGAATTTTTAGTAAAGAGGAAGCAGATCAAATATGTAGCATGCCATTAAGTAGCATGAATGTGGAAGATAAAATGATTTGGGGTCCATAAAAAAAAGGATTGTTTTCTGTAAGGAGTGCATACCACTTGGAGCTTGAAAGAAAGAAGGCAAGCAGATGTGAAAACTCAAGGCATCAGGAGAGAGATCAAAGCTGGGAAAGTATTTGGAAAATGAATGTTCCAGGGAAAGTTAAATTATTTCTTTGGAAAGCTGTTAATAAGTTTATAGCTACCAGGAGAAACCTTTCTTTGCAAAAAGTAACAGACAATCCCTATTGCCCCATTTGTAGAAGAGATGAGGAAATAATTATGCATGTGGTTTGGCAATGTCCTGCAACTTGTGATATGTGGTCAGAGTCACTAAGTCTATTGCAGAAGATGAAGATAGAAGAACTTGATCTACTAGCTCTGTGGGAAAAAGTAGTGAAAAAGCTTAATGGTTCAGAACTAGAGGAAGTAGCTGTTGTGATGAGGGGCTTATGGTTGAGAAGAAATGAGTGTATCTTTGAAGACAAGTTCAAATCTCCAAGTCGAGTAATAAGATTTGCGAAGCATGATCTGACAGAATACAAATTGGCTTAGCAGACAACAAAGGCAAGTAGTAGTAGGAATGAGGGGAGTCGTAGCAGAAATCTGAGGTGGGAGAAACCAAGTCCAGGTTTTGTAAAAGTTAATTGGGATGCGGTAGTCGACAAAAAGAAAAGGAATGTGGGTATAGGGTTTGTAATCAGAGATGAAGAAGGGGAAATGTTAGTAGTTTTGGAGGGACAAAAGCATAATGTTGATCAACCTGCTGCTGTTGAAAGTCATGCTTTGTGGAAGACAATGGATGTGTGTAGAGAACTCAGATTTGATAAGGTGCTTTTCGAGAGAGATGCTCAAGTGGTAGTTAATGTTGTTCACAATAAAAATGAAAATTTATCGTAGTATGGAAGTCTAATAGAAGGTATGAAGTAGTTACTGAAGTATAGAACAGATTGGAAAATATAATTTACTCATAGAACTTACAATGAGATAGTTCATATTCTAGCAAATGAGAGTTTATTTTTATAGTCTGAATTGATTTGGATAGAAGATACACCTGATTGCATTATAAGAATTGTAAAGAGGGAGAGATGTTGTAATGACTAATACAAAACGATCTATGAATAAAGTTTTTATTTCCCAAAAAAAAAAAGAAAAAACTCTAGCAGGTTGAAACAGTCTTAGCACTATTTTTTTCATTCCCTGTCAAAATTTGGAATAAAAATGACACGTGGCATTCTAAAGGAGTGATCCGGCATCCATTTCTGTCCTCTGTATCCGTACATTTATAGTCAAAACCAAAAAGAAGCCGTTGCACGTAGGCTGCTATCGTCTGCATTCATCTTTAAGAAAAGGATGGTGCTACTCCCACGGAAGGAGCCCATCGAAAGAGCCACCAAATAGGCAAACAGTTTTTTGTGTTTTTCTTATTTTTTTCAAATAAAAAAAATTCAATCGGTGGCCACATCGGTGACCACCATATGTGGGAGAAAGCATTTTCCTTGAGAAAATCTCACATTGTACTCACCCTCCGAAACGAACAAGTAACGTCGCTACACGTGCCAGAACTCATGAAACCTTGACGTTCTCTGATCCCACCTCAAAGTGCGAGAATAAAGAAGCGCCTATCGCATATTGCATATCGAAATGTTGTCGTCTATGAGGCTCTCCTTCTCTCTCTGTTGAGCTTTCACCAACATGACTAGGGTATCATCCGGATCGGCCGCGAGGTCGTCAATGGCGTCGAAGATTAAAGCCTATTCCTTGCCTCTCGTTCTCTTCGCTGCCGCTATGTTCTACCAGCTCTTTGTTATCTCCAAGTCCTTCCCTCCCACTCACTACGACGGTGAATCACTCCACTGAAGCTATCTCTCTCTCTCTCTCTCTCTCTCTCTCTCTCTCTCTCTCACACACACACACACACACACACATAAATTTTTGCGATTGTTTTGCTTTTTGTTATTTGCTTGTTTACTTGTTTCTTTGGTCGGCTGAATTGTAGTTCTTGGAATCAAGTGGTACAGTTCTATTGAAGAAGTGGAGGTGGCCTATGAGAAGCTTTCGTCCAAGTGGTAATATCTATAATTCCATTATTATTGTATCATGCAGCTATTATTCCTTGATATTAAGTTTTCAAACGCCTTCCGTTTGGATAGATTATATGGTTTTCGATCATCGAAGTTGTCTGTTAAATTAACAATGTGGAGGAGCAGAGCTCATCCTCCCGCTTGCTAGAGCAGATCGCTGTATTAATATATGTGGAAAATATGTCTTTTTTTTAAGGTTATGATTAGGCACCTGGTGTAACTTTTTAATCACTATGTTATACGATTTTCCATTTACTAATTTTTTACAAAATCGTCATTCTTTTGACGAAAATTTTTTTAGAACGTCCAAATGCTGCATAATATTTTCTAAATGTTGAGATAATTGCAGATTAAGAAGTACCTCGTCTAAAGAATGTTCAAAATCATGTTTTCTTCCTTAAATTTTAAAATTATACGAATAAATGATTTGCTAATTGGACAACCAATGGTATTTGATTAATGCAAAATTTGGTATATATGATAAGCATATGAAGAACTTGTATGCTTTCGGGTTTTTTTTTTTTTAACAAAATAAGATGATTTTACTAATGATCAATCAAAGAGAAAGAGGCCTAATTGAGGCACATGGATGTGTAAAACGAAAACACTGAATGAGAGTGAGAAAAGAGCAGAAAAATCCTGGTAAGTGAAGCTAGAGGGTACATGCATGCTCTGCATTGGAATGTTTAGTTTCCTCAGAGGTGCACAGAATTGGGAGATGGATGCTATTTCCAACTTTCTCAGCCAGCTGTATTCTATGAGTTTTAGCAATTTCGCTGCGGATAAGATGATTTGGATCCACTCCGGGAATGGGAAAATCTCTGTTTGGTTTCTGTTCAAGGCTATGATGGGTCCGAATTTCAACCCTTTTCCTTGGAAGGATATATGGAGGAGTAAGGTGCCTCTCAAGATTGCTTTCTTTGGTTGGACAACCTCTCTTGGGAAAATCCTAACTATGGATAATCTAAGGAAGTGGCGGATTATTATTGTTAATTGGTGTTGTTGTATGTGTAAAAAGAATGGTGAATTCGTTGACCATTTGCTACTTCATTGGGAGATGGCCAAGGCCTTATGGAATGCGATTTCAGTGCTCGAGTTTGCATGGGTGATTCCTAGGAGGGTGATGGATCATTTAGCCAGCTAGATAGACCTCCAGTGTAACTTCCCAATCGCTGCAATTTGGAAGATGGTTCTCCTATGCCTTATGTGGTGCATTTGGCTAGAGAGGAATGATCAGAGCTTTGAAGATAGGGAATGTTCTCTGGAAGAAGTTAGAAGATTCTTTTTCAATATTTTATATTTATGGGCTTTTGTTATTGATTTCAGTGGTGCTAGATTTTCTTGTTTCTTTTTCAAGCACTTAACTTCTTTTAGGTGTTTCCTATTGTATACATCATGTGTACTTGGGCTATGCCTATTCCATTTATTCACTATAATCTTTCTTTTACTGATTAAAAAAGGTAAGAATATATCCAATGGCACAGTGAAATTAAAACATAAGCCTTGAGTTACTGCCCCCCCCCCCCCCCCGTTAAGGATCTTCCCAACTGTCCAAACACAGAAAGTGGCTCTTAATGGGCCTTGCTACTTTCTCTTCCATGGTAAAGTAATGTTGTCATGTGGGATTGGGGAAACAGCCCTCTCTTCAATATGCTCCATTGCATCTTATCTTTCCCTCCCAATCTAAGTTAAAGAGATTTAAGTCTAGTGTAAAAGATATAGTAAAGAGATCAGCCTCCCAATCCCATGCTGCTTGAACAAACACAACTTCCATTGAGAGGAGCAATTTGAAAGGTGTAAGTTGTCTGCTAGCAATGCATTCTTATCTTTAGAAATGTTAAAAAGAGATCTGAGAAAACCCTTCTAATAGGCTTGTTGCCAGACCATATGTCATCTTAAAACTTTATCCTAGTTTCGTTCCCACCTCATATCAGATATACCTGGAATATTGCCTCTAGTCTCTTTAGGTGTTCTTCCATGGAAATCTTGAAACTTAGATATACCTCGTAAGAGCACCAATCAAGCCAACTACTTTCCTTTTTCATCTCTATCACCTCTCTCCCCAGACTAGTTCTAGGATTCACATTACACCAAAGCCATTTTCCCAATAGAGCTTTATTGAATGTAATCAATATTCTTATTTTGGAATATGAGGAACACACCAAGGGTCTACTCATTGGATGAAACTTCCTCTGCTCCCCCTATGCACTACAAGAAGTCCCTATGAAGGTTCTCAATAAGGTTAGTAACGCCTACAGGGAGAGGAGTGCTCTTGATCAAGGTTACTCGGCTACCCTTTGATACCTTCCATACCACCAAAAGACAGTCCAGCTTGTCTATCCTATAGTCTTAGATTGCTTGGCCATAAAATAAGCTCCTAACGGAAGGCCTAACTACGTCATCGACAAAGAAGACACTCGACAATGTAGGATGCATGCCAAGCTATTGACATCATCCACATGACCCAATAGCTCTGACTTGGCCAAGTTAATATTCAACTTTAAACTGTTTCAAAACAAAGAGAAATGAATCTAATATTTGTCTTGCCCTAATGAAAGTGTTCCGAGGTTCTTTAGGTGAATTAAGTTGCATGACTTTGCATAGTATACTATAAGAAAGTTAGCAGATAAAGAGGGAGTGGAATTATTGGAATAGAGAGCTCTTACATTTGTACCTCTATTCTGCTTCTCCTCTCTTGCTAGCTGTAATGAGTATTATTGTTCATGTAATGCTGATTATTGGGATTTAACTAATTAATGCTATTTCACCATATTAAAATTAACATTTTTATCAAGGGATGAAACTCAAGACTTTAATAAAAAGGAAAGTTGCGTAACATGTAAGTTGACAGTGGACTTCATAAAATGTTTAGCTGGTTGGAAGTGAGTGGTGTACCACTATAAAAAGAGTTATACCATTCGTGATTTCTCAATTAATCAATATATTTCAGAATTCACCCCTAGATGATTCATATATCACCAATGAGAGTATTAACATGATCTAAACTTTTTATAAATGCGTTTTATTATTTTTATATTTCAAAATCAACTATAGAAATAAGTTTGGACTTGAACCCGAACACACATACACTAACATAGTTAGCACTTGTTAGGACCTCTATGGCTTGACTTGCACACACTTTTTTTCTTTCTTAGCTGACTTGAACACTTCCACATTTATTGAACTCTAACAGATATTTATGTTTTCATGCCCCTAGTCTGTGTACCAGGATGTACTGTTCATTCAATATCCTCATGAAACCATACCAATTAAATAATCGAAATAGCAACCGAATGGCTGTTGATCTTATCAATTTGATGAGAGTTTTAGAAATTGATTACCAAACAACTCATTTGCAAGATCTAAGGGTGCCAAATGTTCTTGTAATTGCTCTCATGCTGATTTATTCTATTAGTATTTAGTGAGCTTCTATTCAAGGAAGTGGCTTTTTTTATTTATATATTTTTTTAGTTCTTCGTGCTACTGCCTTTGTGATCCTATGGTATTATGTAACTAGATTACCTAAGTTTTTTTACTTGTAAGAAAAAGGATACCTAAGTTTTAACCATGGCCACTTGATTTGTTGAAGTTTGGAAAGGCTGTTACAGTAGTATTAATGTAGTTATAGCTTGTTTATCTGTGAGTAAAAGGAGTTCCTTCAAATAGGTGAAGATACGGTTTACCATGGCTGTGGACTTTTTTTGATAAATTTGTTACTATCTAGTGGAAAAAATTGATTTTTTTTTTATAGGCAGTGGGAAAAATAGATTAAAAATGCTACTAGCCTGATGTCTTAAAACTAGTGGGAGTTGATGTAGAGATGTACTATTAAAAACTCGATGAGAAGTTTGTTAGTGGTATGGGTATATTCATTTATGTTATTCGGAATCATGGTATTTACTACTATTGTAAGATTCAAACAATGTGGCGTTTTCAGGAATTCAGGCAATGAGATTCCTAGTGCTACTGATTTTGTTAAGGTATGTAACTTCCTCTTGTAAAGGTAGTATTTTTAATATTTTGTGCTATTGATCTGCGTCCCAGGAAATAATTCTCAGAGTAGACATGTCTATTCATTTGTTCCTTTGAAATTTTTTCTAAAGATTCTGCCTTCATAACTAAAAAATATTTTTAATTTTACTTCAATTTGGACTAAGTTGGTTTGATTTTTACGCTGTAACCTTATGATGAGTTAGCTTGTGAAAATTGTCAACCATTTGTTTTTTTTTTTTTTTGATAAGTAACTGTCAACCATTTGTTACAAATACAAATATGAACTTTATGAAAGAGTCTTCATGTCAAGCATTGTAATATATAACAGTGATCTAGAAATAGTAATTTTATAAAAATACAAGTGTAGCTAACTATGGATTGGTAATGGAGCTGAATTTGTTTTCTTAATGTACAAGCTGAATTTCATCTGAACGCAATGTGGATGATATTTCTCAACTGTTTCATAACCATAAAGGTCAATCTACTTCAAAATTTGTAGGTTCGATATGCTTACGAGTTGCTGTCAAATCCTTCATGGAAAAGGAACTATGACATATTTGGCATCGATGAGCAACTAGTGAGTAATAAGGCACTTGGCTTATTTGTCTGGGGCATTTAACATTTTGCATCCTGCCCTTCTGCTCTAACTCTGTGAGTGGCCTTGCATTCATCAATTAAATGGCTTGTTTTCTTGGCTGTAGCATGTTGTTGAAAAGTTCAAAGGGCAATATGCTAGTGAAAGTTATTCAAAAGTAGAACTTCCTCTATTAGATGCTATTGCTACTGGTTAGTTATTTTTTTTTTTTTAATTTAATTACCTTTTTTGAGTAAATATGTCTTATAAAGTTGGTTATGAGAAATCAGGTTATTATTGGCTAATGCATATTTTACCCTTGTCTTTTTATCAGAGCCTGAAGATCTTACCCTTAATGTCATTGCCTCCAAAGATTTTCAGTCGATTTTACAGGATGCTGACCCTTGGCTGTTTCAGGTACTAGTAATAGCTATAGATGTTCAGATGTTATGAATATTATATTTGGTGGGCATCTATTTTTTGCCTTTATCTTTTTCTCTCCCAGAAATGCACATCTAAAATAATAAAGAAAAATACCTTCATTGAATTAAATCAGCTCGATAACCCTATTTTCAGTTATTTTCTTCTTATGAATAATTTTTTTGTTAAGAAATACTAAGGAGTATCCTTGCTCTTTATCTTAATTGCTGGGTTAGTTTCCCCTTTTCTCTTCAATGTCTAAGCAAAATGGGCATACCACATGCTGGCGCCTGAATGAGTAGAATTTCACTGTAATTTATGAATTGTGTTGCCACTACAGTATGTGTTCTTTTTTTATATAATCATTTTTTTCTTTAATGATACATACTGACTCCTAGTGAATGCCTATTCAAATTGGTGTAGTTGTTTTCATTTGGGAGCAAACGCTGTGCTCAGTTTTCAGTTGTCTGGAAAAGGATTGGTATGTTCATTCTTCTGCAAGTATGTGATGTAAATTACCCTATCTGCATATGAGTAAGTTTTGTTGAGATACGAAGTGAATTGTTTTTCTGTCCTGTCTATGTACTCTAATCAGTGAACCCTGCAAACTACATGGTGTTGGCTGCAAATTCCCTCTGTACCTTACTTGAAAAAAAAAAAAAATTTCCCTCTGTACCTTGTCTCATATTACCTGTCTAAATTCTATCCCCAAACTGCATCATTTCAGGTGTTTCGGTTCTTCTTACTAATTTGTATATTAGATATGCATTACTCCAACCACCCTTTTGTGGATTCCATTTATTTTGATTTTATTTTTCTATTATTGGAGCTTGCTTCTTCCCCAAAGATTTCTTGGTCATCTCTATTATCATATCTGTTGTGTGTATCTTGACTTGTATATGAACTTTGTTTGTTAAATTGTTAACTTTCTAGTTTGTTAGTTATCAATCTAATACTGGGTAATAAAGATTTATTAGCATAAATATGTATGAAATTTAATAGTTATTAGGACTCTAACATAGTTGTATTTGAGAAAATTAGGTGTTGGTGTTTAGCATGATGGAACTTGAAGATTGGTAGTAATGCTGCAAACGGTTTTGAGTTGCATTATTACCTGTCCAACTAAGTCAAGTAATCTGCAATTGGATTTGATGTTTGAATTGTACACTTATTATTATTCTTGGAAGCTTTTGATGTTTGTAAAGTAGTTTCTTGGTTACCTTTGCTAGCTTCTTATTAATAAATGACATTTTCCATTGAGCTTGTGCTTGTTTCTATGTATAACATTTTCTAGAATTAATTTGTGTTTTCTGGTGTTTGGTGTGTGGCGAAATTAGCAGGGAAAGAAAAAAGAGGCAGGATACTTACGTTGCCTCTCTCAAGCTTTACTAAATGTGTATATGCTTCGATTACAGTAAAACAACCAAACGACCCCTTAACGAATCTCCATTTTTATATAAGTAAGAAAGTGATTTTTATTAATACGAATGAAATAAGCGAAGCCCATGTACACGGAGTATGCAAAAGAAACACCTAAATACATTCTAAGAACCAGGAAACGACAATAGAAAATCGTGAGCACTAGCTCAATTAAGCACTGAAGCACAAAACCAAAGCTGTAAGTTGTGCACAAAAAATTTCGAAGTTCCTCCAAAGTGTGCTCGTTATCATTAAAACACTGATCATTCCCTTCCATCCAGATACACCACATAAGGCACAAAGGGACCATCCTCCAAACTGCAGCACCTGAGAACAACCATGAAGACCATTCCAACTAGCTAGAAGGTCCACCACCCTCAAAGGCATCACCCAAGCCATACTAGTTCTACAAAAAATTTCATCCCATAGTGCCCTTGCCACCTCGCAATGTACAAATAAATGATCCACAGGTTCCCCATGCTTCTTACACATATAACCCTAGTCTATAACAATGAGACTGTGCTTCCTCAAATTGTCCGTCGTCAGGATTTTCCCAAGAGAGGCAGTCCATATAAAGAAAGCAACTTTGGAAGGCACATGAGACCTCCAAATACACTTCCAAGGAAAAGAAAAACAGTTCTGAGATGTCAAAAGCTTATAATACAATCGAACTGTAAACTTATTGCTCCCTTTGGGCCTCTACAACATCCTATCCCCATCCGTCCTACCAAGCCTCAAAGAATATAAAAACTGAAAAAAGCTAAAACTCCATCAATTTCCCAATCATATACAACTCTAGTAAAAGAAACATCCCACTGGTAAGAACAGTTAGAAAGGACTAACAAATCCGACACAGAGGCATACTGATAAGAAACCAGACGATTGATGGCCCGAAACACCCTATTGAGAGCGCGTTCACCACACCAAATGTCAAGCCAAAATCGGATCCTAGAACCATCTCCAACTGCATAGCTAACTTGGCTTGCAAAACTCTCGCAGCCCTTTCTAATGAATTTCCATAGACCCATACCATATGCCCCCCTTTCCTCATTAGAACACTAGGCCCCTAAGCACTTCCATATTTACAATCAATAACCTCCCCTCCAAAGTGACTCCCTTCTGATTGATATCAGCATAACCAATTCCCAACAAGGCTTTATTAAATATCCTCAAATTACTAACCTCCAAACCTCCATAAGAAATGGGAGAGCAAACTTTATTCCAACTAACCAGATGGAACTTAACTTCCTCCCCATTCCACCCCACAAGAAAGCACAAAATAACCTCTCAATCCGATTAGCCACCCTTGCAAGCAAAGGATTTAATGATAGAAAATAAATGGGAAGATTGAAAAAAGTGCTCTTGATTAAGGTAATTCTACCCCCTTTCAATAGATACATCTGTTTCCATCCAGCCAACCTTTTCTATATTTTCTCAGCAACCCCATTGCAAATAGCTTTAACCTTAAAAGGCACTCCCAATGGAAGGACCAAATATTTCATAGGCAATGAAGCAACTTTACAACCCAAAAAACTCGCCAAGCTATTAATGTTGTGGACCACCCCCACTGTGACCATCTTAGACTTTTCAAGATTTACCTTGAGACCCGAAACAATTTCAAAACATAATAGCAATGCCCTTAAAGCTTGAATTTGGTCACAATCCATGTTGCTGAAAAAGAAGAGTATCATATGCAAAAAGAAGATGAGAAAGTATGGTAGAACCATTATTAGCATTTCCCACCAAAAAACTGAAAATAAATCCTCCCCCAACGGCGGCCTCCACCATCCGACCAAGCGCCTCCATGATAATAACAAAGATAAAGGGGGGATAAAGGGTCCCCTTGCCTCAAACCACAAGAGCTATGGAAAAAACCAGCAAGGTTGCCATTAACCAACACTGAGAATTGAGTAATAGAGACGCAATGCCTAATCCACAAACAACATCTCTCCCCAAAGCCACATCTCCCAAGCATATAAAAGAGGAATTTCCAATTCACATGATCATACGCCTTTTCGATGTCAAGCTTACAAAGAATACCAGTAATTCCCTCCCTCATTCTACTATCCAAGCATTCATTGGCAATGAAAACTGAATCAAGGATTTTTCTCCCCCGAACAAAGGCATTTTGGAGACTAGAAATAATTTTCTCCATAACTATGCTCATACGGTTAGCAAGAAGCTTCAAAATTATCTTGTAAACGCCACTCACGAGACTAATAGGACGGAAATCCTTTGCCTTGAAGCCCTAGGTTTCTTTGGGATGAGAGCAATGAAAGTTGTATTCAGGCATTTTTCAAACTTCTTCTAAGAATAGAACTCCTGAAAGACGCATATCACATCTTCTTTCACAATATCTCATCTTCCTTAACAATATCCTAACAAGCTTTGAAAAATGCCATAGAAAAACCATCGGGACCAGGAGTTTGGTCTTTTGTCATCCAACTAATCACATGATGAACGTCATCTTCGTCAAAAAGTCTTTCCAATCATCTCGCACTTTGAGGATCTAAAGACTCAAAAGCCAAACCATCCAGATTTGGCCTCCAAGTAGCTGGTTCGATGAGAAGACTCTCATGATATTGCGCAATATGATCTTGAATCTTAGGTAGAAAGGAAATCACACAATTATCTGAATGAAGCATCTCAATAGCATTACTTTGTTGATGTGAATAAGCCACCCTATGAAAAAATTTAGTGCATTTATCCCCCTCTTTCAACCAAAGAGCCCTTAACTTTTGCCGCCAAGAAATCTCCTCCATCAATAGCACCCTCTCAAGTTCAGCCACTATTATTTGTTTCTTATTTTTGTAAGCGACAAGGTTATCTCCTAAGATTTTACAGTATCATGTAGTAAACTATCTATCTGAGGGAGACCCTACACAAAGCAAAGCGATTCCCACTATAGTCAGATTTCAACTAGGAACTACTATACGAAAGGGTAGCGTGCCTAATCCATTGAAAAACCTTGGGAAGAGAAGGCGATTTTATAACCTGAGCTTTCCTTAACCAGCTGACCTTACTTCGTAATCTTAACGTACTTTCTTTCTTACTTTAGCATAGGCCTTCGCCACTTCAAACTGGCGCTCCGCCCCCTATTTGTTTTTTTATTAGAAAAACGAGGCCCTAGAGTTTAAGACCAATCAAAATTTGTACACGGCAAACTCATATTTGGGTTTTAGGACGATAAGAAACTCAACAACATCCACATCTTCATGTCGTTTCTCCACAGTTTCAAGTCAATGGAGTGGCTAATACTGTCAAGATAACTCAAAATACGATGTATGAATGGCCGAATCAATTGGCCTTTGAGTGATCTGTATATTATATAGAAACTTTACAAGAGAACTATACATGGGAAGAAACTAATTGTCGAGTGATTCTAGCATTCTTAGCCTGATAAGGAAACTATATATTCTGTACAAGCCTAAGTAACGGAAGTAAAGATAAAATAAGGAAAGAAGAATAGAAGGAAAGATGATTGATGATGGACAGCAAAGCTGTCCATTGACAGCCCCCCTCAAATTGATGCGGGTTGATCAACAAGCATCAATTTGCCACTTAAGAAACAATGTCGATGGCGAGTGAGAGCTTTGGTGAAGATATCAACAATTTGTAGTTCAGTAGGAACATGTGGGAGTGTAATAACACAGGCTTCAAATGCTTCACGGATAGAGTGACAGTCGACCTCAATATGCTTTGTGCGCTCATGATAGACAGGATTGGCCGTGATTTGAATAGCACTCGTATTATCAGCATGTAGAGGTGTGGATCGGTCTCAGAAAAGTCTAGCTCAGCAAGCAAACCTCGAAGCCAAATAATTTCTGAACAAGCAAGAGACATTGCCCGATACTCAGATTCTGTAGATGACTTAGAGACTCTGTCTTGCTTCTTACTCTTCCAGGAGATCAATGCATTACCTAAGAACACACACCAACTAGTAATGGATCGACGTGTATCAGCACAACCGGCCCAATCAGCGTTGCTATAAGCAATAAGTCGAGGAGAATTGCCTGTAGGAAAGAATAAGCCACGGGCAGAAGTGCCCTGAACATAACGTATGATCCTACGGACAGCAGTCAAATGAAGATGACGTGGGGTCTGAAGAAACTGGCTAACTTGTTGTACTGCAAAGGAAATGTCCGGTCTAGTAATGGTGAGATAGACAAGACTACCCACCAACTTCCGGTATAAACTGGGATCAGCAAGTAAATCACCCTCCTCTTTGCGAAGCTTGACATTCAATTCCATAGGAGTATCAATAGGAGTGGCCTCCTGTAGGCCAGCTGTAGCCACCAGGTCACTAGCATACTTATGTTGATTGAGTGAAATACCAGATGAACTACGATGCACCTCGAGACCAAGAAAATATGTGAGAGACCCAAGGTCTTTCATATGGAATGACTCAGAGAGATGAGTCTTGAGCTGGCCAAGTAAAATAGAATCGGAACTAGTAATCACAATATCATCAACATAAACCAAAAGAACAACAATACCCGCGTCTGATTTCCGAAGAAACAAGAAAGTGTCATACTTGCTCTGCTTGAATGAGAATTGTAATAAAGCGGTTCGAAATTTATCAAAGTAGGCCCTTGAAGCTTGTTTAAGACCATAAAGAGAGTGACGAAGCTTACACACATGCGAAGTCGAAGGAGAAAACAATCCCGGTGGTGGTTTCATATAAATACACTCTTTAAGATCCCCGTGAAGAAAAGCATTCTTGACATCCATCTGATGTAGTGGCCAATCATTGGAAGCAGCAAGAGCTAGAATCGTACGAACAGTAGTCATCTTAGCCACAGGAGCAAAGGTCTCTTCATAATTGACACCATATTCCTGATTATTCCCAAGAGCAACAAGTCGAGCTTTGTAACGATCCAAACTTCCATCAGATCGAACCTTAACTGAGTAAACCCATTTGCAACCCAGAGGAACAATTGTTGGAGGACATGGCTCAATGTCCCAGGTATGATTGGCCTCTAGAGCGGCAATTTCTTCCTGCATAGCTTGTTGCCAACAGTCATGCTTGGCAGCTTGTGAGTAGCACGTGGGAATATCAAAATTGGATAATGCAGCAGTAAGAGCTGAAATAGAGGGCCCAGAAGGAAAACCATACCTATCCGGAGGTACAGACACTCGAGGAGAGCGTCGTACCAAGGGCTCTGGAGGTGCTGCAACTGACTGGTTCTGGAGCATGTTAGGATCAGATATCGGGTGAGCCACGGGAAGAGATTGTAGGCGGGAGCGTCTTGTATACACAATACCTGGTTTAAAGCGAGAGCTGACTTGAGGAAGATTTGAGGATTGCTGCTCAAAGGAGGGGAGGACCACAGTGGAAGGAGAGGGCACAGAAAACACAGGAAAGAAAAGTTGATTTTCAAAGAAAATAACATTCCTAGAAATGCGTGTGCGATGTAACGTAGGATCATAGCAAACAAATCCCTTTTGACACATTATATCCCAAGAATGCACATCTAACAGATTGAGCAGATAATTTATGTCGCTTATGAGGAGGTAAATGAACAAAGCATACACAACCAAATGTATGGAGATTATCATAACTAGGTTGCTTACCAAATAAGCGGAAATAGGGAGACTCTATGTGTAAGACTGGGGAAGGTAAACGATTAATCAAATGAGTAGCAGTTTTCAGAGCCTCGACCCAGAACATGGATGGAACAGAGGACTCTAACAAGAGAGTACGTACCATGTCAAGAAGAGTGCGATTTTTGCTTTCGGCTACTCCATTCTGTTGGGGAGTAGCGGGACATGAACGTTGATGAATAATACCTTTGGAAGCCAAAAAAGCCTGAAACTCATTAGACAAATATTCACCACCAGAATCTGTGCGTAATGTCTTAATAGTTGCAGAAAATTGATTGTCAACATACGCTAAAAACGTAGTAAAAGTACGAAAAACCTCAGATTTAGAACGAAGAAAATAAACCTAAGTAAATCTGCTATGATCATCAATGAAAGTCACATAGTATTTAAATTTCTCATGTGAACTAACGGGGGAAGGTCCCCAAACATCACTATGAATAAGGTCAAAGCAGTGAGAAGCTCTACTAGCATGCAAAGGAAATGGAAGAGTTTTGCTTTTATCAAGTTTACAAGAATCACACTCAAGAGATAAAGATGAACGTTCTTTATTACCAAGAAAACCAGAATTCAATACATGAGATAGGATCTGAGTATTGGGATGGCCTAAACGACGATGCCACACCATACTTAGATTAGGAACATTATTACAAGCAAAAGACGTAATAGAAGAAACTGGAGAAAGTGCTGGAACAGGTAAAAATAGTGGAAACAAACGCCCCACTTTAGGTCCCTTCGCGATCGGCTCCCCCGTTACCTGGTCCTGCACAACACAACCATCACCAGAAAAATTAACAGCGCAATTGTTATCCACTAATTGACCAACAGAAATAAGATTCGTGGAAAGTTGAGGAGCAAGAAACACATCAGTAAATGTAGAAGAGGCATCTCCGACACCAGCTATTGGTAAAGAACTACCATTGGCAGTATGAATAGCAGATTGACCAGCATAGGGCCGAACATGACACAGAGCAGTGGGCGTATTTGTCATGTGATTAGAAGCTCCCGAGTCTACGTACCAGAGTTTAGTAGAATGTTTACCTTGAAACCCCATCGCAGATAATGCTGAAATTAACATCTGTTGCACCATTTCAGGGGTGCAATAAGTTGCTGCAGGAGGTGCAAGATCAGAGGAAACACCTGAGAAAGAGTCATGTACTGCAGAAATCGCTGCGGGAAAAACAGACACAGAAGTTTGAAATGCTTGAGCTTGACGATTTTGGGGGCGGATACGACATTCTTTGATAATATGACCCTTTTTCTTACAATAAGAACAATATTTTTTAGGACAATTGGCAGCAATATGCCCATATGCCTTGCTGCAGAAACACTGCAAATTTTTAGAAGTCATAGGTGATCTTTGTCCTTGGGCAGCATAAGCCACAGTTGCCGTCCCGGAACTACCATGAGATTGCTCCAGAATAGCTTGAGTACTAAGACGTTGTTCTTCACGAAGTAACTCACCAAAACAAATATACAGAGAGGGAACAGGAGATCTGTTCAGTAGAGAAGAGCGAACAGATTCATATTCTGGGCGTAGTTTCATCAGAAACTGATCACGCCGGCTAGTCGCATGAAGCTTCTGAATAGTCGAAAGTGCGGCAACAGGAACATCCGCTATAACCAAATCAGTATATTCTTGCCAAAGAGTAAAAAATGCCGAGTAGTAGTCTTGGATGGAAAGACTACCATGTTGAAACATGGCAATCGCATGTTCCAACTGAAAGCGACGAGCATCATTATCTTGATGATAAACCTTCTTCAAGTAATTCCACATGGACTGAGCGGAGCGATGAGCCCGCAAGTTGGTGATAATATGTGGCTCCACCGAACCAAGAAGTCAAGACATGATCCGAGCATTAAGCACCTCCCAAGAAGGAGAAGACACGACATCTTTGGATTTTTTAGTATTGGATGTTTGTGCAACATCCGTGCCATCAATATGGCCCCAAAGGTCTTTTCCCTTGACGAAAAGTTCAAACTGAAAAGCCCAAGTAGAATAATTTTTGCCTGTAAATTTGACACAGGTGCAGAATCCATTGCAAATAAATGGAATCCGAGGCAAAACAAAATATCCAGAATAAAATTAAAGAAACCAAGAGATTACGTTCTGCCGACAGATGTGAGAAGCCAAAAAAATAATACCAAGCTGAAAAAAAATATGTGCCGAAACCACCCCTGAAACAAAGAACTCAGAAATGGAAAAGAAGTACCCAGACCTTAAACAGAGGCTGCCGAAAAACACCACTCCAGAAGAGAAGCGTGTCGATGGAGGGAGAAGATGCCGAAAATGCCCACAACGGAGACAGAATCTGCCGACAAGACTACCCTAGAAACAGATTGCCGAAAAAAAAATACTAAGCGCTTCCGTCTGTCGTGATACACGAAAAATTGAAGAAGCCGAGAGATGCTGCCGAGACTCAGACGACGCCGACACATGAAACCGAGACCGAATACGATGCACGCAGGCAACAATGAAACCGAGAGCAAAAAAAAATTCAACTGGCTCTTGATACCATGTCAAGATAACTCAAAATACGATGTATGAATGGCCGAATCAATTGGCCTTTGAGTGATTTGTATATTATATAGAAACTTTATAAGAGAACTATACATGGGAAGAAACTAATTGTCGAGTGATTCTAGCATTCTTAGCCTGATAAGGAAACTATATATTCTGTACAAGCCTAAGTAACGGAAGTAAAGATAAAATAAGGAAAGAAGAATGGAAGGAAAGAAGATTGATGATGGACCATTGACAAATACATGTTCTTCTCCTCATAGAGGGCCACGACCCACAACCTGATTGTAGTACTTGTCCACATGTTGTGCACTTTGCTCAAACCCAAATAATTGTTTGAGCACCTTATAAAATCTAAGTGATATTCCCAGAACCAGAGTACATATGTCGGAGATGATCCCAAAATTTCATAGCAGCAGTAGGAAGATAAATTCATGAGGATCAAATGTGAAGCTCATACTGCTTAAGAGAGATAATGTAATTATCTTCCTATTCTCAAAGGCTAGGCTTTCCCGCTGTTAAGTGGTGATAAAAACCTTTTCCTTTGAAAAATATTTTCATTGATCGTGCCCAAGAAACGTAGTTCTTCTCATTCAGTTGCATAGAAGTCATAGCAGCATTAGCTAGAGTTGTCAACGTAATGATATCCAATTTAGTGGCTATAGGATATAACTAAGCCATGAACAAATGCAATGACATCAACAAGTAATCTATAACATTTTGAATCATGGGCTTAGACCATGCTACCAGCAACAAATGGCAAAATTGCAATAAAAGAAGAATACAACACCACGTACATTGTTGAAATGGGCCTAAAAGAGGTCAAACCTAAGCAAATAAGCCAAGATATAATCTCAATGAAGTGGAAACTACCGAAACACTAGTCCGCACCAAAAAGTAGTGAAAACTGCACAAAACCAATTGAAAATACCAAAAAATAATCTGGACCAGCTGAAATCTGCCAAAACATGCTGAAAAATATAAAAACTGGCCCAAACTTCACTGAAATCATATATGAACCGGCCAATAGGGGTGATTGAGTGAGGGTCAATGCAACGGATATTGGGTTGACCCGAATGTATCTCTATCTGATCCGAAGACCCCGATGGATGTTGGATTTGAGCTGTATTGGACTGAGATTTGCCTTGAATTGGGTTGGATCAAGGATGCTGATAAGGAAACACCAAACACCACAATCAAACCAAGGCCTTCAGCTTTGAAACTTGCTGAAAAGTCTCTGGTGATTTTCACAACTTGCAAGCAACAACCTAGATGATAACAGGTTATTTCATTAATGCACAGCTTGCCACCAAAACAATCAACCATCATAGAGACCACATACTGCAACAAAGGCACCGACCACAAGAACTTAATATTAATACTATCCGTTGGAGGATAGGGAGCTGTCAGGGCTTATTTCTGGTGAGGAGTTGGAGAGAAAAAAATGGATGGTGGCTGAACTGGAAAAGATAACTCTAATGGAGGAAATTTCTTGGAGGCAGAAATCTCGGGTTCTTTGGTTGAAGGAAGGTGATAAGTGTACAAAATTCTTTCGCCAAATGGCGAATTCTCATAGAATGAATAATGCTATTGAAGTTATTCAAGACGGTGAGAACATTCTTTCAGATCAAGAGGCCATCAAGGAACATGTTGTCAATTTTTATGAGAAGATGTTTAGGGAAGAATACTCGTGGAGACCAAAGTTAAATGGTTTGTTTTTTGATTCTATTGACTAAGTAAGTGCAGAATGGATGGAGAGAGCTTTTGAAGAAGAAGGGGTACTTGATGTGGTTAAAGGAATGGCAAAGGACAAGGCTCCGGGCCTGGACGGTTTTTCTATGGCTTCTTTCCAAGCTTGTTGGGACATTGTGCAGGAAGATATTATGAAGGTTTTTCTTGAATTTCATTCTTTTATGAAATTTGAGAAAAGTTTCAATACGACTTTTATAGTTCTGATCCCTAGAAAGGTGGGGGCTGCAGAAATGCGGGATTTTTGGCTGATTAGTTTGGTTAATGGGGTGTACAAGATAATATCAAAGGTGCTTGCTAATCATATGAGTGTGGTGATGGAAAAGATTATTTTGAAGCCCCATAATGCTTTTGTGAGGGGGAGAAAAATTCTTGACTCAGTCTTAAATGCTAATGAATGTTTGGATGGTAGAATTAAAATGGGTGAATATGGAGTTTTGATTAAATTGGACATGGAAAAGGCATTCGACCATGTTAGTTGGGAGTTTCTATTGTGTTTACTTGGGAGATATAGTTTTGGAGAGTAGTGTTTGTGGATCAAGCATTGTATTTCAACGCCGAGATTTTCCATTTTGGTGACTGGCAACCCAGTTGGTTTCTTTAACAGTACACGTGGATTGAGACAAGGAGATTTGCTATCTCTTTTTCCTTTTGTTCTTGTCATGGATGCTATGAGTAGAATGATTGAAGCGGCGGTGGAAGAAAGCTTTTTGTTGGGTTTTGGGGTGGAACAATTGTCCTTTTTGCCGATGACACTTTAATTTTTAGTGAGGCCAATCAAGAACACCTTCAGTCTTTGAGAGCTCTTTTGTTATGTTTTGAAGTTGTTTCGGGCCTTAAAATTAATTTAGCCAAGTCTGAAATTGTTCCAGTGGGCTTCATTTTGAATATTTCAGATTTGGCTAATATTTTGGGGGTGTAAGATATTTTTGTTGCCATTGAGGTATCTTTGTCTTCCCTTAGGCGCCCCTCACAAATGTATTATGATATGGGATGGTGGATAGAGAAGATTGAGAGGAGGTTAGCTGGATGGAAAAAATTATTTTTGTCTAAAGAGGGTAGAATTACATTGATAAAGAGTACGTTGTCTAATCTCTCTACATATTTTCCTTTCTCTCTTCCCTTTTGCCGGCTGGGGTAGCAACTAAAATTGAGAAGAGAATTTCTTTTGTGTGTGTGTGTGTGTGTGGGGGGGGGGGGGGGGGGGGTGTTAAAGTGGAGGAAAGGAAGTTTCACTAGGTGAGTTGGGATAAGGTATGTCAACCGGTCTCTAGTGGAGGTCTTGGAGTGCCAAATTTGAGGCTCTTTAACAAAGCTCTTCTTGGGAAATGGTTATGGAGATATTGTCAATGGACAGCTGTCCATTAATCAATCTTCTTTCCTTCCATTCTTCTTTCCTTATTTTACCTTCCCCAGTTTCTTCTATTAAGTCTTTTGCTTGTACTAATGTTTCTGATCTGAGTATGGTGTGGCATCGTCGTTTAGGCCATCTCAATACTCAAATCTTATCTCATGTATTGCACTCTGGTTTTCTTGGTAATAAAGAACGTTCTTCTTTTTGAGTGTTGGTAAAAGCAAAACTCTTCCCTTTCCTTTGCATACTAGTAGAGCTTCTCACTGCTTTGTTTTATCCATAGTTATGTTTGGGGACCTTCCCCAGTTAGTTCACATGACAAATTTAAATATTATGTGCCTTTCATTGATGATCATAGTAGATTTACTTGGGTCTATTTTCTTCGCTCTAAATATGAGATTTTTCGTACTTTCACTGAATTTTTAGCGTATGTTGCAAATCAATTTTCTGCAACTATTAAAACATTATGTATAGATTCTGGTGGTGAATATTTTTCTATTGAGTTTCAGGCATTCTTGGCTTCTAAAGGTATTATTCATTAACGTTCATGTCCTGCTACTCCCCAACAAAATGGAGTAGCTGAACACAAAAATCGTCATCTTTTTGATGTGGTACGTACTCTCTTGTTAGAATCCTCTGTTCCATCCATGTTCTGGGTCGAGGCTCTAAAAACTGCTACTCACTTGATTAATCGTTTACCTTCCCAAGTCTTACACATAGAGTCTCCCTATTCCCGCTTGTTTGCTAAGCAATCTAGTTATTCGTATTTTTGGTTGTGTATGTTTTGTTCATTTACCTCCTCATGAGCGACATAAATTATCTACTCAATCTGTTAGATGTGCATTTTTGAGATATAATGTGTGTCAAAAGGGATTTGTTTGCTATGATCCTACATTACATTGTACACGCATTTCTAGGAATGTTATTTTCTTTGAAAATCAACATTTCTTTCCTGTGTCCTCTTTGCCCTTTCCTTCTACTGTGGTTTTCCCCTCCTTTGAGTAGCAGTTCTCTGATCTTCATCAAGTCAGCTCTCGCTTTAAACCAGGTATTGTGTATACGAGACGCTCTACCCCACAGTCTCTCCCAGTGGCTCACCCGATATCTGATCCTACCATGCTCCAGAACCAGTCAGTTACAATACCTCCAACGCCTTTGGTACGTCGCTCTCCTCGAGTGTCAGTACCCTCGGATAGGTATGGGTTTACTTCTTTCAGTTCTGGCAATTCTATTTCAGCTTTTACTGCTGCATTGTCCAATTTTGATATTCTCACATCCTACTCACAAGCTGCCAAGCATGACTGTTGGCAACAAGCTATGCAGGAAGAAATTGCTACTCTTGAGGCCAATCACACCTGGGACATTGAGCCATGTGCTCCAACAATTGTTCCTCTGGGTTGCAAATGGGTTTACTCGGTCAAGGTTCGATCTGATGGAAGTTTGGATCGTTACAAAGCTTGGCTTGTTGCACTTGGGAATAATTAGGAATATGGTGTCAATTATGTAAAGACCTTTGCTCCTGTGGCTAAGATGACTACTGTTCGTACGATTCTAGCTCTTGCTGCTTCCAATGATTAGCCACTACATCGATGGATGTCAAGAATGCTTTTTTTCACGGGGATCTTAAAGAGTGTATTTATATGAAGCCACCCTTGGGATTGTTTTCTTTTTTCAACTTCGCATGTGTGTAACCTTTGTCGCTCCCTTTATGGTTTCAAACAAGCTCCGAGGGCCTGATTTGATAAATTTCGATCCACTTTATTACAATTCTCATTCAAGTAGAGCAAGTATGACACTTTCTTGTTTCTTCGGAAATCAGACATGGGTATTGTTGTTCTTTTGGTTTATTTTGATGATATTGTGATTACTGGTTCCAATTCTGTTATACTTGGCCAGCTCAAGACTCATATCTCTGAGTCATTTCATATGAAAGATCTTGGGTCTCTCACATATTTTCTCGGTCTCGAGGTGCATCGTAGTCCATCTGGTATTTCACTCAATCAACATAAGTATGCTAGTGACCTGGTGGCTATAGCTGGCCTACAGGAGGCCACCTCTGTTGATACTCCTATGGAATTGAATGTCAAGCTTCACAAAGAGGAGGGTGATTTACTTGCTGATTCCAGTTTATACCGGAAGTTGGTGGGTAGTCTGGTCTACCTCACCATTACTAGACCGGACATTTCCATTGCAGTACAGCAAGTCAGCCAGTTTCTTCAGACCCCTCGTCATCTTCATTTGGCTGCTGTCCGTAGGATCATTTGGCACTTTAGCCCGTGGCTTATTCTTTTCTACAGGCAATTCTCCTCGCCTTACTGCTTATAGCGACGCTGATTGGGCCGGTTGTGCTGATACACGTCGATCCATCACTGGTTGATGTGTGTTCTTAGGTGATGCATTGATCTCCTGGAAGAGTAAGAAGCATGATAGAGTCTCTAAGTCATTTACAGAATCTGAGTACCAGGCAATGTCTCTTGCTTGTTTCGAAATTATTTGGGTTCGAGGTTTGCTTGCTGAGCTAGATTTTTTTGAGACTTATCCTACACCTCTACATGCTGATAATTCGAGTGCTATTTAGATCACGGCCAATCCTGTCTATCATGAGCACACGAAGCATATTGAAGTCGACTACCATTTGGAAGATGATTCCTTTGTGCTTGATGTGGTGTTTATGGCTGTAGAGGAATGGGAGGTGTTTTGAAGATAGAGAACGTTCGATGGGAGAAATTAGGAAATTTTTCTTTAATACTTTATGTTTGTGGGCTAAGGCTATTGTAATGAATGGTGAAGAATTTCTAGATTTGCTTTAGTCTTTTTTGTCATTTTTAGCTAGTGTATGTAGGTATTTCCTCTTGTATACTCTTGTGTACTTGGGTTATACCTATTCTTGGTAATAAATCTCTTATTAATTATAAAAAAAAAATACCACAAGTGTTGCTTCACACTCAAAAGTTCTGCTGGCGACACTACAAGCACTAGCAATAATAAACATATTGTGGTAATGACAGCGACATCACACCACTGATAATAGTGATCCTGATGCCATCAAGATCATGGGCATTGAGCTGTGTGGATTACTACTCTTTGCAGCAACCAAAACAAAAAAAAGTGGGTGAGTGACAGGAAAAAAAGGGAAAAAGGAGAAGAAACAAGGAGAGTCAAGAGGCCAAGAATAATCACAAAGAAGAGGGTTAAATGCTAACATGCCTCCATATGATGTAATGAGATTTGTATGGATAGCCATTTTTTAAATAATAACTTTTTGCATACCATATGTGTATAGAGTGGCGTGTAGTGGAACTATGAGTAAAGGGTGACTAGAACCCTTGTTCTGGAGTAAAATAGAACATGAAAACTTTGAGCTCCCAAGCAGTGAGAATGTCACAGGGCTGACTATATTGTTGACGCCATGCATCCATGGTTTATACGGTATTATTTACATCATTATTTTTTTCCCATTTACATCAGGATTTTGTGAGATTCCTTAAGTTTGCATTTAGATCAATGGAAATTTTGAGGAATGCCCTCCATTCTTCAGCATATGTACACATTCTAGTGCATGTAAAATAAGTTAATGGGTTGTTTTGAAGTAACATTACTATACTTCTAACACAAAGTTTCATGTTTTGACCATATCTTCATCTCTCCACCCTTTCAAGGATAAGTGAAAGGACTGGAGAAAAAAATATCCAAAAAATTCAAAAAACAAGTTTGACATATGTTAAGATAATATATTTAAAGATTGATTGATCTCTTCCTTGAAATAAGATAATATACTTAACATGGATTGATATCTTCCTTGATTACTTTTTTGTCAATTATATGTCATTGGTAAATATATGTTACTTTATCAACTGTGCACCTTTTATTTTTCCATTTTTAATTAAATAGGTTTTAAATTCACTATGTTCAATGAATAAGAACACTAAATTAGTTCATTTAGTAAATTCCTGTCTTTTGTGTGTTCAGTATGAATTGGAGGCAGTATCATATAAAACACTGTTGCCACTTTATGATTATTTTGTTTCCATTCCCCTATGTCCAGTTGCTTTGCTCGATGGAGTAGCAAATACTGGTGTGGTGGAACTTGGTGATGTTCAACTTGCAGCTTACCTTGCTGAGAAAAAACCAACAGGGCAACCTTTCTTTAGGAATGGTGAGTGCTACATCATTGAACATCTTAGTAAGCCACAATGAAATTATTTTTATTTTTCCTTATAAGAGAAAATAATAAATGTTTTATTGATGTAGTCCTTTTGTGCCATCTGTCGGTCCTCTATGTAGATCTTCAACTATGAAGATCATTTTTACACTGAACTTATTGGATTTTCCATGTTTTCCTTCATTGTTTTGCGCTCTGACACCATTCTCTTACATATAAAGGTCGATTTAGGAAAAATGATAAATGCATTATGTTAATCATATGGAAGGGACAAATCCAAGGCATCTTGTTTGCTATATAGGATGGAATCGTCAGCAGATGGATGATAAATTTATTAGAATTATGTAGTGTTCTCGGTAAAGCATTTTGATTATGTCCATGCACTCTATAATTTTGTTGTTTCTAAGCTGTTAGTAGTGTACACAGGCCTTCCTTCACTTGTTGCTTTGCCTCAAGATTGTAAAACTGCAGTTTGTCTTATAAGGTGAGTTTTGGTTTGTATAAGGGCAATGTCCACTATCTTTATATTGGGTGCTTGTTGCACTCCAAAAGGTCATGTTTCTACTAGATATTACAAGGGATTCACGTCGATAGATATCTTCTTTCTAGGTTTGAAGGGGAACTTTCTGTAGATGCTGTTACAGATTGGGTTGCAACAACGGTACTTGGTTTACCACGAATTCTCTACTACACGAGGGACACCTTGGTAATTTGTAGGATATCTCTGATGTCCATATCTCATTCTTCGTAATGTTGTTTCTTTCAAATATTTCTTTTTTTCGTTCATGTGTTTTAGTGCAGCATTGATATTAACTTAGAGAATTTGAAAGAACTGGGGTATTAGAAGTTACAGAAATGAACTCAAATGTCTTTTAAGAAAAGACCTTCCCATGGATCTTTGCATTTTCATCTTGGTCTGGCTAATAGTTTCACCTTTTCCCCTATTTTGCATCAGATGGTATCTACTTCTCGCAAGTGAGTGTTAAGACAGTCTTGAGAGAGGGAAAGATACATAATTTCATGGTTTTTAAGTTGTGATTTTTCATCATTTTTTTTTTCTTATAATTAATCCTTTATGGTGTCCCACATTAAAAAATTACAATTTGCATGGATATATATGCTCTGTGGTCTTCATGTATATATATCGTATTATTCATCTAGGTAGTTGCGGTAAAACTACCTACATAAAGGAGATCTAATGAAAGGCATTGCTCTCTGTTTTTAAGGTCTAGCAGGCTCTTCCATTTTGATATTTACTTTTTGCAATTTCTAGTCTTAAGTTATATGGATTGTTGTGAAATCGTATACCAGGTTGTTTATATAAACTTTGAAGTCTTATTGCTTTACTTTGATGTAAGATTTTCTTAGGTTCAATAACCATGAATTTTGCATAGTGTTAGGGTTTGATGTGGATAGGTCACAGAGTGGCAAATGCTTGATAAAAGATAGTAGCGGGGATGTATAGGTTTTTTTTTTCTTCGACAATAATGACAGGACCGTGCATATTAATTTAATGGGACCTAGGCCTTTCTCACATGTGTTAATAGAAGTCTGGAACAGATTTCATTTTAGAGGTCTTATCCAAGAGATAACACAATGAAAGATATGCATCAAACACTTTATTTTCTATTATAATTTTTTTTAATTAAAATATATATAGGCACATACTGACATCACCATTCAAGTTCAATAAAAAATAATGCAGCTATACAAATTCAAACGAAATTTGGAAGTTACCTGCATGTACTATTTATCAATATTTTCGCAAACTTATATATAAGTTATGTTGCCACAAGCTAAATTGGGCGAGGCACCATCAATCCTGATAGAGTGGGCTTTAGTACAGCTTATAAGAAAGAAGAGAAACCTAAGCAATCAAACCTCGTGATGACCACAGCTTTTTCAAACTAAAACCTTGCATAAATCTACTATAGACAGCAGATAATGGACTTAAAATATAATTAAGTCCATACATTAAAAATCAAAGTCCATGGCCTGTGGCCTATTAATAGAGTCTGTACACAAAATATTTTTTACATTCCAAAATATGCTCAGCCCTTACTTTGGATAAATTAGAGCTCAACATCTTACTAGCGTGATGAAATGTAATGACTATGTCGCAAGTGAACCTATTATAGAGTTCAATTGGGCATCATGTGGAATCAGAATTGTAATAAGTGATCTTTTGCTCTTGAGCCGTGAAACACCCCAAATGTATAGGAGGGTGGTGAATAATGGCTTGGTAAAATGAGTTCTTAGATTGCTTGGCAGGGAGAAGTTTTTGACATATATAATTGATGTTTGACCTGTCCTTTGGTAGTATGAAGCCTAGATGTGTTTTGAACCTTTTTTGATTCATTTCAAATGATATGAAAACCAATATCAGCCGGGAATGTACCACAATAGAATGACCTATCAAAGACATCAGGCATACTAGTGGGGGAGATTCCAACACATATGGTAGGGTGGCGAATAATTTTCTCATTACCTTGAATAGAGAACTTGACATTTATAATGATTCTTGGGTGGCTCCAATTGTATCCTTGATTACTAGAGAATAAGCCTAGATGTGGCTTGGACTTCCATTGGTCGTTACAAGCTTTGCTCTTTTTATCTAGCCTCTTGTAATTCACATTCCCCATTTTCCCCTATAAATCTGCATTAGGCATTTTAGAAGTTAGACTTACAAAAAAATGTTATCGTTATGGAAAAGAGGGAAATTTCGGTTGACCACCCCCCCGCCCCCTCCCCGTGCCTTGTAATGATTGTAATTAGGCACCTATGATTTTTTTTAAAGAAAGAACCCCTTGTGCTATGAAATACTTTCAATTTGCATCTGTACAAGAATGAGATACTATTTTTGTTTCCTTCTCTTTCATGAAACCAAATTACTCTCAAAAAGGTTTTGTATGTAGTAGTAGATCTTCTATACGAAGGATACCCTGCATAATCAACATTTGAAAAGGCTTCCAATATTAGAGGCCTATATATCAATACATGACCAAAAGCTCGTATTGGATAGTGAATTTAACTTCATTGTAGAAACCCATTTACATTCATAGCTTTTCTCCAAATTGGATTATTGAATGTCCTAGGCAAGAAGACCAAGAAAGTTAGTGGGGTGAAACAAACCCTGAGGGGTAGCTCAGCTGGTCTGGCCTTGGGTTTGCTCCCCAATGGTCACCAATTCGAGTCCTCTTAGGGCCAGTGGAGGTTTACCTGGTCGTTAACTTCAGAGCCCCATGGGATTAGTCGAGGTGCACGCAAGCTGCCTCGAACACCCACGGTTAAAAAAAAAAAGTTAGTGGGGTGAAACAATAGAATGAAGTAGATAAGGCATGCCAGGAAACAGACTAACTAATAGGTTATTGTGTGACACAAGAACGAACACTTTTATGAGAGCAATAGGTTGTAAGTTTGAAGCACTTAGTAAATCTGGATCTGAAGAAAGAGATGAAGATGGTGGAGGTACTGGTGCTAGTGGCCTTGGGTGAGAAGAATAAACATGCAAAGGAACTATGGAAGATGCAAGTGAAGAGTTGAATGGTGTAGGATCAGATGGTGATGGAAGGGATAATGACACTACAAGATCACACTCACTACTATGGCAAAAAATAGGGTAATATCAATGCTAGTGAAGCATTGTCGAAGAGAGAAATTGTAGTACCAATGTCACTCTGGGTTTGAGAGTAACCAAGAGACATTTTGTAGCACGTTCATCATGTTTATCAAAACCAGGGCCTAGGTGTTGAGCATAATAAATACCCCCAAACATCTTTGGTGAAATAGAAAAGAGGTCTAGGCAGAAAACAGAAAGTGAGAGACTTCATCTAGAATTGAGGAAGGCATGCTGTTATTAAGGTGACAAGTTAGGACCGACTTACTTTAGCCATGCATGTGATGTAAAAGCCCTTGAGTATGTAACACATGGTATTTTTTCTTTTAGCCACACTGTTCTATTATGGGGTGTGAGTATATGAGATTTGATGGAAGAATGCCATATTACTTATGCTAGTAGCAAAGGACGTGGGTTAGTATTTGGTAGCATTGTCTGAATGCAAGATTTGAATTGTGTCCAAATTTGATTTTACTTTCTGTGTGAAAGATTTCGAATATGGAAAAGTACCCACATCTGGCCTTCATGACAACCATATCATACAAGAGTGATCATCCAAAAATGTCACAAAAATGATATCTAATTCATTATCAAATTGTGGTAGAAAAGACACATGGTAGTATTAACTAATTTGACACACTTCACAAGGGAAACAAGATACATTTACAATATTCCTAATCCGATATTTCAAATAGAGGGAGGGATGATGAAGACAACAATGCCATTCATAAGAGGATGTGTGTGCACGTATGGGTTAAGGCTTCAAGATAATATAGGTCGCAACATTCATCACCTGTACCAATCTTCCTAGTCTTGAGATTCTGAAAGATGAAGAGGGAAAAAGCATGTTGAACATTGACAAGTTTAGGTAATCTTACTAATAGGCAACAAACTCAATGGAAAGTCACTGACGCATAAAACAGATGATGAAGACATAGAATCACTGAGTTGATTGAATCCAATGCCTTTAATTTTAGCAATGTAACTATTATAATGGGTAACATCTTTTGAAGATTCCTTACAATGTAAATCAAATAAGGTTCTAGAAAAAAAAGTCATGTGGGCAAGGGAAGAAGACATGTGGATGCAGTAATTGATGAAGCAGGAGTAGCAATGGAAGATGAAGTGGCCTGTTTGCGAGACAATTATTGAGCATATTTGCCCCTTCATAAAAGCGATCAAGCTGAATCTAGAGGTGGGCTAGAGCAAAAGGATGGTGAGGCATTATCCTAAAAAATGGTCGTGCTAAGCAGGGCAAGATGTTCTTCCATGCAATATGGTTACAAATATTTGCCCCATCTCTACTTCTTAGTTTTGAAGCTTTCTCAGGCTTGAGAGTTAATCTCTCAAAGTCTCAACTGGTGGGGGCTATCCCTGGCGCGGAGAATTTAGCCTGTTTATTGGGATGTAAGGTATTATCTTTACCCCTAAAGTATCTTGCCTTACCATTGAGTGCTCCCTTTAAACTAGAGAGGATTTGGAATGGCATGGTTGAAAAGGTGGAGCGCAGTTTGGCTTCTTGGAAGAGGTTGTATTTGTCTAAAGGTGGTAGGCTCACTTTGATTAAAAGCACTCTTTCTAACTTACCCACCTATTTTCTATTCTTGCTCCCGCTCTCCACAAAGGTTGGCAACCGTATAGAGAAGCTACAATGGGTGGAGTGGATTAGGGGAAGAGTTCAAAGTTCACTTGGTTAATTGGTCACTTTTATGTACCCCAATTTCTGGGGGTGGTCTTGGGATTCGTAACTTGATGAAATTCAACCAAACCTTGTTGGGTAAATGGTTGTGGAGATACCAAAATGAAAGGGGGGCCCTATGGAAGTCCGTTATAGATTCACAGTTTGCGGAGGCTTGGGCAGGATAGTGCTCGAATGAGGTACGTGGCACATACTTGGTGGGTTTGTGGAAATACATTAGGAGACACTCGGAGATCTTCCAAAGACATGAACATATTGTAGTGCGTGAAGGCTCTCGTGTTAGATTTTGGTATTACAAATGGTGGGGTGAATGTAGCCTTCAAGACACCTTCCCTGCCATTGTTGAGATCGCATGAGAAAAGGATGTAGCGATAGCCGATCTTTTGGTCTTTTCTAGTGCCTCCCCTCAATGGAATGTAGAATTTATTAGGGCAGCCCAAGACTGGGAGATGGAGACCATCACACAGTTCCTATGAGACATTGTATTCTATAAGCATGATAAAGGGTACCATAGAAAAGATGAGCTACAACCCCTCCAAGAATGGTAAATTAATGGTTAGATCGTTTTACCAAGTTCTAAAGAACTCTGATATGACCATGTTCCCATGGAAGGGTACATACCAAACGAAAGTTCCTTCAAAAGCAACTTTTTTCGTATGGACAACATCTTTGGACAAGATCCCCACCACATATAATTTAAGGAAACGTTAGGTAATGGTGTGGGACTGGTGTTGTATGTGTAAGAAGAATGTTGAATCAATAGATCATTGTTTCTACATTGCAAGGTGGCCAAGACCATGTGAGATGATTTTTTTGCAAGAATGGGATTGTAATGGGTCATGCTTCTTAGACTGGTGGATTTCCTTGTAAGCTGGAGAGGCCTCCGAGGCAACTCACAAGTGGCAGTGATCTAGAGAATGGTTCCTATATGTATGTGTTGGTGCATTTGGCGGAAGAGAAATGATATAAGCTTCAAAGATTGTGAGAGAACAATGGATGAGCTTAAAGTTTTCTTTTTCAAAAATTTGTTCTTATGGGCGGGGGCTATTGTTTGTAATGGGCTAAATGTCTATGATCTTCTACTTTCGATTATAAACTCTAATTAGGTTATTCTCATGTATACTCCCTGTATACTTGGGCTTTGCCTACTTCTATGAATGAAACTTCTTGATTACCTATAAAAAAAAGTTTGAATGTAGAGGTGGGCCAAGAGGATGGCGAGGTATTATCGTGAAAATAGATGATTGGCAGAGCCAAATGATCTACCATGCAAATACCTGCAATAGTCAATGGTTAGTGTAACCACAATGGGTGCACATATGAGGTTTCTGACCTCGAGTGTGACCACCCTTATTGTCACATTCCCTACGTGCATCTTGGCCACCATGACCTTTTTGCCATGTTGTAATACTAGTGGGGGGACTCCCTGTTGGAAAATCAGAAAGATATAGTAGTAATTGCCAAGATTGTATAGTTACCAAGTTTGTATAATTGTAAATTAGGCAGTAATTAGTCAGTGGTTCTAAATTAGGAATGTATCTTTATTAGGTAAACTAATTAGTTATTGTTTTCCTAGTTTAGATTTCTTAAGGTTCCTATAAGAAGGAAATTCGTCTAAGTCAGAATAAAATATAAGGAAATTATTCCGAGTATTTTGTGGTTAGTATCAGAGCAGAGGTCCTGAGTTCGAACCCTGACTCTACACTCTACGTACTTCATTTAATTAAATATTCCACGTATTGGGCTACCCATTGAAGGGGAGTCTAGCCCACAAGTGAGGGGGAGTGTTAAAATATAAAATAAATAATAAAATCTACCTCTTCCCATCAGCTTAAACTTTTGGGACAAGTGGTAATTTCACATGGTATCAGAGCAGGCAATCTGCGATGGTCTCAATCGGTTTGCATGTACATTCGGGGGCATGTGAAGATGGGCTATTTGATTGGTGAAAAAACAACCCCTGCAGCAGATGATCCAGCCTATGCGACTTGGGATGCTGAAAATTCCATGGTTATGAGGTGGCTGGTGAATTCCATGGAAGAGGATATTAGCTCTAACTATATGTGCTATCCAACAGCACAAGAGCTTTGGGAGAATGTGAACCAAATGTATTCGGATTTGAGTAATCAATCTTAAATTTTTGAGTTGACCTTCAAACTTGGTGAGATGCGTCAATGAGAGAATAGTGTCATCAAGTATTTCAACTTTCTGAAACGGGTGTGGCAAGATCTCGATCTATTCAATACCTATAAATGGAAATCTGTGGAAGATAGCCTTCATTACAAGAAATTGTGGAGGACAATCGGATTTTTAAATTTCTTGCTGGCCTCAACATTGAATTTGATGAAGTAAGGGGGAGAATTATTGGAAGACAGCCCCTTCCTTCAATTGGTGACGTCTTTTCGGAGGTAAGGAGAGAGGAGAGTTGAAGGAATGTGATGCTAGGCAAGAAAGGACCTGGTGTTGTTGAAAGCTCTACCTTAGTGGCTGCCGATG